>PRKT01000288.1:254920-290660 GCA_003671525.1 Saccostrea glomerata
TTTTTTTTTTTATTATATGAATGAAGTTACCGCGGTCACTGTATGGGTATTAAACAAACTAACTATATACATAGTTATAATTGGGAAGGTACCTTCCTCCAAAAATTGTGAATTTCATGGTCCCAGGGTCAGTGGATCTGGTGTTCAGGTGGGGCTATATTGATTATATAATGAAAATGAGTCTTTTGAAAATATCCTCCTGTGGGTATGAAGCAGATGAACTACCTATATAACTACGATGAGCAAAGATTCTTCTGATTATTTGTAAAGGGGGGGGGGGGCTCTAATTAAATTCTGAAAATGAAGTATATAAATGCTTTGAAATCTGCCCCTTGGTATTAGTCAAACATTTATGTTGAGCAAGCGTGCCTTTTCCAAAATTGTGAAATGTGTCGGTCCAGGGTCAGGGGTTCCTGTGGGGTGGAGGCACTAGTGATTATTTCTGAATATTACTGATACATATGTAAGTTGAAATGCATAAATCTTTTGTTCCCCTACTCTGCCTACTCTGTGTATTTAAAAGTAGCCAATGTAAGCTTGCTGACTGAGTGTATAGGTCTGATGAGTAATGGTGTCACTTTCAAAATTGTGAATATCATGGTAACTGGCTTGAAACATGAACCAAATTCAATAATTGGAAAGTTGTAACATGTTTCTCAGGTGACCTATAAGGCCCATGGACCTCTTTTTAAAAAAAATGAATAAAATGACCAATTATTCTATTCTAATAGCTTTAAACTCAATGTTGTATTGAGGTGAATTAAAGAAAAAAAACTATAATAGTGTATACATACCATCGGTCAAGTGTGGTTGTCTGATGAAATCACTTTTCTCAAAATGCCCTAAATGTGCAATATTTATGTAGTCTGGTCTAGTCAAATTACTTGCTTCAAATTCCACAGATCTCTTTTTGAAAGCATGGGACGCAATTCCCGTGCTTATCATGTTGAATTTATAGGATTTAGAACTTCTTCGAATCAAATCAAAGACGACATATCCATACTCAAGTTTTAGCGAACCATTATATTCTGTGACTGTAATATCCCTATATAAATCATTGTGGTATATTCCAACAAAATCACTTGCTGGTCTACCAAGAGGAATTTCTTTATAACTCTTCTCACTTCTTTTTCTTATAGGTTTTTTGTTGAAAGGTTCTGGGAAGGTACATAGAGTGGAGGCGTTTAACCAGGGCTCCTGTTTGTTGTATAAATCGGCAAGGTAGGAGCTGACGGTGATCCGGAACAAATCGTTCTTGTCTTGGCCAGTCATGGCGATAAAAATACCCAGGTTCTGGTCGGGGTAGAGGCTGAGTATTGAACTGTATCCAAAAATATCCCCCGTTTCTTCCAATATTCTATGATCTGAAATCACACAGTGTAATTTTTAAATTAAATTACTAGTAATATGCCATGAAAAAAAATCAAATTTCCTCTAAGAAATTGAAAAATGAAATTATGCAATTTGGCTAATTTCAGTTTCTTAAACTTTCATAAAACATGATATTTATTATCTCAGTATCATATGACTTAAACAATAAACAACAAAATTTTATAATTACTTACTTCTATATATTCCAGTCTTCAAACCAAGAGCATAGCCTGTGTATTCTCTTGAGAAAGGTACTCCTTTTAAAGTTGTGAAATATTTTTCAATTTTGGATGATCGCAAAAGATTCCAAGAGAGGAACATGTCCTTCATCTCTTCTTTTCCAACGAGTCTTTTACCGGAGTCGGTGATTCCATCGTTTAGCAGGAATTTTATAAAGTGTGCCATGTCATCAGCACTGACTGTTATACAAGCAGCACCACATAACTCGGTCCATTTTCTTGTCATATATTAATAGTTTGAAAAGTTTTAAAAATGAATTCTTTGATGCTAACACTCGTTTATAAAAAAACAGGTTAAGATAAAAAATTGAATCTATTTCAGCGTTGATAATTAATACCTTAATAGCTCAAAAGATACTGGATAAAGTTGTTCATTTTCCTGTATATATCCAGTTGAAATGTTGGTGAGGTTCGGATTCATCGTTGTAAAAAAACTAGAATCAGTCATACCAATAGGCTCAAAGAATTCCTGCTTTATCAGCTCCTCCCAAGGCTTTCCACCCAATCGTTCACCCATGTTTGTGAGAAGCCCATATAAAATATTGTTGTAGAAGAAACTGTCTCGAAAACTTCCACGAGGTTCGAATTTCTGTATGCGTCTTAAAATAAATTAGAGAAAAAAAGTTAAAATGAGAAGAAGCAAATTCAAAGAATTGTGGTCCCCCGCTTTCAGTGTCTTTTAGGGTGAGAAGTCATTTTTATCTTGTCACAGGTACTCTCTGACAACCGAAAAACCTTTTTTAATTGAAAAGTTAAAAAAAAAACTGCACAGCAACATGTTGTTGCCTTTTTATTCACTTGTGCAATTCAATTACTAGACCCAAAGTAACTTCCGTTTCGACCTAAGTGTAACTAAGATAAACTATTTTGATATGAACATTTGACATCCGAAAATCCCGTTACTTCAGGTATGTGTTGGGACACTATTGTTCCATAATGGCATAAAATATGGAACTTTTACCTCATTCATGATGTTCTATGAAATTTTATTGTAAATTTTACATGGCGTATCCAAACAAATGTTGCCTTGAAAATGACGTCAAAATGGGGGAGGGGTTGCCTTTTCCAACATTAAAATAAAGTCACAATTTGAAAATGACGTCAATATGTAAGTAGCACATGATAAAATAATAACGTTTTGCCCGATTTCATTCATGATTGTGACGTCACAATGTGAAAATGACGCCAATGTGTAAGTAACTTGTAACAAAAACTGGTTGACACACTCAGTCTTACTCTAGAAACGAACGGATGTAAAGTTTTAACTTATAACTTAATTCCTTTGCAGGCCAGTAGCATAATTACTTAATTTGAAACCACTGAGTCAATCTCTACCAAGAGTTATCGTTCCACTTATACTTCTATTGTAGCGAAGCGAATGATAACTCTTGGTAGAGATTGCCACTAAGTTATTATGATAATTTGTACAAGGTTAATGAAGACAAAAGACTTTCCAGGACTTCAATCATTTATTTGATTGATTTTTTAAGTGAAGGAAGGGAATTTTTTTTTTTAAAAAAATGACATTCTGTTGCCCAGTAAAAGAGATGTGTCCTTAGTTGCGTAATTTGATATGAAAGATCGCCAAGTTAAGCTAGAAAAATAGTTGAATATCTCTACAATAATGTAATTATTAAATCCCTAAATTAAAATATAGTTTACTTTAGACTTAAAAGATATCAGATACAACTACAAGAAGGCTCCCGTTCAATACCCATACTAGGATAAAATTAAACGACGTTTCTGAGACGGAGGACTCAGGCTGTGATGGTCACCATGCTCTTTCTGGCGAATGATCACCTTCCTTTTTCCAAGATAAGGCCATTTTTGACAGACTATTCGTATTATAAACAAATAACTAACAAGGTGACATTTTAGCTTCTATAAAAAGAATGCTATGAAGCATGTCACGTGACTGCTTGGATCACGTGATTCGCGCATAGGCAGAACGGTAAACCACTGAAACCCTATTTTAATTGTTTTATGGAAGTTATTTAATTAGTTCGCAAACGTTTTGATCACCCCTTGTATTGCTTATGCAATACTCTTAAAAATGCTTGTTTATGCAGTTATACTCAACTGTCACCTATACATACCGTGTTTGTATGTTCCAACTTAGTCAATACTCAAGAATATGCTCAAAGAAAGATCAGTTCTTGGACCGAGGCAGTCTACGGACACTTAAGTTGATGTTTTAGGGATTAAATAGATTTTATGGTCCTTAATAGCGAACATAACCTATCATTGGGTCGTATTTTAGTTGACATGTTACACTGAATGTTTATAGAATTTGAGTAGGACTTGCTTCCCTCTCCCTGATTATAACATAGGGTTTCCGGTGAAGAAGAGAACACAACGATTATTGTCCCCCGCTTTCGCAAAAACGAGAGGATATTCAATCTCATTAGTTTGTCCGTCTGTCAGTCCATCACAAAAACATTAACCTTGGTCATATCTCTTGAATGAGATAGGACTTTCCTACTATATATGTACATGAATATTACCTGTGACAAGACCTTTCTAAATACACTATGATTTTTTGACTCCGTTTTTTTTTGTTGACTTTATTTTTTTAATCTTGATGTTTGACCTACTTGTCAAAAACTTTAACTTTAGTCATATCTTTGAATGAGAAGAGATAGGACTTTCATATTACACATTAATATTACCCGTTTAAAGGCTTTCTAAATTCATTATGACTTTTTTGACGATGTAACCTTGACCTTCAAGCATGACCTACTTTTAAAAAAATTTAACATTACTTTGAATTGGCCATTACTTTTGAATGAGAAAAGATAGGGCTTTCATATAGAAATGTTTTACATGTGACAAGACCTTCCTAAAAACACTATGATTTTTGACCTCGTGACCTTAAAGTTTGATCTACTTTCAAAAACTTTAATCTTGGTCATGAATTCCGAATGAGAAGAGATAGGGCTGTATTTTGCCTTTGACAAGACCTTTCTAAATACACTGTGAATTCTGACCTTGCCCTACTTTTCAAAATTGTTAATCTTTCCTTATTACTTTTGATTGAGAAGTTATAGGGTTTTTATATACTGAAAGGGAAAAGAAACGCATAAGAGCATAATATGCGAAAAATATTTAACTATGTGGTCGAAATTATGAAAATTGGTCAGATGTGTATTTTGGTTACTGTGCACTAAAACCGCTTGTCAAAATTACTCAACTATGAAATGTATGGTGTCACGTAGGGGAAGTGATAATAAGCCAAAAACATGTGCATGTTGATGATGACAATTTTGTGATCACATTTTGTAGCGCGAAGAGATGCATTAGAGTTATAGACATCGTTTTCCGATATTTGCAAGTCTGTAAAAATTTCTTGCAATTATGGTATGGCTGACGGAAGTTACATTGGGTCTAGTAATTGAATTGCACAAGTGAATAAAAAGGAAACAACATGTTGCTGTGCAGTTTTTTTTTTTTAACTTTTCAATTAAAAAAGGTTTTTCGGTTGTCAGAGAGTACCTGTGACAAGATAAAAATGACTTCTCACCCTAAAAGACACTGAAAGCGGGGGACCACAATTCTTTGAATTTGCTTCTCTTATTTTAACTTTTTTTTCTCTAATTTATTTTAAGACGCATACAGAAATTCGAACCTCGTGGAAGTTTTCGAGACAGTTTCTTCTACAACAATATTTTATATGGGCTTCTCACAAACATGGGTGAACGATTGGGTGGAAAGCCTTGGGAGGAGCTGATAAAGCAGGAATTCTTTGAGCCTATTGGTATGACTGATTCTAGTTTTTTTACAACGATGAATCCGAACCTCACCAACATTTCAACTGGATATATACAGGAAAATGAACAACTTTATCCAGTATCTTTTGAGCTATTAAGGTATTAATTATCAACGCTGAAATAGATTCAATATTTTTTCTTAACCTGTTTTTTTTTAATTAACGAATGTTAGCATCAAAGAATACACTTTTTAAACTTTTCAAACTATTAATATATGACAAGAAAATGGACCGAGTTATGCGGTGCTGCTTGTATAACAGTCAGTGCTGATGACATGGCACACTTTATAAAATTCCTGCTAAACGGTGGAATCACCGACTCTGGTAAAAGACTCGTTGGAAAAGAAGAGATGAAGGACATATTCCTCTCTTGGAATCTTTTGCGATCATCCAAAATTGAAAAATATTTCACAACTTTAAAAGGTGTACCTTTCTCAAGAGAATACACAGGCTATGCTCTTGGTTTGAAGACTGGAATATATAGAAGTAAGTAATTATACAATTTTGTTGTTTATTGTTTAAGTCATATGATACTGAGATAATAAATATCATGTTTTATGAAAGTTTAAGAAACTGAAATTACCCAAATTGCATACTTTCATTTTTAAATTTCTTAGAGGAAATTTGATTTTTTTTTCATGGCATATTACTAGTAATTTAATTTAAAAATTACACTGTGTGATTTCAGATCATAGAATATTGGAAGAAACGGGGGATATTTTTGGATACAGTTCAATACTCAGCCTCTACCCCGACCAGAACCTGGGTATTTTTATCGCCATGACTGGCCAAGACAAAAACGATTTGTTCCGGATCACCGTCAGCTCCTACCTTGCTGATTTATACAACAAACAGGAGCCCTGGTTAAACGCCTCCACTTTATGTACCTTCCCAGAACCTTTCAACAAAAAACCTATCAGAAAAAGAAGTGAGAAGACTTATAAAGAAATTCCTCTTGGTAGACCAGCAAGTGATTTTGTTGGAATATACCACAATGATTTATATAGGGATATTACAGTCACAGAATATAATGGTTCGCTAAAACTTGAGTATGGATATGTCGTCTTTGATTTGATTCGAAGAAGTTCTAAATCCTATAAATTCAACATGATAAGCACGGGAATTGCGTCCCATGCTTTCAAAAAGAGATCTGTGGAATTTGAAGCAAGTAATTTGACTAGACCAGACTACATAAATATTGCACATTTAGGGCATTTTGAGAAAAGTGATTTCATCAGACAACCACACTTGACCGATGGTATGTATACACTATTATAGTTTTTTTTCTTTAAATCACCTCAATACAACATTGAGTTTAAAGCTATTAGAATAGAATAATTGGTCATTTTATTTATTTTTTTTTAAAAAAGAGGTCCATGGGCCTTATAGGTCACCTGAGCATCATGTTACAACTTTCCAATTATTGAATTTTGTTCATGTTTCAAGCCAGTTACCATGATATTCACAATTTTGAAAGTGACACCATTACTCATCAGACCTATACACTCAGTCAGCAAGCTTACATTGGCTACTTTTAAATACACAGAGTAGGCAGAGTAGGGGAACAAAAGATTTATGCATTTCAACTTATCAGTAATATTCAGAAATAATCACTAGTGCCTCCACCCCACAGGAACCCCTGACCCTGGACCGACACATTTCACAATTTTGGAAAAGGCACGCTTGCTCAACATAAATGTTTGACTAATACCAAGGGGCAGATTTCAAAGCATTTATATACTTCATTTTCAGAATTTAATTAGAGCCCCCCCCCCCCTTTACAAATAATCAGAAGAATCTTTGCTCATCGTAGTTATATAGGTAGTTCATCTGCTTCCTACCCACAGGAGGATATTTTCAAAAGACTCATTTTCATTATATAATCAATATAGCCCCACCTGAACACCAGATCCACTGACCCTGGGACCATGAAATTCACAACTTTTGGAGGAAGGTACCTTCCCAATTATAACTATGTATATAGTTAGTTTGTTTAATATCCATACAGTGACCGCGGTAACTTCATTCATATAATAAAAAAAAAAACATCAACAACAACAACAAACGATCTTACTCTAGTTTCCTTGAGTGCAAAGCTATATAATGAAAATATACCAAAAATTTATTGTAGCTACGAAAAGATTCGTGTGAGTAGTTTTTCCCATAGTAAATATTCACTACTCCTTCTCTCTTGGGTATGTTATTTCCTGTGTACATCCTGTCAACTACATGTAGCAAGCGTCATTCATTTTTTTTTCTTCATTATTTCCCCAATCTTTTATTGTTATATTTCCCAAATCTGTATTTATACTTTTTACTGCACCTGTACTTATTCTTTAATTATCTTCTACGTTAATTCAATCACCTTCTATTGTTCATTTTTTTTCTTCGCATCCATATTGTACATCTTTTAGATTCTTTCCGAATAACGTTCTATCTTTTAGATTCTTTCCGAATAACTAGAACGTGTTCCATTTGTGTTATTTAACATGATTTCATATTCAATATGTATGTAAATCTCAAATATTTTGTAATATAGCTTAAAACCGTGTTATGTAACTACCTAAAAAGGGTCTGTCATCTTTATCATTAATAATAAGGAAACGGATTAGTATAAGTTTTTGAAACTTGTTTCCGAATCCTTTTTGATCTTTGTACTTCTTGCCTGTGTTTCTTGCTCGTCATGTTCAAATAAAATATGGTTTAAACTATACCAAAATTGTAGTAGGAGTAGCTTTTGAAAAAAAAACTAGAAAGTCTGCTATTGCAAGCAATAGCATATGTCGCCCTGAACTGGACAAGACTTATTTTTTCATCACTAAAACAATACCCATTAGCTAAGCTTGGACAACCATCAACTCGTATCAGTCCTTTCAGTACTTAGATTTTAAAAATCAAAGTTAAAGTATATTCACTTTTCCCCTGTTTCCATGGAAACTATAGACAATTTGCAATTTTTGAATGCAACACGCACAATTACAGATACTAATCATTACATAAATAAAATTTCATGAAGAATGTTCAAGGGACCAGAGAGAACACTCGCGGACAAAATTCGTCGCTTTTTGCAGGTTTCCGTGGCGACGGTAGCCATTTTGAAACTGAATGACCACACAACACAACTACAACCAGTGATCCTCCTTTGAGGAAAGTTTCAGGAAGATTGTCCCAGCCATCTCCGAGAAACAGCCCGTAGAACAAAAACATGCATACAATAGCAATATGTCGCCCGACTTCGTTCGGGGCAACATAAGTAAAGACAAACGGACTGATGACGTACGGACACCTTACTATCGTATAAGCCCTTCTGGTCACTGGCCAATAGAGCTAAAAAAAATGTAAAAATAAGTAATGAATCATTCTTTACTTTAAAGATAAGGCCTGGGGGCCATAAAACTTAGACGAGCTCACTTTTTTCCAAAGGAATTAATAATGGAAAAGTGAGACTGAGATCAAAAGTGAGCAAGTCTAAGTTTTGTGGCCCCCATGCAGGCCTTGTCTCAAATCTGCAGTCAAGTAGTTTTAAAATTTTAATATACAGATGGGTTAGTCTGGAGGAATGAGATATGTTTAAAGAACTTCTACAGAAATGATATATGCTTGGACAAACTCTTCCTCTTTTAGTTAAACCGGAAGATAATAAAATGAGCAAGGAAGGCATCTTAGATACTACATTACAGGCGACATTTGAGGCTTGTCGATGGAATCAAAATCCAGGCATGGTAGCCGCAGTTGTTAAAGATGGAAAGACTGTCTTCTCTAAGGCGTATGGTTACAAGGACTTGGAATCTAGACAAGCGGTGACGTCAAAAACTGTTTTTGGAATTGGTTCTTTGACAAAAATATTTGCCAATCTTCTTATACAAAAGTATATGAGTAATGATACAAGGTATGATATGTTTCCAATTATATAACTTTGTTTGTTTGTTGTTATTTATCCTTTACGAGAATTTTTTACTCAAAGAGACACCGCTTCTTGCCGGTGAAGGGCTGTAAAATTTAGTTTTACAATCGGTACTCAGGGCCATTGAGAAGTGAAATATTTTAAAATTCATTGATATTTAAAATATTTATTATCATCATCTTTTCTATCTAAAAAAAATAAACCACAAATCGTAAGTTTTATTTTTAATAAATTAGTTTTTTAATGTAAGCAATGGTTTTTCCAGGCGGTGCAACCTCGAAAACGACGTTTTTTCGACCTAAGTGTAACTAAGATAAACTATTTTGATATGAACATTTGACATCCGAAAATCCCGTTACTTCAGGTATGTGTTGGGACACTATTGTTCCATAATGGCATAAAATATGGAACTTTTACCTCATTCATGATGTTCTATGAAATTTTATTGTAAATTTTACATGGCGTATCCAAACAAATGTTGCCTTGAAAATGACGTCAAAATGGGGGAGGGGTTGCCTTTTCCAACATTAAAATAAAGTCACAATTTGAAAATGACGTCAATATGTAAGTAGCACATGATAAAATAATAACGTTTTGCCCGATTTCATTCATGATTGTGACGTCACAATGTGAAAATGACGCCAATGTGTAAGTAACTTGTAACAAAAACTGGTTGACACACTCAGTCTTACTCTAGAAACGAACGGATGTAAAGTTTTAACTTATAACTTAATTCCTTTGCAGGCCAGTAGCATAATTACTTAATTTGAAACCACTGAGTCAATCTCTACCAAGAGTTATCGTTCCACTTATACTTCTATTGTAGCGAAGCGAATGATAACTCTTGGTAGAGATTGCCACTAAGTTATTATGATAATTTGTACAAGGTTAATGAAGACAAAAGACTTTCCAGGACTTCAATCATTTATTTGATTGATTTTTTAAGTGAAGGAAGGGAATTTTTTTTTTTAAAAAAATGACATTCTGTTGCCCAGTAAAAGAGATGTGTCCTTAGTTGCGTAATTTGATATGAAAGATCGCCAAGTTAAGCTAGAAAAATAGTTGAATATCTCTACAATAATGTAATTATTAAATCCCTAAATTAAAATATAGTTTACTTTAGACTTAAAAGATATCAGATACAACTACAAGAAGGCTCCCGTTCAATACCCATACTAGGATAAAATTAAACGACGTTTCTGAGACGGAGGACTCAGGCTGTGATGGTCACCATGCTCTTTCTGGCGAATGATCACCTTCCTTTTTCCAAGATAAGGCCATTTTTGACAGACTATTCGTATTATAAACAAATAACTAACAAGGTGACATTTTAGCTTCTATAAAAAGAATGCTATGAAGCATGTCACGTGACTGCTTGGATCACGTGATTCGCGCATAGGCAGAACGGTAAACCACTGAAACCCTATTTTAATTGTTTTATGGAAGTTATTTAATTAGTTCGCAAACGTTTTGATCACCCCTTGTATTGCTTATGCAATACTCTTAAAAATGCTTGTTTATGCAGTTATACTCAACTGTCACCTATACATACCGTGTTTGTATGTTCCAACTTAGTCAATACTCAAGAATATGCTCAAAGAAAGATCAGTTCTTGGACCGAGGCAGTCTACGGACACTTAAGTTGATGTTTTAGGGATTAAATAGATTTTATGGTCCTTAATAGCGAACATAACCTATCATTGGGTCGTATTTTAGTTGACATGTTACACTGAATGTTTATAGAATTTGAGTAGGACTTGCTTCCCTCTCCCTGATTATAACATAGGGATCATGACGAGTGTGACCAGTCAACAGGGGATGCTCACTCCCCCTAGGCACCTGATCACACCTCTAAAATTCCCGGGGGTCCATGTGTATGCCCTGTTCACAGATATGTATACCACCGTAGTTTTTAGATCTTTGGAGATTGAACGCTGTTCTTTATGTTCACCTTTTATTATTTCAGATATGACTTGAACACTACACTTCGACATCTTTTTGGTAACAAGGAACTTTTCAAAAACTCTTTTCTTCTCTCCCAGTTTGTGAATACTCTTGATGTAATGACCCACAGAACGGGTTTAAGACCGTATAACTACCTCCGACTAGATAAAGATCTCAAACGGGAGAACGTCATGGAGTAAGTGCTTTTGTCCTATTATCGATAATACTATGCTGATCTACTATTCAAAAGTTACAATCTTTAATTAAATTCTTTTCTTTGGAATGAGTTTTTAAATAATGCACAGTACAAATATATATTGTCACTTACTTAAAACTTTTTATATATTTTTATAAGAAAAAAACTTTTTATGAAAAACTCTACACAAATGGCTTTATCAAACTATTTTGAATAGATAAATCAAGTTATATTGTACTCATTTCAAGCTATATGTATAAAGCTGAATCAAGAGATTATGTTGGACCTGCTTTTATTAAAGAATACTGTAAACAAAAAAATATTACAAAAAATGATTTTATTTTAGACGTGTTCAGCTTTTACAAACAGAGGGTGGATTCCGCGACCATTTTAGAACAAACAATATCCTGTATGGAGTATTAACGTACATGAGTGAAAAAATGAGGGGAGACTCATGGGAAAATCTTGTAAAAAAGGATGTTTTTGCTCCACTAGGGATGAATTCTTCTTCATTTTTTACCGAACTGGATCCGGATGTGATTGACGTTGCGACAGGATATGCCTTAGATGAAGGGATTCTACATCCTGTGTCTTTCCAATTTTTGCGGTACGTGAATTTTTTTTTGGGGGGGGGGGGGTTTAACATAGGAATACATAGGTAAATTTTTTAAATCTTCTACTCCAGAACCACTGGGCCAGGAAAGATGAAACTCATGTTGAAGCATTCTCAGGTAGTGCAGATTCAAGTTTGTTCAAATCATACCCCCCCCCAGGAGTATGGTGGGGCAATGATTGGGGGTCAAAGTTTAACATAGGAATACATAGGGAAAATCTTTAAAAATCTTCTTCTCCAGAACCACTTGGCCAGGTAAGATGAAACTCAAGTGGAAGCCACCTCTGGTAGTGTAGATTTAAGTTTGTACAAATCATGACCCTAAGGGGTATGGTGAGGCCACAACAGGGATCAATGTTTAACATAGGAATAAATAGGGAAAATCTTTAAAAATCTTCTTCTCAAATCCACTGGGCCATGAAAACTGAAACTCATGTGGAAGCATCCTCAGTTGTGTGGATTCAAGTTTGTTCAAATCATGACCCCGGGGTAGGATGGGGCCCCAATGGGGGATCAAAGTGTAACATAGGAATATATGGGGAAAATTCTTCTCAAAAACAGCAAAGACATGCTTGGTCATAGTTATATCCTCATGCAGTGTAGATTCAAGTTTGTTCAAATCATGATCCCACCTGAACCCCCTTTAATATTTAAATTTTTCAATACTGAACTGATTTTTGCTTCTAGTTTTACATACACTGTAGCCAGAGCTCTGGTGAGCGATGTGGCTCTTGGCTTCTTGTTTATAGGGATCAGCTTTGCTTTGAAATTTTTTCTCACGTCATACATATAAAACTGTGGTTTGCACCCTGTGTAGCGATCTGTGTGAGCGGATCAAAGGATCTAATTTTAATCAGATTGATCTCGAGGGCTAGCAAATACGTTAGTGAATATTTCTTGAATACGCATACTCGATTTCACGGTCAGAATTCTGGGTAAACTACTACATGTCTGCTCTGAAATTACACTCGTGACTGGCAATGCCAG
Organism: Saccostrea glomerata; assembly: GCA_003671525.1. Classification (NCBI taxonomy): domain Eukaryota; kingdom Metazoa; phylum Mollusca; class Bivalvia; order Ostreida; family Ostreidae; genus Saccostrea; species Saccostrea glomerata. Next base: position 267,941 of record PRKT01000288.1, read on the forward strand.
TCTAGATGAGATTACTGATTATTTTAATGTATTGTCTAACCTACACACAAAAGTACAAGAAGAAGTAAGGTCATATTTATAATGCTAAGATTTTAGACATCTTCTTTTTACTTATACTAGTATAACCTTCCTGGACAATTCAGACAAGCCCGGAAAAAACTTTTTCAGAGTATGTCATAAAGACAGGTCAATTTTGTTTCATCTTCTGAAAACACATATAATCTGAAGTTTCGAATTTTGTTGTCTGACCTGCACGTAAATGTACAAAAAGTAACAGTGACTCGGGTTTTATAAAACCAAGACCATTATTTCTAGAATTGTAATAAATACCTAGATTTTCTAATCTAACTTCACGGATCTTTCCGGAAAGCTCGGAAAATTGCGGCATCCTCGGTTAAAAAGAATTAAACATTGCCGACGTGAAGCCCACTTTTAGATTCACCATTCTGAATTGTGACCCCCTCCCCCAACCCCTCCCTCTTGCACAAATGTGTCTTCCTCTTAAAAATAAAACGGTTCTGCAAATTAAAATATGGTTAAGATATCTTCTTCTGTGTGTTATAATGCTACAGCGCTAGCTCACCTATCTTTTTAAAAGATAAGCTTGTAGAGTCTAGTCTACGATAGCACTGACCATCAAAAAGTCTTCCGCAAATGAACTCAGGACACGCTTGGGACTTAAGTTTTCAAAGTCATTACTATATTTTTACCCCCCTCCCCCCCGCTTGAAAAGCGGAAGGGTATATAGTAATCGGTATGTCCGTCCGTCTGTCTGTCTGTCTGTCCGTCCGTCTGTTACGCTTTGGGGTACCCATCTCTTATCCGCAACTACTCTCATACCACTGAATGAAATTTGATGAAACTTTCACAGAATCTTTATTACAATTGCCATTATTATATTCATATGCGAGGCGGGGGGTATCATTTGGTACGCCCATTGCTCACAGTACCTCTAGATTAAAAATAGATAAAAATTCGATTTTATTTTTGTTGCTTTATTTAGCGTTTGTATAATCTCAAAAATAGTTGAGAGTAAATAAGCACTATATTTTTACACGTAACTTTAATTTGGCGACAATGTGGTCAACATTTATAGCCGGAAATTGAGCCCAGCGAAAAAGAAGACCATAGGGAAGGTCAATGGGGCACATTAAGAGGGTCGGGCGGATCCATGGGGAGTTATGGTATGTAATTTCGAATTCATTGCAAAAGTTCTTGAAATAGCTTCTTGAGATATCGCCCGGAATTGAACGTTTTACACACAGACAGTATGAATTGTCCCTTAATTGACCTTAGTTTGCTCTTTTGGCCTCGATCAATTGGGACCTTCTTTACGCTATAGGGAGTAGTTATGTTAAATTGCATTGCAAAAACCGAAAGCTTTTCGAGATATCGCGGGAAAGTGTTATATACAGACAGAAATACACACGGGTAGCTAGACGGACGGTCATACAAATCCAAATTGATATCCCTCCCTCTCAGTGAAAGTGGGGGACCAAAAAAATTTCGAATTCTTCATTAATAGTTCAAAAATAGATTGTTAAAGTTAAAGTCAACTCTTTTTCTCGTGTTTTCTTTCTTTCAGACAATGGACGGAACTCTGTGGTGCGGCTTGCATATTGATGAGTGCGGAAGACATGGCGAAATTTATGAACTTCATGTTAAATGATAGAAAGACGGACTCGGGCATCAGTTTGATGGACCGAAAAAAGATAGAAGATTTCTTTTTGATTTGGCAACAACTGCAGTCCTCACGTATAGAGGACTATTTTGTAAAATCCAAAGGGGTCCCGTATTCTAGAACTTATTCAGGATACAGCTTGGGCTTCAATTTTGGGAAATATAGAGGTAAACCTTAATCATCAGTAAGTTTCATCTCTGTATCAAACCAAATTTTCCTCAGCCCATCAAAATAGTTTTTATAGAAAAAGAGGATAAAAATTCATGAAATGCCAAAAAATTAGTTTAGTATGAAATGTATATTATCATGGACATTTCATATAAGATACATTTAGTGTTTTTACAATGAAGGATTTACATGTTGTTTCTAATTAGATCCAGTGGGTCATTATGTATTTTAGGTCACAGAATACTAGAGGAGGCGGGAAATCTCTTTGGTTACCGGTCACTTATAACGCTTTTCCCAGACAAACACTTGGGTATTTTTATCTCAGCGACTGGTGAAGACGACGACGAATTGTTCCGGATTTCCGTTAGTTCCTATATAAGTGACCTTTACAATGAAGAGGAACCCTGGCTTAACTCTACCGTGCTTTGTAGCTTTCCACAACCTTTCATGCCCCACCCGGTCAAGAGACGCCCCCCTTATATTCCTAGGGACATTCCGCTAGAACGCCCGGTTGAGGACTACACGGGGACATATTTCAATGAAGTCTTTCGTGACTTGTTGATAACGTCAGAAAGCAACCAATTAAAACTTACCTATGGTTACGTTACCTTTGATCTTCAGAAGAAAGCGAAAAATTCTGAAAAATTTTACATGATCGCTCAAGGGTCGGCAAAACATGTTCTTCAGACAAAAATCCTTCAGTTCCGAGAAAGTAAGATAAATGGTACGGACACTATAAATGCAGTGTATCTGAAGAGCTTTGAAGATAGTGAATTTGTTAAATTGCCGGACGTTGACATTTTATCTAACCATTTCGACTTCCTCTGACGAGTTAGCGAAGCATTCAGGAAAAGGATTTTGGGGTATTACTTTACAAAAATATCTCTCAGGATAAAGAAATAAAACCGATGCAGTGTTGCTTTCACTTTATCAAACTGCATACAGTTGTATATACATTGTGAATGTAAATAAAATCACGAAATAAAAATACTAGCTTTTAATTTTTATGCTCCCGTAATCGAAGATTCGGGGGTATATACTATATAATTTATGCCCTGTCTGTCTGTCTGTCTGTTTGTCCGCAAAACTTTAATCTTGCCCATAACTTTTGATTTAGTGGAGCTTTGACTTTGATTTTTCACATGTGTATTCCTTGTGACAAAACCTTTCTTCGGGTACCACCAAATTTGACCTTTTGACCTTGTCCTTGGAGTTTGACCCACTTTACCACAAACATTCCAAACTTTTACTTTGACCATAACTTTTGAACGGTAGATACTAGGACTTATGTATTTCACATATTAAGTCTGTGTGGCAAGACCTTTAAATTTATGGGGATACCAACAATTTTGACCTTGACCTTGGAGATTTCCGTACGTGTGAAAAAACTTTAACCTTGGCCATAACTTTTGAACGATATGGGCTAGGGCTTTCATACTCAAATATGTAATTCTTGTGAGAAGACCTTCCATGGGCACTAAGAACTTTGACCTTGGAGTTTGACCTAATTTCAAAAATAAATCTTGAATTTAACTTTCAAAGGGCTAGGGCTAGGGCTTTCATCCTGCGTATTTGTGCCAAGACCTTTCTTTATATATCAAGAACTTTGACCCTTTGACCTTGATCTTGGAGTTTGACCTACTTTTAAAAACTTTAACCTTGGCCATAACTTTGGAACGGTTGGAGCTAGGGCTTTCATACTTCACATATGTAATACTTGTAACAAGACCTTTTTAAGAAACCAACAACTTTGACCTTGACCCTGGAGTTTGACAAACAGAGTTTCAAAAAAGTTTAATATTCGCTATGTTGCTATACGGGGGCATCAGTGTTTCACAAACACACCTTGCTTTCTATGTTTCGGTAGACAAAGATTCGGGGGCATATAGTTTCACATAGTAAAACATGGACATTGCCATTATATTCTTACCTATGACGTCACATATGGCGGCTTCTGAATAACATTAGATACGACGAGTTATTCCTCTTTACACGTTATCGTAAAACAATTGTTATAAAGATGTGTATAGCAAAACATGGACATTATGGGAGGCGGGGGTATCATTTAGTGAAGCTCATTGCTGTTTGTTTTATGTTTTCTTTCTTTTTTTCTTTTTTTTATATCCCCATTTAGTGTACCCATCTCTTATCTGCAACTCCTCTTATACCACTGAAGGAAATTTAATGAAACTTTCACAGATTCTTAATTACATATTGCCATTGTGCACCTGTGTGAAATTTGATGAAACATTCAGAGAATCTCTATTACATAATGCCATCGTGCACCTCCTATTAACTTTTTGATCCAACACATATTTATGGTTACCCATAGTAAACTAGAGGTACTGTGATCAACGAGCTCACTAAATGATACCCCCCGCCTCCCATATGGTTATAATGACAAAGTCAATGTTTTGCTGTGGCCGAGAAATCCAAAATATGTGTCGGATCAAAAAGTATAATAGGAGGTGCACAATGGCAATATGTAAGTAAGATTCTGTAAAAGTTTCATTAAATTTCACTCAGTGGTATAAGAGGAGTTGCTGATAAGAGATGGGTACCCAAAAGCGTAAAAGACAGGCGGACGAACGGACAGACGAACGGACTCACCGATAACAGTATACCCTCCCTCTTTTCAAGCGGGGAGTATAAAAACGCATTTCACGATATGATTTTAGAGCACTTTTTGAACACTAGAAACGCTAAGCCAGGGGACATGGATATAAAGTATAACACATGATACATTATTATACCCCCGCTTGAAAAGTGGGAGGGTATATAGTAATCGGTATTTCCGTCCGTCCGTCTGTACGTCCGTCCGTCTGTTACGCTTTGCGGTACCCATCTCTTATCCGCAACTCCTCTCATACCACTGAAGGAAATTTAATGGAACTTTCACAGATTCTTAATTACATATTGCCATTGTGCACCCTTCTTTTTTACTTTTTGATCTGACACTTATTTTTTAATACATTAAAGAAACCTTGTTTTAAAAGAGATAATAAATCTGTTTATGGTTATTACATTTGCATGTATATATATAATTTTTTTAAAAATTCGAGTGCTACAACAAAAACATGTAGGCGGTTGAATTATGATTTAAAAAACTACACGTACAAAAAGTAGAGGTACTGTGAGCAATGAGCTCACTAAATGATACCCCCGCCTCCTATAATGTCCATGTGTTGCTATATATTGTTTTACGGTAATGTGTAAAGAGGAATAACTCGTCCTATCAAATGTTATCCAGAAACTTCTTTATGAGACGTCATAGGTAAACATATAATGGCATTGTCCATGTTTTGCTATGGAAAACCTAAAATACGTGTCGAATAAAAAAGTAAAGTGCACAATGGCAATATGTAATAAAGATTATGTGAAAGTTTAATTAAATTTCACTCAGTAGTATAAGAGGAGTTGCGGATAAGAGATAAAGCGTAACAGACGAACGGACGGAAATCCCGATTACTATATACCCTCCCACTTTTCAAGCGGAAGGTATAATGAATCGTTAAGGAAGTGAAAATTAACTAAAGGTATTGCGGTACAGAAGCCGCCATATGTGACGTCATAGGTAAGAATATAATGGCAATTGTAATTGTATGTTGACGAGATATATCCCAGTGAGCTGATAAAAGATACCATTGAGTCTGAAAGATATGACTTATACGTGGTTATTTTGCTAGAAAAAGACGCTAGTGACTCAGATTGATGATAAAGTTCAGTTTAAGGTTTTGAATTGGGAGGACTGAATGTTACAAACAAGTTCCTTTTGTCCTTTGAAGCCAGAGAAGGGCATCAAACGTTATAATTGATGATGAACAGTCATAGAAGATGCTAATACATGTATATATTCTAAATTTGTATAGTTTACGTATTTTATATAGTTATAATTATTGGGAGGGGGCATTTCCCCATGCCCCCACCTCCCCAGGTTCTTATGGTCATCGATGACAGGCGTATATGGTATGTTACTAGAAATTGCTTGGTGGTTATTTCAATTTGAATATAATTTTCAAATAAGAAGATGTAGATGATGTGGTACGTATGAATGAATAATATTTAAAAAATATATATAAAATCAAAAAAATATATTTAAATCAAAAACAAAAGACCCCCAGATGCACATAAGGGTTGATCCTCACAAAATTTTAAAATGTTTCTCCGTAAAAACTTTTTCCCTCCCCATAACTTTGAAATAGGTGCAGGGCATTGGCTTTCACATTTCACAGGTGTATTCCTTGTGACAAGACCCTAGTTTGGGTACCACCAAATGTGACCTTGATCCCGGATTTGTCACAAGCAATGTGAAATATGAAAGCCATAGTCCTAACAACGCAAAAGTTTTGGACAAGGTTAAAGTTTTTGCGGACAAAAAGACAGACAGAAAGACAGACGGACGGTCAGAAAGCTAGGGCAAAAACTATATACCCCCGAATTCGATTACGGAGGGCATTAAAATATCCCTCACTACTCAAAGGTGTCGTAAGTGCCTAGTTCAAGTTTTAAGAGTTCATTGAAACAATACAATGCACTAGTGTATTAAATGTAATGAGTGTTTGTTTTTTTTACGATTTTTACAAACTTTATCTCTATATTATGTTACAAAGGTTTAGGAGGCTGCTTTTCGCGACAGAGGCAACTTTGTAAGAATTATAAATTCCACATTTTGCATGGCCTTTTGATTGATTGAGCATAATTGAATTTTTACCCCGAGGCATGACTAGGGCCTGCTACCGGTATAAGGTGAACTTTTGCTCAAATTACGTACAATGATGGCCTAACGGGTAATTATTTAACACTATCCATTCAAAAACGTAAAGTGGAAATCTATATAGTTAGTAGAGTAGAACCATGCAACAAGTAAAAGTAACATGTAGGTTTTTATGAAATGAGAAAATATGACATACCAGGTAGAACAACTAGGGAGTCATGATACATGATACAAGTGCATTTTGACGATGTCTGAACAGGACCAGCATTTCAGTAAATACAAATTGATGCATACAAAGGGATGGTGAATGTCAAACCTACAAGTATATTTACATACTTGGTGAAGTAAATATTTTTATAGACCTCCTATCTGTATATAGATAATTTAGAGCATCAGCTGCACATTTACTTTTCTTAAGGGTCAAACAAATAGTATCCAATTTAATACACAAACTATAGATCGATCGACGCAGTGATATAATCGGGTAGATTTTTTTTTTGTGAAGTTATCGCCCTTATAATTTTGGATTACATTCATTTTTTGTATAAATTACGAATTCTGCTAAATCCATTTTAAAGTAAAAAGGTCAAGAATAAACATTTTATAATTTCTGTTAAAATACCGATAAGAATTTTCTATTTGTAATGGAAAAGAACTATTTTCATTATTTTACATTGTAAACAATTATGAAAAATTGATGTATAATGCATATGAATAGTTTATTTCACATAAAAGAGGAGTACTTTTAAAAGTCAAACAAACAAAATAAAAAAAAAAAAAGAAAGAGAGAGTGAGATTGTGGGGAGAGAGAGAGATAGAGACTGAGAGACGGCAAGGGAGAAAGGAGGAGTGAGAGGAGAGAAATAGTTAGGGAGAGAAAAGAGGGTTGGGGTGAGAGTGGGGGAATAATTTCTCCCATTCTGTCACACCACCTTCTTACTCTCCACTGTCTTCTCTACCACTCTACCTGGGAGTGAGAGTGAGGAGAGAAAGTGGGAATGGGGAGATAGGGAGTGAGAGTGGGGAGGGAGGGGATGGATGAGTGAAATAAAGGGAGTGTGAGTGGGGGAGATAGAGGGAGTGTGAGTGGGGGAGAAAGAGGGAGTGTGAGTGGGGGAGAAAGAGGGAGTGTGAGTGGGAGGAAGGGAGAGTGAGTGGGGAGAGAAGCTGTGAGAGTGGGGAGGTAGGAGGGAGGGACGGGCGGGAGGAGTGAGAGAAAGGGAGTGAAAGTGGGGGAGAAAGAGGGAGTGAGAGGAAGTGAGTGTGGGGAGAGGTGTGAGAGAGAGAGGAGTGTGAGAGTGAGGGGAGAGAGGGAGAGAGGGTTGACATTTGTTGGGGGGTTGACTCTGAATTTCGCATTTCCATCGAAACAGGGGGTATATGGTTTTTGCAATATCCGTCCGTCTGATTGTGTGTCACTGTGTGATTGTCTGCATAACTTTAATTTATTTTTGAATTGTTGAGGCTATGTATTACTTATTTCACAGGTGTATTCTTTGTGACAAGACCTTTTTTCAGGTACCATTAAATTCAATCTCTTGACCTTGGAGTTAGAACGTATCCCCCCCCCCCAAGAAAAAATTCCAAACTTGAGCTATAATTTTGATTTTGATAACTTGGTACTAGAGCTTTTCATACTTCACATGCATATTCATTGAGAGAGGATTTTTTTTAATGGGTAATAAACATGATTTAGCTCCTAAACATGACCTTAGAGTTTGTCCCATTTTAAAAAAACTTTAACCTTGGCCATAACATTTGAATAGTTATAGTACTAGATTTTTCATATTTCACAGGTTTATTTCTTATGACAAGACCATAGGTGCTCTCCATGTAATTCTGTTAACCTTGAAAGATAAGTACGAGGATTGTTCGAAAAGTTTGTGGACGATGTCAATCTTCGTTATCTTACTTACTAGAAATTCCATTCCATTCGATTTAACAGAAATCAATCTACTTCATTTTAAGATCAACATGTGTTGTACCCGCGGAGAAACCAAACGGCAGTGTAACGTAAAAAACATAGCGTCGAGAATTTCTCAAACTACTATCCCATGCAATATATTTCACACGGTATAGTCCAATACTCGCACATTGATACCGGTATTAAAAACTGTTTGCATCACTTCACATTATTTTTTCTAACAATTGTTCTAGATGTATAATTTCCTGTCTCAAAAATAGTTGAGAGTAAATAAGCACTATATTTTTACACGTAACTTTAATTTGGCGACAATGTGGTCAACATTTATAGCCGGAAATTGAGCCCAGCGAAAAAGAAGACCATAGGGAAGGTCAATGGGGCACATTAAGAGGGTCGGGCGGATCCATGGGGAGTTATGGTATGTAATTTCGAATTCATTGCAAAAGTTCTTGAAATAGCTTCTTGAGATATCGCCCGGAATTGAACGTTTTACACACAGACAGTATGAATTGTCCCTTAATTGACCTTAGTTTGCTCTTTTGGCCTCGATCAATTGGGACCTTCTTTACGCTATAGGGAGTAGTTATGTTAAATTGCATTGCAAAAACCGAAAGCTTTTCGAGATATCGCGGGAAAGTGTTATATACAGACAGAAATACACACGGGTAGCTAGACGGACGGTCATACAAATCCAAATTGATATCCCTCCCTCTCAGTGAAAGTGGGGGACCAAAAAAATTTCGAATTCTTCATTAATAGTTCAAAAATAGATTGTTAAAGTTAAAGTCAACTCTTTTTCTCGTGTTTTCTTTCTTTCAGACAATGGACGGAACTCTGTGGTGCGGCTTGCATATTGATGAGTGCGGAAGACATGGCGAAATTTATGAACTTCATGTTAAATGATAGAAAGACGGACTCGGGCATCAGTTTGATGGACCGAAAGAAGATAGAAGATTTCTTTTTGATTTGGCAACAACTGCAGTCCTCACGTATAGAGGACTATTTTGTAAAATCCAAAGGGGTCCCGTATTCTAGAACTTATTCAGGATACAGCTTGGGCTTCAATGTTGGGAAATATAGAGGTAAACCTTAATCATCAGTAAGTTTCATCTCTGTATCAAACCAAATTTTCCTCAGCCCATCAAAATAGTTTTTATAGAAAAAGAGGATAAAAATTCATGAAATGCCAAAAAATTAGTTTAGTATGAAATGTATATTATCATGGACATTTCATATAAGATACATTTAGTGTTTTTACAATGAAGGATTTACATGTTGTTTCTAATTAGATCCAGTGGGTCATTATGTATTTTAGGTCACAGAATACTAGAGGAGGCGGGAAATCTCTTTGGTTACCGGTCACTTATAACGCTTTTCCCAGACAAACACTTGGGTATTTTTATCTCAGCGACTGGTGAAGACGACGACGAATTGTTCCGGATTTCCGTTAGTTCCTATATAAGTGACCTTTAGATAATGAATCGTTAAGGAAGTGAAAATTAACTAAAGGTATTGCGGTACAGAAGCCGCCATATGTGACGTCATAGGTAAGAATATAACGGCAATTGTAATTGTATGTTGACGAGATATATCCCAGTGAGATGATAAAAGATACCATTGAGTCTGAAAGATATGACTTATACGTGGTTATTTTGCTAGAAAAAGACGCTAGTGACTCAGATTGATGATAAAGTTCAGTTTAAGGTTTTGAATTGGGAGGACTGAATGTTACAAACAAGTTCCTTTTGTCCTTTGAAGCCAGAGAAGGGCATCAAACAATTGATGATGAACAGTCATAGAAGATGCTAATACATGTATATATTCTAAATTTGTATAGTTTACGTATTTTATATAATTATAATTATTGGGAGGGGGCATTTCCCCATGCCCCCACCTCCCCCGGTTCTTATGGTCATCGATGACAGGCGTATATGGTATGTTACTAGAAATTGCTTGGTGGTTATTTCAATTTGAATATAATTTTCAAATAAGAAGATGTAGATGATGTGGTACGTATGAATGAATAATATTAAAAAAATATATATATAATCAAAAAAATATATTTAAATCAAAAACAAAAGACCCCCAGATGCACATAAGGGTTGATCCTCACAAAATTTTAAAATGTTTCTCCGTAAAAACTTTTTCCCTCCCCATAACTTTGAAATAGGTGCAGGGCATTGGCTTTCACATTTCACAGGTGTATTCCTTGTGACAAGACCTTAGTTTGGGTACCACCAAATGTGACCTTGATCCCGGATTTGTCACAAGCAATGTGAAATATGAAAGCCATAGTCCTAACAACGCAAAAGTTTTGGACAAGGTTAAAGTTTTTGCGGACAAAAAGACAGACAGAAAGACAGACGGACGGTCAGAAAGCTAGGGCAAAAACTATATACCCCCGAATTCGATTACGGAGGGCATTAAAATATCCCTCACTACTCAAAGGTGTCGGAAGTGCCTAGTTCAAGTTTTAAGAGTTCATTGAAACAATACAATGCACTAGTGTATTAAATGTAATGAGTGTTTTTTTTTTACGATTTTTACAAACTTTATCTCTATATTATGTTACAAAGGTTTAGGAGGCTGCTTTTCGCGACAGAGGCAACTTTGTAAGAATTATAAATTCCACATTTTGCATGGCCTTTTGATTGATTGAGCATAATTGAATTTTTACCCCGAGGCATGACTAGGGCCTGCTACCGGTATAAGGTGAACTTTTGCTCAAATTACGTACAATGATGGCCTAACGGGTAATTATTTAACACTATCCATTCAAAAACGTAAAGTGGAAATCTATATGGTTAGTAGAGTAGAACCATGCAACAAGTAAAAGTAACATGTAGGTTTTTATGAAATGAGAAAATATGACATAACAGGTAGAACAACTAGGGAGTCATGATACATAAGTGCATTTTGACGATGTCTGAACAGGACCAGCATTTCAGTAAATACAAATTGATGCATACAAAGGGATGGTGAATGTCAAACCTACAAGTATATTTACATACTTGGTGAAGTAAATATTTTTATAGACCTCCTATCTGTATATAGATAATTTAGAGCATCAGCTGCACATTTACTTTTCTTAAGGGTCAAACAAATAGTATCCAATTAAACACACAAACTATAGATCGATCGACGCAGTGATATAATCGGGTAGATTTTTTTTTGTGAAGTTATCGCCCTTATAATTTTGGATTACATTCATTTTTTGTATAAATTACGAATTCTGCTAAATCCATTTTACAGTAAAAAGGTCAAGAATAAACATTTTATAATTTCTTTTAAAATACCGATAAGAATTTTCTATTTGTAATGGAAAAGAACTATTTTCATTATTTTACATTGTAAACAATTATGAAAAATTGATGTATAATGCATATGAATAGTTTATTTCACGTAAAAAAGGAGTATTTCTAAAAGTCAAACAAACAAAATAAAAAAGAAAGAAAGAGAGAGTGAGATTGTGGGGAGAGAGAGAGATAGAGACTGAGAGACGGCAAGGGAGAAAGGAGGAGTGAGAGGAGAGAAATAGTTAGGGAGAGAAAAGAGGGTTGGGGTGAGAGTGGGGGAATAATTTCTCCCATTCTGTCACACCACCTTCTGTCTACTCTCCTTACTCTCTCCTTTTCACAATTAGCCTCCTACAATCTCTACCACTGTCTTCTCTACCACTCTACCTGGGAGTGAGACTGAGGAGAGAAAGTGGGGATAGGGAGTGAGAGTGGGGAGGGAGGGGATGGATGAGTGAAATAAAGCGAGTGTGAGTGGTATCCCATGCAATATATTTCACACGGTATAGTCCAATACTCGCACATTGATACCGGTATTAAAAACTGTTTGCATCACTTCACATTATTTTTTCTAACAATTGTTCTAGATGTATAATTTCCTTCGTTTTGATTTTCAGTGTTTTAATTTCTTTTATTTCTTAACTCTGCAACTGCGAAGTGCCTACGTCTTTCAGTGACGTAACAACTTTTAAAGGTTTTTGTTTAGATTTTTACAGTTAAACCGTTTCTTCACATATTGTCCTCATTCGATACAGAGTCTCTGTCATTCAAATACTGCCTGTACTATTTGTACACACTATTACACAACTTCTGACATATTTTTTTTATTTTCCAACATTTTTAGAGTTTATTTAGGATTTTTCCAGAGTAAAACAACACTGTTTCGTAATCTGCTGCTCTGTGAACGTTCTAACTTACACGTCATCGTTCTTGTCGTTTTAAATGAGGACTACCCATCTTCAAAAGTTCATTTCTTTTCAACGATGCAAATATTATGCCGTATTTTTAAATACAAATCGATGTAGCAATTCTTAATTTGAATATCTAGTTGCTTTTTTTTGCTCCATTTCACAGAGAATATGACTACAAACATTATTTAGTGTATTGTTTGTAACTTACTAAATTTTGACCAGCTCCGCGATCCGATTTTTGCATTTTTTTGGATAAGTTTTGTATAAATCGTGATGTATAAAAAAAAGATTAATACAAATAATTTGATTTTTTTTGTTAAAATATTTCTACCAAATTTGGATAACATACCGGTATGACGTCAAATAAAAAAGATACGACATAAGTCCACAAACTTTTCGAACAACCCTCGTATATATAGGATATAGAGGGAACTTTCGGAAAATTTGAGATCACAAGATTTTTACCAAAATAACAGCTTAAAACTTACTACTTTTCAACTTCATGCACATCCATTCCCCACAAAAAATTAGAATTCGGGCTTTTTGATATCACTGTCAGCTGCTTTTTCAATAAAACTGGAACTCGTAGATTTGTTATATCCCACGAAACAAGTTGCGGGTAGGGGGGATATAATGTTTTTGACCCATCCGTCCGTCCGTCAGTCAGTCAGTCAGAGAGTCAGTCCGTCAGTAGATTTGCACATTACAAGGAAATTCTGATTCCTTCATTTTTACGGAAATTTCGGCACTTTTTTAACTTACTCATCTCGTAGATGTTTGGTCATATCTTGATTATTGAGATGAACAGTTTCTCAGCGCATCTCCTCATAAACCGCTGCACAGAATTTGGTCAAACTTTGCAGATATTTAGGACAGAGTGTGTAGATGTGAATATTACCAGGAAATTCGAATTCCTTTATTTTTTTCGGGAATTTCCGCACTTTTCAGCTTAGATGTTTGGTCATATCTTGAATATAGAGATGAATAGATTGTCAGCTGACTCCTCTCAAACTCTCATACCTTGAATATAGAGATGAACAGCGCAACTCCTCTTAAACAGCTGCACAATACTACATTAAACATAGCATATACTTAGGACATAATGTGTAGATATGGATATTACTAGGAAATTCCGATTCCCTAATTTTTTTTTGGAATTTTGGCACTTTTCAACTTAGATATTTGGCCATACCATTATTATAGAGATGAACAGTTTGTCAGCGCTTAAACCGCTGTGCAGAATATTGTCAAACTTTGCAGATATTTAGGACACAGTGTGTAGATGTGCATATTACCAGGAAATTCTGATTCCTTTATTTTCCTGGAAATTTTAGCACTTTTCAACTTAGATTTTTGGCCATACCTTGAATATAGAGATGAACAGATTGTCAGCCGACTTCTCTTAAACCGCTGCACAGAATTTGCCCAAACTTTGCAGATATTTAGTACACAGTGTGTATATGTGCATATTACCAGGAAATTGGCATTCCTTTATCTTCCCGCCAATTTCAGCACTTTGAGTTTCGGGGGAACGTGGGGTATGTGAGCATGCTCACTTTTTCTTTCATTCCCCTTGTCACTCTATGGTCATTTGCAAACATTTTTTTTAGCATTCTGATTGTACACACAAGAACTCTGAAGTTGACATCAAAAAGATGCTTGAGTTTCTGATTGACAATATCTATGTGGTTTTTGGAGACCAGATCTTCCATCAATCGGCTATTGGAATTCACATAGGTACCAATATCGCCCCGTTATTAGCAGACCTACTTTTGCATTCATATGAAGCAGAATTTGTCCAAAATCTTGTATTTGAAAAGAAAAAAAACTTGCTGTGGCCTTAAACATAACTTAAAGATTTATCTACAGCTTATTGTCAGATAACAAACTTATGGTTATTTCCGTTCTTATGTCGTTATAATACCGTGATATTAGTTTTTTTTGTTCTTGTTTTTACTGTTATCAGTATATACTATTAATTCACTTTATCACATGGTCAGCATCTGATAGCAAGACACAGCTGGAAATGGGAAAACACTTTCCAGTGTAGTGCCGTGCCGACAATTAATGAGATAAGAATCACAGGCATGTAAAGTGACCTTTACTGTATATAAATGAAGCTTGCTGTAGACTGTCATCAAAAAATATTACTAAGCGTGTGTTCCTAACATATTAATTCTTTCACAGTTTCCACAGACCACACTGCTAAACGCAATATCGGCTACTCGATTGTTATCGGACATTTGGTTGATAACAATTTTTGACTGGTTAGTAAATTATTAAAAAAAAACTCTTGTTAAAATAGAAACAGAAAATTTTCATTGTGCTTTTGGTAAACAGAAATGAATATGTATTAGTATAGTATTTATAAGCCTTGGGAAGGCTTTAAGTCAAATTTGTTATATTTTGCAAGTTTTTCTCCGATTGGCATTGCTGTAAATAGCTTTTTTTCTTCAAAATCCTTATATTTACCTAGCGTTAATGATTGTCCACAAGAAGACACCGTCAGAATCTTGCAAATATACTGAGCAAAATAAGTTTAGCAATTGCTTTTCCGTATGCATAATTTAAAAATATTTTTTCTTTATTGTTTTGTTATGCTGCTTCTTAAAAACAATAGAGATAAAGATAACAAAAGACAGAATTCTTTTTTTAATTTGACACGCAGAAACCGCTTCATCCAACGTTGTGGCAATTCAATAAAACAAAAGGTTACGCTCGAACCCACATGGTCCGGGAACCATTTTTTACTAGAATGACATTCTGAACATGCTTGTAAAAGAAAACCGGTGAAAAACTGCAAAAACGTCTAATGGCAAAAACACCAGGACTTTCCGAAAATGAACCTTAAAGGACTATAGGGATGCTAACAATTGGTTGCTCATAAAAAGATGTCGCTGAACACTTTTGCTTGCATCAGTCCACCAAATGTCGACTTTCGAACTGATTCCGAATAACTGAACATGTAATCAATCGCCAGCGCTTAGAACGTCCACGAAAAACGACGGTTAGCAATGATCGTTTAACTGTTTCAACGTCGAGACGTTACAGTTTTATGGCTGCTCCATAAGTTGCAGAAGAGATATGCCGTTTTACTGGAGTAAGATTATGCGGACAATTTGTAGGAGACAGGCTACGTTCAATCATTTTTCGAGCTCAAAGACCTCTCAAAGCAATATCACTTACTCAACGTCGTCAACAATCACGCATCGCAGGGGAAACACAAATTGTCTTGGATTCAACTAAAATATTCTCTTTTCTTTGTTATACGAAGAAAATTAAACATTTCAAATGCATTATAAATTATTGATCTACTTTTTTCTACTTGATATATTAAATATCTTTAATTGCTAAACTTATTTTGCTCAGTATATGTAATTAAAGGGCAAAAATTGCCCAATACCCTATATTTCCATCAGTGAACTCTTCAGAATTAGAGGCGCGTTTGGTCGTCTGACTGGGACAGCATGGCATTGCGGATTATACAAAACATGCCAGTATCAATCCAGTTTTAAATGTTAAGTGCATTTATCATTTTAACTAAAGAATAGAAGAACTAAAACACATATGAAAAAGAGCAAAAAATACTAACTCTATCGTCCATTAATAAAAATACGACATTTCCGAGGTATGTGTATTGACTTTAAAATGTGCCATTACGATAAATAGATACATACGATCACAAATAGATGTAAATTAATATCGTTGCCATCTCTACTCTTGATTTAAATATAGTCCACAACAATAAATGCATTTAGTTAGAATTTTTTCATCGACATTCAACGGTTACTTAAATGTTCATGTTGCATTTGTCCCAGAAATCCCGCGAGATTTGTACATTTTCCGACTTTTTCACAAAAGAGCGCACTAAGAACTATAACTCTTCAATAGTGGAAATAGAACGTATTTTAACTTTCAGGATGTTATCGGAAATACGGTTGAATTATTGACTTTGTTATCGAAAATTTCGGTTTTGGTTATCGGAAACAAAAGTTAACTTAGATAAGGGAAAAACGTAAAGAAGCGACAGAAACCAGCATGAAATCTAAATATTGGCTGGCACACAATTCTAATTTTGGGCTATTATTTTTCTGTTTTAGGAATATGTACTTTTAAACATTGAGTGTTTTTGCATGATCTTGACCTGTTCGAAAATATGGTATAAGTTTTAAATTTCATTTCAAGGTACCGAGGTCGCCCTCGTGGCGCAGTGATTAGAGTGTCTGCTCTAGAGTCGCCTTGTAAGGAGTCGATCCTTACGTCGCGGGTTCGTATCCCACAGTGGGACGTCGCAGTAGGTGCTAGCACAAAAAAAGATACCTCGCTGCTAAATGGCCCTGAGTACGGAGAATAAGAAAAGTTTTGTAGCTCTCCGCCATAGAGACTGGAGGGACTGGAAAATTCTCAAGAGGTCGTAAACAACAGTCAAAAAAGGGGATAAACGTAAGACGAAGGAAGAGTTGCTACCCATTTTTTATCGACTTACGTCAGTCGCCGCCGAGATTCAAACTCACAACCTTTCCAACACGAATACATTATTTTATAAGTTTTCTGTAAAACAATTAAAGAATTCAAATTCAAGGGTGGTAAAATATATTTCCAAATAGGGGGTTAGACCAAAATATATGACATAGAATTCATACTTTTGAAAAGAAAAGAGATTGACTTTAAAAAAAAAAATTAAAAATCGTAAACACAGATCTCTAAAAAACATCGGTGGTTGTTTAACGTACCAAGAAGGAATAAGAACCCCCTGATGAACGGCCACACAGTGTGCTCTTTGTCATTATTGGCCAAATGCAATGTGTAGATAGAGCTCATGCTCGGATGGATCGGGGGGAGGGGGGGGGGGGCTCACATTGATTTTGCATTGCTATTGGATGTTTATACTGAAGCAAAATATCTCTGGCACCCCCATTAATGTTGAAATCACTGATTGTAGAAAAAGTTAAAAATGCAGGTATGAGAAACTGATGTGATTCAACCAGATAGGTATTTTTAACGGTTGGAAAATGAGTTATATTTTTTTTTAATACAGTGTTTTCTCTATTGCGGTTTTTGCTGACGTCACAGTCACAGGCACTTGTTTCGTATCAAGGGAACCCCTTCTTAAGCCACAGCTGCTATATTTTAACTTTTACGTGAAAAAAAAAATAGACCTCCGGGGATCATGGGGGAACTTCAAAAATAACGTAATATATCGAAAGATATAAGCAATTGTTATGATAAATTAAACATATATATATATATATATATATATATATATATATATATATATATATATATATATATATATATATATATATATATATATATATATATATATATATATATATATATATATATATATATATATATATATATATATATATATATATATATATATATATATATATATATATATATATATATATATATATATATATTGTGAGAATTCCATCGGCATCGAAAGCAAGGTTTTTAACTTGCCTAGATAGCCGAGCGGTCTAACGCGCTGTTCCTGCACTGCTAGGAGACAGACTCCGTAGGTCGAGAGTTCAACCCCGGGCTGGGGCGGAAGTGAGTATCCTTATAAAAGTGAATTTCTCTGTGCTTTCTATATTAATATTTCTTCACTTAGGGCAGTTATATTAGTTTAAGAGTTGTTGTAAATTGTGCTTTATAAATAAAATTAATTTCATCACAACATGTATTGGTAACAATCCTCTACAAACTAATGTCCAAATAACTGTATCTCACTTCTATTCTCAATGACCGTGTAGTGTAGGGCAGCGTTGTGAGAATTCCATCGGCATCGAAAGCAAGTTTTTTAACTTGCCTAGATAGCCGAGCGGTCTAACGCGCTGTTCCTGCACTGCTAGGAGACAGATTCCGTAGGTCGAGAGTTCAACCCCGGGCTGGGGCGGAAGTGAGTATCCTTATAAAAGTGAATTTCACTGTGCTTTCTATATATATATATATATATATATATATTATTTTTCTTATATATTCCAAGCTCTCTGATTGGCGCAAACTTGATCACATGATCAATTATATAACAGCATAAAGACTTGAGTTTCTATTTATAGATTCTTAAATGCATATCGACATAATGCTTTTAAAAATGGAAATAATTTTCTGTAAACCAACTTTTGTGCTGAATTCTTAACAGCAAAGACAGAGTATGACTTGCTTTTTTCTATAAAGAAATTGTATTTCAACTCTTTTTTATACTAGTAATTGTGATGTTCTGTAATAATTAGTAAAACATTGGATGCCTCGAAAAAGAATCTACTTATGTTAAAACATATAATAGATATGTTTTTTTTCCAAAAATCAATACAAAACTTAATAAGACAAATTAGCCTTTTAAGAAAGGAAATCCCTTAAATTATTCTATCGGTACAAAGAATATCACACATTACATTATTAAACAGATTTTTTTATCTCCAGTCTCTCATTGTTAAAAAAAGACAAGCGAGTGGTGATTTTGTCAATCTCTGTAAAAAAAATAATATAACAAATGTAGCCCTTTGATGAGGTCGATCCATAGATATATCGACTTCACAGAAAAGCATACCGACCGAGCACGAAGTGCTCGGTCGATATGCTTTTCTGTGAAGTCGATATATCTATGGATCGACCTCATCAAAGAGCTATATTTATATGATATACAGGGACGTAGCAACAGGGGGGGCAGGGGGGGGCCCGGCCCCCCACTTTTTTTTGCCAACAATACTCTTACTATTGAAAAAGTTTGCCTCGGTCGAAGTGCTCGGTCGATATGCTTTTCTGTGAAGTCGATATATCTATGGATCGACCTCATCAAAGAGCTATATTTATATAATATTATATATAATTATATGTATAGGGAGAGGGCTAAAATAGGCTTTGCTTGCTGCCCAATCCCATTCACTTATGTAAATAAAAATTTGTATAAATAAAAAATATATATTTACGTCTGAAACCGCCTGAAGCTAATAGATATTATTTTGAATGGAAAACAAGAAAAATGGTTGAACAGATCGGTAGTTCTATTATGAATTTATAATTATCAATCCTATTTATATATATTCATATCAAAACAAACTTACGAACTTTACGGACAACCCTCGTAAATAGCCTATGAGAGAAAGAATTCAAAAATTACTTCTAACACATTACGTTTGCTATTTTCAACTCAAGGATTGACAGATTATAATGGAGTTTTTCCAAGCTATTTCTGAAGCTAAAAAAAACTTTTTAACCTGCGTTTCCGATAACATAAAACCGTCAAAAACCGAATTATCCGGTTACATCAACCTTGTTGACGATAACATGTTTTCAACTAACGAGACATTTTAAATGACTGTTTGCTAAACCTTAATTTGGATTTTTAGTCTCAGTTTACTGATCTATTTAAAGGTATCTGATTGTCCATAAAATAAATAGACCAGTTTGTTTGATAGAATAAACTCATTTTAATTCTACAGATGTTAAAATATGATGACATATTCCGAATTTTTTTTTATAAAATATCAATTGAAAGAGCTGTAGATCTTTTAAAAGAGAGTGATTTGGTTTATGCTTTCTGCTGCTGAAAGTTTAATCAATTATCTGTCATAGATCACAAACTTTGTTTGTTGAAATTCAAATTTATCGTTGAAATATGAACTTTAGAATTACCCACATTTTCTAATCATTGCTTTTCTTGCAGCGAGTGACCGATAACAACCGAGTAGCCGATAACGCGTTAAGCAGTGTGCAGACAGACGAACGGACGGACATCCCGATCACTATGTACCCTCCCACTTATAAAAATATTGACGGACCTGAGAGCTACAGGCACTGTCCATTGAAAAAAAAAATGTATATTTATTGCGCACAAAAAGATGCGCTTGGTTGGTTCTAAATTAATATTTCCAAATTCTTACCACCATTGCAAAAAAAGAAACAAAAAAAAAAAACTAGATTTCAAAATATTCATTGTGTCTCTATCAAGTTTTCTCGTAGTTCACCTCTGTACGAAGCACGTTGGACCGAATTACAAAATGGCAGTATAAGTAGCCGAAATTATTCAGGGCCAGGAGGGCTATTAAACAGTTAAAGAGTTTTGTACGTCCGTCCGTCTCTTACGGTTTGGGATACCCATCTTTTAGACTTTCACAATCTTTGTTACACAGTGCGCAATTGTGTTCCTCCTATTTTACTATAGTACTTTTTGATCGAAAACATATATCGGGTTTCCCAGAGCAAATCATGGACACGTTCATTCTTTCCATAATATTGAAGGGTACCCATCTCTTATCCGCAACTTCTCCTGTAACACTGAATATAATTTATTTCTGGTCTCCCAGAGCAAAACATGGACTTTGCCATTTTAACCATATGGGAGGCGGGAGGTATCATTTAGTGAGCGCATTGTACACAGTACCTCTAGTTTTTTAGCTCACGAGGTGAACTTTTCTATTAACTCGCTGTCCGTCGTCCGTCCGTCTGTTAGTCTGTCTGTAAATTTTTCACAATTTCAGCTTCTTCTCAAGAACCAATGAGCCAATTTTAATCAAACTTGGTACAAAGCGTCTTTGTTTGAAGGGGAGTTCTAACTATTAAAAGAAAGGGGCCAAGTCCCCTCACAAGGGAAGATATTCTAGAAAAGACAAAAATAGGATGAGTCATTTTAACCTTCTTCTCAAGAACCAAAGGGTCAGAAAAACTTAAACTTATGTGGAAGCATCCTGGTGTCTTGTAGATTCTAAATTGTTCAAATCATGACCCCCGGGGTTACGGGGGGCCACAATAAAGAATCCAATTTTTTTATATTGAAATAAATTACTGAAAAAGCTTAAACTTATGTTGAAGCATCCTGGGGAAGTACAGATGCTAAATCGTTAAAAACATGACCCCCGGGGTAGGAATCCAAGTTTTACATTGAAATATAGAGAAAAAGTCTTTAAATATCTTCTCAAAAACCACTCAGCCAGAAAAGCTGGAACTTATGTAGAAGCATCTTGGAGGTAATGTAGAGTCTAAATTGTTCAAATCATTGCCTCCTTGGGTAGGGCGGAACCACAATAGGGAATCTCAAGTTTTACATTGAAAAAGGTATATCGGAAAAAATCTTTTAAAATCTTATTACCAAGAACCACATGGTCAGAAAAGCTGAAACTTATGCGGAAGCATCCTCCATGGGGTAGTGTAGATCCTAAGTTGTTTAAATGATGACCTCCGGGGTAGGGCGGGACCATAATAGTGAATCCAAGTTTTATATTAAAATATATGAAAAATCTTTTTTTTTTATTTTGCCCAAGAACCACTGAGTCAGAAAAGCTGAAACTTATGTGGAAGCATCCTGGGGCAGTGTAGAGTCTAAATTGTTAAAATCGTGACCCTGGGTCGACAGTCGAGCGTTTGGTTGAATGAGACTAAACACTGAATCTTCACCATTTTTGGTTATAAAATGTGTTTATTGCAAGAAGACAGAGTTCTTCCGCCGATAAATAGGTACATGTAGACATTCTTAATTAAACTTTAACTTAATAACAGTTACACTAAAGACTTCTCCTTTTTTTTAATAATAATAATAATAAAATGTTAAATCTGATAATTTCAGGAAAAATAACATTTGACTTGTCTTCATTTAAAATGACTTCCAAGACACAACTAATGTGCATTTTTCACTCTTTAAAAATTTGGATTTCTTGTAGAAACCCTAACTACTACTTTCAATTTACTTGAGTATACAAATATAATTAATTAAACAAAAAATTAAATGATATTTCATATTTAAGAATAAAATATATAATTTACATATACCGAAGAATAGTTTGGAAAGTTGTTGAAAAGGTATGATTTTTGTTATCCCCCTCTCCCAATTTGGCTCAGTATATGGCGGTAAAAAATATAAATACCGAAGATGCATTTATGAAAGACAATAAAAAAAGTGGCCAATTCTTGCTTAGACAGCTAGGGCATCTGGATTGTTTGTTCAGGCACGTAGCAACAGCGGGGGGCAAGGGGGGGGGGGGGTGGCCCCTCACTTTTTTTCCCAACATTACTTTTACTATT
>PRKT01000288.1:293743-344449 GCA_003671525.1 Saccostrea glomerata
CCCCCCAAAAAAAAATCAAACAAACAAAACAAAACACCACCCTATATAACAATGCATCACTTATAACATTAGCCTAAGCAGTGACTGGTTCTTAAAAAAGAACTAGAAGCAAATGAAACCTGGAACATAATAGTACCTCTCTCCTTTTTTCTTTTTTAACATCGGGATCGTTGTTTTCAAAATATTTATTTGTACGTAGTCTCGTTTAGACTGGTACTGCCTGTCTTTACCCTACGCAGGAAAAGACAGGTGATCACCGCCATTGAAGCCAGGAATTCCTGGCTTGAGTGACGCGCCATCTATCGCCGCTGCTGTACGATACAGCATGGGAAATAATCACAATAAAGCTATCTTGCTGACTCAGTGGGGAACTTTAAACCGATTTATGTTTCCTGCAGTAATTAAAATATGTCAATTCTAATAAACAAAACTAGTTTGCAGAGTTGTAACGTATGCCATGCAATGTGATAGGGGCTTGTTGATCTGTTATATCACGCCTGAAAATTTAGAATAAATTAAGCGAAGTGAAATGTCTTGTACATAGGCCTAGTATGCAATGTTAAACACTCCCGTGAAACAAAAATTTGAAAAAAGGAATACATGTATTTGTACAAGCATTGTATGTGGAAATATTAGTGACCGTGTTAGATTAATTGACTCAAAAGCAAATACAGATATTGGTCTAAAAGAACTGTCAAAAAAAGTATGGCGGTATAAGTGTTGAAAGCGGAATACTTTGTAGTTCTTAATTGTTTTCAAAAATTAATTAACTTGGACAAAAAATGCGAGAGTTCTATGATTTGTGTCAGAAAAACTATGCGGCTGTGTATACTTGAGGAAAGAGGGAAATTAACAGCACCTCGTAAATCAAACTTTCTACGTAGCCAGTCGGTAAAACAACCACGGTATCGTTATTCAAAGCACTTTTAATACTTCTTTCTTTCAAAGACTTTAGAAAATTTAATGTTGAATATCTTTCACAATTTATTTCTGTCAATGCAATTTTCGTACGTACGTAAACAAAACTCTAGGTAACGATAATCATACATAATATAGCACTCTATGATATGTTTTGGTTTCCCCGAGGTATTTAAATTCTAACGTCAGCGAGAGTTTTTATCAGCCAATGAGCGCGGCCGGTAGAGGGCTCTTTACATTACTGATCACCTGTCTGTATATCGGATATCAGACAGGCAGGCCAGTCTAGCCAAACTGCCCATAGACATAGTCAAAGAGCAAATCATTTATCAATTACCCACTCTGCCTAGTCGATTTTGACATGTCAATCTCACATCGTCATCCGATAGCCATTTTAGACTGTCGTTTTGAATTGCCCACAAGAAGATAAACACCTTTACATTTCTATATATGTGTCAAAGCTGTAAGTTGTTTGTCTATAAAAACTAAACCATGTTGATATTTATCGGCAATGTGTTTTAAAAATTTTCTACCTTCTTAATATCCTGCTGAGAAATAATCCGTTGTAACATATGGCGAAAAATATCTGATTCCAATTCTCGAAAATAAGCTTTCATTTCACATGTTAAGCAAGAATATAGCAGTTTTACATTGAAAATCTATGATGCAATAGGTAAAGGTAAGTTTTGCCAAGAATCTTGACATTTAGACGTTGACAGAGGTGTTGTAGCGAAGCGAATGATAACTCTGGGTAGAGATTGCTAAATCTAGTGATTATACCAAACCTGATGGTGAATCTTGGTACTTTAAGTTCAAGTTCAAGTACCTTCTGCCAGGTAATGCCCACAATCAACTAGCTGTCATTATTTTGGCATTAGTGCCACTTGGGGATAACGTTAGATGTATTCATTTATTATATTAGCAGAGACACAAATATTCGATCAACAATATACATACCTTCGTGGTCCATTGGGTCAATATCATGACATGTAGATAAAACAAATTCTGTAGACTGTCAGAGTCTCAGTGACAGTCTGGCCACTCTGGGTCTGTATTGACTGTAACTTTTCAATCAGCCACGTACAAATAAATATTTTGAAAACAACGATCCCGATGTTAAAAAAGAAAAAAGGAGAGAGGTACTATTATCATGTTCCAGGTTTCATTTGCTTCTAGTTCTTTTTTAAGAACCAGTCACTGCCTAGGCTAATGTTACAAGTGATGCATTGTTAAATAGGGTGGTGTTTTGTTTTGTTTGTTTGATTTGGGGGGGGGGGGGGGGGGTTCCGTATAAACGAGGTGGCGGATTCAGGGAGCTTTTTAAAAAAACACAGCACTTGATATTTAAAGATATACTAGGGGTACATAGAAAGGCATCAAATCTTGCTGTTTTATGTGAGTTGGGTCGTTTTCCTTACCTTTCCTTTCCTTCCGTACTATTTATGTTATGAATATATGTTAAAATATTATATGAGACTGAAGGAAATGGAATGCAAACATGATTATAACAATTATTTAGTGGTTTCTGCATTTAAAGAAGACAAAAATCTTGTATCTAAAATATCTTGGCAAAAGAAACTGTCTTCATGCCTGACCGTACTACTTTTTAGACATTGACAGAGGAATAAGTGGAATGATAACTCTGGGTAGAGATCATAGATAAGATTTAGCTACATAGGTTAAATTACCTACATAGCTTTATTTATCCTGCAACTGCCCCTTGCATTGACCTAATAAGGGTAACCTAATAAACCAAAGCTTTTTCCGGTCACTGCCCTTATAAAGCCTCTTGCATGTATTCCGACGTTCTAAAAGCATCATGACGTCATGTATATTGCAATGTTTACGCCATAGTGTCATAGTTTTAACTGTAGAGACGTGCCTATAAATCTGTCAAAAATAGCTTGTTTTGGACGTTCAAATGTAAGAAATGTGTTGCAGGATAAACAAAATATACGATAACTGTCTTAAAATATAATCGATATTTTGGCTTGGGTCGAAAACGTAAGAGGGCTCAGCAAACCTCGCCTTGTATCACGTTTTCTTACCCTCACCAAAATATCGCTTATATTTCAAGACAGTAACCATGTACTTTATATTTACCTACCTAAGGTAACTTTATTTAGCTACCAAAACAAACCATAAGGGAAAACACCCCTGATTTCTCTTTACATATTTTATTAGGTAACAGCATTATAGGTATCAGAGATCTATAAAATAAAATGTTGGTGTGGCATTCCACCTTAAGTGAGCGACAAAAAATCGGCCGGGTAAATTGAAGATTTTTACAATGCATGGATCTGTAGCTCTCTGCTTTATCTGTCCAAATTTTCTCAAGCAGAGATCTACAGTTCTGTAGCTATGGATATAGCAAAGTTTTTTGCAATTTCCAGTGATATTATGAACAATTTACTGTAAAAATTATGTTGGATATGGCAAATTTACAGTTCTGCAATGTTTACAGGTTGGGACCTTTCCCAAATGGGATAGCTATATCCCAAATGGGTTATCAAGTGCAGACAATACATAATTTTTCTTTCAAATGACAATGGAAACACTTGATTACATTAGATGCTCATTACAGTGGTAAAAAAGAACATGCCAGGCTTTGATTTTTTTAAAAAATGAGGCCCATTTCATTATTGATGTTATGCATTATTTTTTGCAATGTCCCTCGTAGTGGCTTGGCCTGTGCTCTCCGGTCTTGGGTCTATACCAACCGTTAGGGCTGATACCAGGGCCCAGATCAAAACAGCAGTGTGATGTTCTATATACCTCTCCATTATTGTAGTCCAAAATCAAAAATGCTACTATTCTAGGCTTAGGGGTGTGTTTGTTTTTCAGTCATATGATCTGAGAAGAAAAAGCTTTTGAAAAATGATGGAAGAATCTTCAGATGAATCAACAGAAATAATCTCCAATGAGGAAGCTGAGTTAGCCAAGAAAATGCAAGAGAGTGCAGAACTTTCCAATACAGGTACAAATAATTGATCTATCATACTTCTTATCAGATCAAAAGAGCCATTTTGACAATTCTAGTTCAAGTACTTTAACTCTTTACCCCTTAATGCCACTATTTGACGCACTGGCCATATCCCTAGAGTGTTTGCCTGGCTGCCCCTTAGAGCGTTTTAGTTGAATTGGAGTGCATTTTAAAACTGAACTAATAAGGGTCAAAATAATTTATTTATGCTATGTATTATATATCACTGAATTCGTAATAAATTAAAGTTTTAAAATCTATTTGCAAAATTTTAATCGGAGTTATCTGTAAAGAAATAATTCTGGTGAAAGCAGGTGTAAATCGCAAAATAGATATTTTCAACATGTAAAACGGCTTCAATAAGCCAAAACTGTCTGTATAAATAATAAAAATTATGTGTGATGATAAAATTGATGCTTAAATTATTATTTATTATCAATTTTAAAAGTTTAATTCCTCAGAAATCAATAAATTTCAGTGCTACTTCAATGTCAATCTTGCCGACAAATTTTTAGACTTGTGAGCTAAAACTTGATTTCTGGACGTTTTTGGACACTTTAATGGTCCAATTTTATTTAAATAATAATTTCCTTCACCTTAACATTGATAAATATGTGTAAAATGGAAGGTATGTTCTGAATTTGTGAGAAACAGGTAACAAAATCGGCACTGCGCGGTCCCGAACTTCACAAAATTTTCGTAAGTTATGTTGGAGTATAAAACACATATAAATCATTATAATTTTCAAACCTTTCAAGAAATAGGTAGTTTATAGCTTGAATTTCATGTAATGCTTTACTGGATGAGAAAATATTGCCTATTGACTGAATTATATGCTCAAAAAACAACGTATGTAACAGTCCGCCATTTTGAATTTTGGTGGGACTTTCCAAGATTCCATTGTTTGTTTACACAGGTAAATCACGTGATTTCTGACTGTAGTATGATGCAATCATCTATTGTTAACCTGCAGGTGGCCACCTGTGCTCAAATAATTAGTATACAAGCGGTAATTTCAAGTCAAATCAACAATGAAATACACATGCGTCAAAAGTCGTCATTAAGGGTTGGGGGCTAGGCGTCAAAAGTCGTCATTAAGGGGTAAAGGAGGGAAAGGTCTAAGGGGAAAAGAGTTAATGCCCTACATTAATCAGACATGCATGAAAAAAAATTTTTGTGCTTCCTTCGAATAAAGGAGGGCAATTTGCTTTGCTGCTGTCATTGGTCGGTCGGTCTATCTCTGTCTGTTGGTCCACCAACAGTTTCCATATATTTTCTTCTCAGATATATGTGCAACACATACTGAAATTTAATTTGGTATACAGATTTATGAATAAAGAATATCTAATTCAAATTTTGTTTTGGGTATGATCGAGTAATTTTTAACAGTTATGCTCTTTGGACTTTCCAAATTCCAAAAATTCTAATTATTTGGGGTTGGGGTGATAAGTGTTTCACAAATATCTTTTGTTTTAGTATGTTTCATTGTACCAATCAATCTGGTGCAGTTTCAGCTAAAAATACTTCAGTTGCAGGATTTGATGTACATTCTCTAGATGATTGATCAGTTTAAAGAATTTTAGCTCAACTCTTCTCAAAAACCAATTTCAAGAGCCAATTTCAACCAAACTTGCCACAATTTTCAAAGCATTCTTGAGTGAAAGGGATTCAAATGCAACGCCAAGGGGATAAAATTCAGAATGACTAAAAAATTTGGTGGCAGTATTTAATAATCTTCTTCTCAAGAACCTTTGGGCCAGAAAAGTTGAAACTTAATACATGAAACATTCAAAACAAAGTGTAGGTTCAAGATTTGTTTATGACCCCCCAGGTTGAAGTGAGGCCATAATGGGGAATCAAAATTTTACATGGGAATCTGTACAAGAAAAAATCTTCAAAAATCTTCCTCTCAAGAAAAACAAAACCATGACAAATCATATTATGAAAGCATCCTCAGTTAGTGTAGATTTAAATTTGTTTAAATCATGACCTCTAAGGGTAGGGTGATAGATTTGATAATAAAAATATGGAGAAAAAAGTCTTTGAAAGTCTTCTTCTCAAGAATATATAAACAAAGATGTGTATTAAATGGAGCATCCTCAAGCACTTAAGATAGGAATTTGTTCAAATCAGGACCCTTGGGGTAGGATAGGGCAACAATTAGGGATCAAAATTTTACGAAAAATATGTTGGAAAACTTTTTAAAAAACTACCCAAGAAAAACAAAGCCATTATTAATTGTATTGATATAAAACATTCACTTTATTCGGATCATGATGCCCTGGGAAAGGGTGGGGCAACTATGAGGGATCAAAGTTCAACATAGAAAGAAATATAGGTTTATTGATTGATTTATCTTGTTTTATACTCCATTGGAGAATTTTTCCACTCACATAGAGATGTCAATATATACCTGTGAAGTGCATCAAAGAATGGGTGCGTGACTTAACCCACAACAGTTTGCACTCTGGTCCAACAGGTCAACTGTTTCCAGAGACTCATCAATGAATGGGTGGATAAGCTTAATTAACATACTATTTTGGATATTTTGGAGAGTACTTTACCAAGCTGTAAAAGAAATGAATCCAAAATATTTTGCAAGCTATAGAAAGAGATACATTTACTTTGTTATATTCATAGGTAGAACATTTGTACAAAAGCAATACCTTGTTGTCATGAATGAAAATAGAAGCAACGGTACAATAGTGTCGCTGTCCAGAATTTGAGATGTAGTTGTACCCAGAGTGGTTTTGAGATCATGTTATCAATATTAATGTGAGAAAAAAAGAAAAAATGAAAGGACTAGCTCCCATGCAGCCCTAAAAACATAATTTTCAAAAACCGTTGCTACATATAGCTGTGGGGCTGAAAAAGAAATTGTAGCAAACATCCAAGTGAAGCGATGGATACCCTGTTTATTGTTGCGTCTTTGTAAACAATAGCTTTCAAACTTTGCTGCTCCATTGACCACAGATTGCCGTTATTCTTACCACTCCATTGACGACAGATATTGCCATTACAAAGTAAAATTTATAATTCTGTTTTTTTCTCATTTAAAATTCGTTTTCCTTAAATTCATTCTGTTTTTTTTTTGTGGGCAAAATTACTGGGGCGGTGACCTTGATTTTTAGCTCTACTGGTCAGAGACCAGAAGAGCTTATGCGATAGTAATGCGTCCGGCGTCCGTCCGTCTGTCTGTCTAGCTGTCTGTCTGTCCGTCTGTCTGTAAACAATTTTTCAAAACGCTACTCCTCCTACAATTTTAGTCTGATTTCAATATAACTTGGCACACAAGTAGACTACACTAAGATACATAGAATAATGCATCGGTTTTTGATTTCGATGAACGGTGTTTCCATGGTTACTAAAAACAGAATTTTCTGTGAAATTCCTTTAAAACGCTACTTCTTCTACAGTTTTGGTCTGATTTCAGTATAACTTGGCAGACAAGTAGACTACACTAATATAGATAGAATAGTGCATGGGTTTTTGATTTCGATGAACGGTGTTGCCATGGTTACTAAAAATAGAATTTTCTGTGAAATTCCTTTAAAACGCTACTCCTTCTACAGTTTTGGTCTTATTTCAATATAACTTGGCACACAAGTAGACTACACTAAGATACATAGAATAGTGCATCGGTTTTTGATTTCAATGAACGGTGTTGCCTTGGTTACTAAAAATAGAATTTTTTGTTAAATTCCTTTAAAACGCTACTTCTTCTACAGTTTTAGTTTGATTTCAAAATAAGTTGGCACACAAGTAGACTACACAAAGATACATAAAATAGTGCAATGGTTTTTTGATAAGTACAAACCAGTAGAGCTACAGTCTCGACAGAGACTTCTGGTTAAAGTCTCAACTGAAACACCCACAACATTCCTCTTTTTTTTTGGAGTAGGACCATTTGCTACATATTTTTTATTTGTCTAGGTCAGTTACTTCTCGGTCTTGAACCAATAACTTTCTGATCACACAGCAAGTGCTCTACTGAATGAGCTACCTTTTCTATTTGTAAAAAATTTTATTCACAAGTAAAAATGAATAGGATTGGGCAGAGGGCAAAGTCTATTTTAGCCCTCTCCCTTAGCTACCTTCTTCTATATAGGAAAGAGTTATGAAAAAGCTCTCTCTCAACAAAGTCATGATTAATCATATTAATAAGGAAGCATCTTCAGGTAGTATCAATTCAATTTTGTTTAAATTTTGACCCTGAGGAAATATGGATGGGCTACAGATTTACATGAGAATAGATAGGTAAAGGAATCTGCTGATGAAGAAATGGCCCTTTGTTGAACAGTTTAAGGTACTGTAAATCAAAATATATATTGAAAATCCTTTTTCAGATACATCAACTACAAAGTTTGTTGCCAGTGTGTCAGCTCCTGCTCCACTGCCGGTATTTAGGAGCATCCCTGATCCATCAGTAACTACACAGCAGGTATACAAAACAAAGCAGCTTAGTAGATCAAATCAGTATATAAAGGATCTTAATGACCTCAACTTAAGGTAAGGTCAAAAAACAATGTAGGGATCATCACTGGCCTTCGCAGCAATGGACAATGTATGGGTATGAGTTATATGTCTTAGGAGCTCTGAGTGTTTACGCAACCAAAGGTGTCACTTGATGCACAAAAGAAAATGAATACATAAAAAAGAATTGAAAATAGATGCGAGTCATGTCTCTTCTTTCTTTTAGAAATCAAAGGAGTCCCCATCTCCAGCCTCTCTTCCTACACAAAGGTAAAACTGGATGTACCAAAACCTGCTGCTTAATCAGTATGTAGCAAAAAGGTTTTAATTTTATAAGCTCAATCTTATTGTGAAAACCTCAAATGTCCTCAATATATTTATATATGTATGAGGGAAATATCAATGGACTGGTGCGATTAAAGTAGTACATCAATGAACTTTTACCCATATATTCAGTATCAACCATCTAAGTTTTACCCTGCATATTATTTACTGTGAACAAACTTGATATTTTTATCGCGAAAAAATTGTCTGTCGGTAGGTCTGTCGGTCCATTTAGTTTCAGTTAATTTTTTCACAACGGTTGCACATACTGAAATGAAATTTAGTATACAGATTAATCAGATGAATATCTAGGTCAAGTTTTGTTTTGGGTATGATTGCGCTATTTTTGACAGAGTTATGCCCCTTGGACTTAAAAAAATTCCAATTATTTGCAGTTTCCGTTCATTTTCTTTTGCAGAGGTTGCAAATACTGAAATGAAATTTAGTATACAGATTAATCAGATGAATATCTAGGCCAAGTTCTGTTTTGGGTACGATTGCACCATTTTTGACAGAGTTATGCCCCTTTGGACTTGGAATAATTCTAATTTGGGGGGGAGGGGGGCATAAGTGTTTTACAAACATCTCTTGTTTTCTCATGGGGTTGTCTATATGCCATTATCTGATTGATCAGAAAGATAAGCACCTTTTTAAGTCACCTGAGTCACTCAGCTGACCTATTGCTATCCATTTCAGTCTGTCGTGCGACGTGTGTTAACATTTTGAATATTTTCAGCTTCTCTGAAACCACAGAACCAATATCAGTCAATTTTAGCACATGGCCTCTATGAGTAAAGGGGAACAAAATATATGAATTTCATGGTCCCTGCCCCCCTGGGGCCTGAGGGATGAGGCTTTAACCATCAAAATTAATGCTATCTTTAAAAATCTTCTTCTTTTAATACATACATAGCTATGATGAGCAATAAAGTCATATAAGGTAAGACAGACAGATGCCGAGTAAAGTGATCCTTTAGTGCAGCTCTGCCTGCTGGCAACACAATTATAGTTGAACTTCGATATCTCAAACTCCAATATCTTGAATACAATGGATATGTCAAAGAGATGTGGAAGTATGTGGAAGTCGGAAATCTCAAATACAATGAATATGTCAAAGAGATGTGGAAGTTGGAAATCTCGAATACCATGAGTATGTCAAAATGATGTGGAAGTCCCATGCAATTACATATCCCCGAAGTATTTTACCCTCGATATCTCGAATCCCTGGATATCTCAAAGTTTTTTCTCAGTCCCATCAAGTTTTCGATAATGAATGACTGTATATTGCACCATTTCATGAAGTTTTTATACCCCCTGCTTGAAAAGCGGGAGGGTATATAGTAATCGTTAATTCCGTCCGTCCGTCCGTCCATCCGTCTGTTACGCTTTGGGGTACCCATCTCTTATCCGCAACTCCTCTCATACCGTTGAATGAAATTTGATGAAACTTTCACAGAATCTTTATTACATACTGCCATTGTGCACCTCCTATTTTACTTTTTGATCCGACACATATTTTGGGTTTTCCGGCCACTGCAAAACATGGACTTTGCCATTATAACTATATGGAGGTGGGGGTATCATTTAGTAAGCTCATTGCTCACAGTACCTCTAGTTGATATTAATATTTATTTGAATTTGCATGTAATTTTCCTTTTATAGAGATATACCTGTATCTCCTCCAATGTCAAATGAACAACAATCCAGTCTGACTGTCAAACCCAGTGTAGCAGCCCCAGGTAAAGTCTGACAAATATGTTTGGTGGCGGGACAGGAGTTACTTAAGGAATTACTGTCTAGTTAGTAGAGTATGCCAGGGCATAAGAGGTTATGCACAATGCATAATGCTTCTACATTGTAATTTAGTGTTACTAGATTGATTAGTACCCTATGGCTATATCAAATGAAAAAAAAATAAAGAGTTTTCTTGAAAAATAAACTAATCAGCAGAAAGGAAGCTTCCGTTTTGTATCTGTTAATTGCTAGAATCACTCTTTAGCACATTTTCGTGCATTATGTTGCTTAAAATATCAATTAATAGAGTATATTTATCAATTTGACATTTTATTTGATTGGTTGGATTAGCTCATTAAGAACATATATTAATTATTTTTGTAATTGATGAAAATAAAAAATAAAATTTAATTCCACAAAAAACATGAAAACCGGCATGCTGATTTTTTGAACGTCATTTAAGAAGCTGGACAATTCTGTTGAACTTGTAATCCGTCCATTAGCTACAAAGCATGCAGTTTGATATCAAAATTAATGAAATATTTCAAAAAAATATAAAAAGCACATTTTTACAATACTGTAACAATTTTATTTCTATTTAAACTTTCTTGTTAAAGAGGAAGTTTAATGCTTAAATCCATATGCACATTTTTAGCTCACCTGAGCAGAGGACTCAAGTGAGCTTTTCTGATCACTTTTTGACTGTCGTCCAATCTGTTAACTTTTCATATTTTTGACTTCATCTCAAGAACCACAAGACCAATTTTAATCAAACTTGGTACAAAGCATCCTTGGGTAAAGGGGAGTTTGAATTATTAAAATGAAGGGCCAAAACCCCTCACAAGGGGACATAATCAAGTAAAGACAGAAATAGTATGGGGTCATTAAAATTCTTCTGAAGAACCACTGGGCCAGAAAAGCTGAAACTTATGTTGAAGCATCCAGGGGTAGTATAGATTCTAAATTGTTCAAATCATGACCCCTGGGGGTTGGGGGGACCACAGTAGGGAAAGTTATGCATAGAAATATATATGAAAAAACTTTAAAATTCTTCTTCTCCAGAACGACTGCGCCAGAAAAGCTAAAACTTATGTTGTAGCAATCTGGTGTAGTGAAGATTCTAAATTGTTCAAATCATGACCCCTGGGGGTAG
Organism: Saccostrea glomerata; assembly: GCA_003671525.1. Taxonomy (NCBI): domain Eukaryota; kingdom Metazoa; phylum Mollusca; class Bivalvia; order Ostreida; family Ostreidae; genus Saccostrea; species Saccostrea glomerata. The sequence continues at coordinate 305,329 of PRKT01000288.1, forward strand.
GATGGGGCCACAATAGGGAATCAAAGCTTTACATAGAAATATATAGGATAAAACTTTTAAAAATTCTCCTCAAGAACCACTGGGCCACTTATGTCAAAGCATCCTATGGTATAGTCCAAAAAATCTGACTTTTTCCTGGTTTTTTTACAATTTTTAATATTTTACATGCGAGGGTTTTCTTGGCATGTAAAATATGAAAATCGTAAAAAAAAAAATAACCTGGAAAACCTCAGATTTTTCAGACTACATGGGGTACAATGTAGATTTTAAATTGTTAAAATCATGAGCCCCAGGAGTAGGGCAGGGCCACAATAGGGAACCCGAGTTGTATGTTTAAATATATAGGAAAAATCTTTAAAAATCTTCTTCTCAGGAACTACTGGGTTAGAAATCATGATGTAGATTTTAAATTGTCCAAATTATGACCGGTGGGGTCACAAAAGAACAGCATGGTCAAAGCCCATGGGCCTCTTGTTAATTAATAGCATTACAGATTTTTCTTCTGTAAAAATTACATGTATTGCTGTATCTCTTATTTGTGCTGTAAAAATCCAATTTTTCCTAAATCTAGTTATTTTCTAGATTTAGCTTTATTTTCTGATCAGATTCAAAAAAGTTCTATTCACAACTTATCCATCATACCAAAATCACCTATATTGCGAGTATTTTTTTTTAAATCGCTGATTGGTTTGATAGGCCATTCACTTAAATTGTAAAATGACACCAACATCATGCGGTACCTCGAATTACCGAAATGCCCCTGATTTACTGAAATGCCCCTGGAAATTACCGAAATGCCCTTTTAAAACTTAAATACGTTGGTTTTTATGAAAGGTGGTGAGTTAATTATACATATTTTTAAAAAATTGAGTTAAAAAGATATTTACAAATGTGTTTTTTTTTCTTTCAAAAGGTTCGTTTATCTAATATCTAAGAGAGATAACTCTAGTAGTAATTGTATTCATATTAGCAGAATTATTTTTTTTTCTTGATGATGTCGATTTACAGTAGTAAATGCTGAATAATTTGAATTAATTAATTTAAAATTTTTAAGTTTAATATGCTATAAGCATTTGATAGCTTTGTTTATTTGGTGTATAAAATTTTGGTGTATAAAACTCTGAACCCCAGGGGTTTACGTAGTCTCCCACTGCGTACCGTTATGCATTCAAAAATTCGCCGAAATTGCTATTTAAGAGAAAGAGTACGACTTTTCAAAGCACTGGAGAGGTAAGTTTTTAGCTCTACTGGTCAGATTACTAAAAATAGAAATTTCTGTTTAAATAGCACTCAAATACAGTTTTAGTCTGATTATAATATAATGTGGCATGCAAGTAGACTACACTAAGAACATAAAAAGACTTAATCAAGGATCATTATTCAATTTTTTGTTGCTGTTAAGTTTCAGTTCTCAGCTGCTTTAGTATTTTTCTCTTCCTTTGCTATAAGTACAAACCAGTAGAGCTTCAGTCTCGACAGAGACTTCTGGTTTTTTATTTTGTAGCTGGTAGTAAGTCCCAAATATCTATAAAAAGAAATTTAAAAAATCTCTCTTTTTTAAACCTTACGTTTATTATACTTATATGAGGTGTAAATAAAACTGTTTATACTTACTTGTATTTCTGTCATGTTTCCTTTTCTTCCTTTTAAATACTTAACAAGACATACGGTATAAAATTTGTTCAACAAAATAAAGGAGAGCGGGAAAGAGAGAGAGAGAAAGAGAGAGAGAGAGATAAAATAACAGTAACATGCTTCCCGCTGAGACAATGTTGCAAGAGTAATCGCTCATAGAGGTCACAATATTTGAGCCAATTAAACACATTTTTTAACATTTGTGTTCAAAATACACAGTTTCGTTAATAAAATTTATCATAAATTATCATAAAAAATGACTATTAGAATATAATTCAAGGGGCATTTCGGTAGTTTTAGGGGACATTTCGATAATTCCCAGGGGCATTTTGGTAAATAAGGGGCATTTCGGTAATTCGGGTTACCCAACATCATGCGTAACTTCAACAACGATAGTTAGAAACATGGGATAATTTGCATAACTGTAGACAAAGCCCGTCATGCATAAATTGGTATCTTTAATAACACCAATATCTATATCAATACCATTGATAGATATGCTAAAGTGATTTGGAAGTCCCATTTACTTATTCCTTATGTATTTTAACCTTGATATCTAGAATCATCTGATATCTCAAAATTTTTCCTTGGTCCTATCAAGTTTGAGACAAAAAGATTTGACTGTACAGTGCATGTTTTTACCCAGCAACACATCAGCCAATCAGATATTTTATCATTCCTGAATATGTCATGATTATCCTACGTCCTCTTACATACATTCAGAGCTACAGTACAGGCAACGCGGATCCCGTATTTCCCGCGTCCCCGCCGCGGTATAATCACAACGCGGTATTTGGCCAGGTAGACAGGTAAACCGCGTTCCCTCCGCGGGAAATTCATCACTTACCTGTCCCCGCCGCGGTTAAATCATCGATCAATTACTGACAATTAGTATCGTAAACAAACGGGAGTTATCTCCCCGAATTGTAACTTGCGAATTTTCCCTGTAACAAAAGAACAACAACAAACAAAACAAGCCAAAAAAAACGTGTGTTTATTAATAAATTTTTGAATAGAATTAAAACTAAGAAAAAATAAGTTTATTTTTGTTTCTAAAATTACATAACAATCCTTGAAATTGAATAGAAAATTATATTAAATTGTTACATCTTTGCAATTGGTTAATTGTTTTGTGTTATTAAGAATCTATCAAGAAACAAAATTAAATACTAGAAATTTAGTTTTTTTTTTAATCTTCATATGATATGCAAACTGTAATAAATGTTGAACTCAGACTGATTTTAATTTTTGATAAACGATTTTCAGCATTCATTTGAAAAAAAAAGATGTACATCTTTTTAAAAATGTACATCTTCATATTGTTTATTAATTAATTTCGATTTATTGTATATAAAATGTACAGGCTTTGTCTTAAAGTGTCAAATTACCGGAAAACATTCGATGACGAGCGTTTGCAGTTACAAGTAGTGGGCACGTGAACTTAAATTTTCTTTATCCAAGATATCAAGAAAAAGTTTTATTTTTCTTTATTTCTCATCGGTTATGTTCTGTTCCCAAATTAAGAAAACTTTACTTTATTTTATTTACATCTTTTATATAAATGTGCATTTTTCTCAAATTGCCAAATGACCGGAAAGCATTCGATGACGAGAGTTAACTTTGAGCACGTGAACTTTATACAAGAGATCAAGAAAAAATATCGTTTTTCACCTTCATATTAACATGTATTACTTTTTAAAACAATGTCTTTCTTTTTAATTTTAATATTTCTCGATTTTCGTGTTCAATAGATAAGATAGGATGTGCAGGTGTAATGATAAACTTCACAGACGAAATTATAGCTTATATTAATAAATATTCAATGCAAAAAAATATTTTTTTTTCTTTGACAAATTCTGTTTCTTTGTGTATTAAGTATTAGCCGCGATCATTTCCTGTGTATAGGGATTAGCAGTGTCTGAGCAGGAAACGACATGCCCTGGGGGTTTCACACCTGTCTTTTAGTATACCTTGGGTAACACTCGCTGGATGTGCACATTGTTGTCTAGCCATTCAACAACACATTTGATTCATTGTTTCATTGTTTCATTATTATTTCATCGATATCATTTTCAGATGCGATATTAGCCTTGGAATTTGTGTCAAATTATTGTTGCTTTTTTTAAACGGAGAGTATAAAAAGAATAAAAGTTTTAAAAAAACTTTTAAAACAAATTAATGAAGTATTTGATATTAATTAAATCAAATAATGATCCATTACTATGTTATTTCGTGTCTGTTTATATCTGTACCAGTTAGAAGATTGAAAGAGAGAGAGAGGAGATAGAGAGAAGAAAATATCACACTATTAAGGCACGTGCATGATCGTTTTTCCTCCTTTTTGATCTGTATATCAATTTATTAAGTCCAGCGAATAAAACTACCGCTGATTTATCAGTTTATTGACCATATGTGGATGTTGTCTAAATGTAAGTTTAATTGTTATTTATCGAGAGACTTGTTTATGATCCAATTTCTTCTTTCGTTTAGCATATGGACAAGACATGTAATTTGAATATTACTTCCCTTTTTGTCGCCAGATTACAAAGACATATTTTGGTGGTAAAATAAAATGTATTTTTGTCATAAAATTTGATTAAGAAAAACACAGTATATTAAAATTGTCGAATTATTGAAAATATTTATTTGAAACAAAAAATCTAAAAAGGATTCTGTCTGCAACAAAAACATTCTTTATTTCATGCATTTCAATTCATGAGCTACACATGCATGAAAAAAAAAACGGCTTCGTTTTACAATGTCGTAGGAAAACGCATACAGGTAATACACTCAGGTTACAACATCCTGTGTATATAGGTAGTATGTACACTAGACAGCGTCGTTCCCTCGGGGCTTCTCATCCGCTTCGAGTAAGCTCCACTCCACACCAAACTTACCTGAGAAAAACGGAACGGTTACACAGACATCTGAAAACTTGAAGCATGGCAACTTGCTGATTAAAATAAGTTAATTTCTGTGTTGTGTGTTCATATATTTTAAGGGCCCATATTTGTGTTTGTGTTTTATTTGAACCGGAGAAAACTGAAATTTGTTTATGTTCATAGACATGATTTTAGTAATTTTCGAAAAGAGCAGAAAATAGAAATACATTCAAATATTAGCTATGATATTATTGATATTCTGAATAGAATGACCTGTGATTATTTTATTTACAATAACCCCCCCCCGCCAAAAAAAAATCGTCGATATTTAGTTCATAGTCTTACAGTGTAGCGCATAATAATGGAGCAATGGTATTCCTAAACTTAGGCGTCTTTTGTTAAAATTTAATTGTAATTATGTATCACTATCTATCATCGTTTTCCATGCTATTATTTATAACAGACATGTATACACAAGTAACGGTACTTTTCTAAATGAAACCAAATGACTGATATAATCTCGCAGATAAATAAACACATATACATGTAGTTTTATGTAACTGCAACTGCACGGGCTAATTGTGAATACCGGATTACAGTGCATATAAAGAGAAGCGATATCATGGCATTCTTTAAATTTTCATTATACCTTTTTAGCAATTTGAGGATCATTTGGGGTGGCATTATTGATTTTGAAAATAAACTTTAAGTTAATATATTCGATAAATCATTCGACTTTATTCATCCTATACTGTACATGTATCACTGTTAACAGACGTTTTTGAGAATTAATTATTTTTGAGTGACCTTTGGTAAAAAAAAAAAAAAAGACGTTTTTTTTATTAAACAATTTGATACTTAAAAAGGAATTTTTAAAGAATCCATGTAATGGTATAAATCTATTAATATTAATGTGGTCGTAATCCTCCCCCCCCCCCCCCCCCCCTCATTTCGACACGATTAAAAATCGACAATACTTTACAGGTAAGAACATCTAAGCTGAAGAATAACGGTAGCTGGCCCCGCCGCGGTGTAAACACGGTGTAACGCGGAAAGGATTAATACACCGCGGAGGGGACGCGGTCTAATACGGGATCCGCGTTGCCTGTACTGTAAATATGCAGTATCCAGCACATGCGCAGATAATGACCACTTATTCATAGAAACAATAAAAGTTTTCCGCCACTACCCATCATAGTTAATTCAGTGCTTGCTCAGAAAAGTAAGCAGAAATGATTAAAAAAAAATTGAATAAAAGAGTTTTGAGAAGTTTTACATTTTTCAAGCATGCCACTGAAAAAAGTCTTTTCTTGTATTAATATTGTAGTGTATGCAAGATTATTTTTGCCTCATTTATTTTTGCCATATCACACTTGGAAAAGACTTTGCTGCATTTCAGATTTGCTTAGACCAATTTGTGTTAAAAGTACTGTAAATGTATTACAATGTACATATATAGCGGTGAATTCTAATATGTGAATATGTCAGAAAGCAGTCTCCGCTAAATCAAGTACATTGCTAAATTTTTGTGTATAAAAACATTTATTAATAATAAGTACATTCAGACACCCTTAAATCAAATCTACACTAACTTGTTGAAAAATCAATATCCGGATAATCTGCCAAATATCTAACACACCAACTATAATAAATTTATAGCAATCAATTTTCCACTTAAAATTTATCCTGTTTTAAAATCACTGACGTGGACCAGGGCAAAGGGAGAAATATTATATTGGGCAAAATTTCCTTTCACTATTCTCTGCATTCATAGTATTCTTTATTTTAATAATAGCCCAAATAGAGACCCCCTGGGAAGCCAGTTCTCATATTCCAGTTCCAGCAGAGATGACCCCCGAGTCCCCCACAGATCAGAATAATCAGAGAGGGGGGTTGTTCTCATGGATTGGAGGGAGCAATCTTGTCAATAAAGTTGTTGAAAAAACTAAGGTAAATCTTGAATCGGTATTTACCTTTTAGTGTACCTGAGTCACTCAGGTGTTCTATTATTGTTTGGTCCATCATCATAAATTGTGGTTGTAAATTATTAAGCACTTTCAACTTCTCTTCAACATCTGAACCAATTTCAACTGATTGTGATATATAGCATTTATGGGAAAAGGGGAACATAGATAGCAGTTGATGCAAATTGGGTCCTTACAGTATGTCAAGCAAAATGTTGGTCACCATGACCTACTATTCGAATTTTTATGACTATAAAAAATATTTGGGATATTTATTGCTTTAGAATCATCAAATTGAATTAGTTAGTTTATGCACCTTGGGTCCTCTGTGTATTTCCACTGAAAGTAGATCCCTGTGACCTACTTTAGAATGATATGGCTATATCTAAATATTTCAGTTACATGTACTAGTAGGCATACATTCCTCGCTAGATCAGGGTGACACTCTGCTCTTCTTTGTGAAAAAAGAAAATGAGCAGATAGTCATCCTTGGCTGCGAAGATGATTGGCATAGATTCTCAAACTTTGTTAGTTGTTGCATCTTTGGTCCTTGAATAGTAGGTCACTATGTCCTACTTTTTCAATTTTAGAATCATCAATCTTTGTCAGTTGTTGCATCTTGGATCTTTGGAGTATATCAACTAAAAAGTAGGTCACAGTGACATACTTATCAGATACTGATTTTTTTTTTAAAGGCAATAGCTAATTATTTCATATAATAAGACTAAGAATAATCAAACTTTCTCACTTTTTGCATTTTGGGGTATAAGATTGATTTTTACAAAAAAAGTAGATCAGTGTGACCTACTTTGGGAATTTCGTGACTCTTTCAGAATATTTAAGGTCAGTTAATGCAACTTGGGTTTTCCAGTGTTTTTTAACCAAAATGAAGGTCATGTAATGGGAAAGGAAAAATGCAGCAGACCAGACAGGGTTTCGAACCCTGAATTTCTGGTCTGTTGCTCTACTGACTGAGCTATCTGGCCACCAGCGATTGAACCCAGTTGACCGCCACAGTCACAATGACCTTGGGCCTCTTGTTCAGTATATTGTCTTAACATAGAATTCCTTTCATTCAGAATGATTTTGGACCAGTAAGGTTTAAATGTACTATACAGTAATATACAGTAAATTAAAGGACTGCTTACTCTTCCAACTTTAATAAAATAATATATGAAGTCCATTCATTGTATTACAGAGTTCCATGGAGAGCATGATCACAACCCTTGATCCTGGGATGAAGGAAGTGATAAGTAAGAAAAAGGAAACAAATTCTACATGTTGATTTTTTGCATAAATTTTTATACCCTCCACAAACATAATGAAGGGGTTTATTGGAATCAGTATGTCTGTCTGTAGATCTGTCTCTAGACATGATTTGTCATGGCACGTGTCTTTAGACTACAGCATGGATTGATAAATTTTCATTTTTAAGGACTAAGTCATTTTGGATTAATGAGGCCGATTCTAATTCAAGTGTGCATGACTTTGTGCAGCTTTTTAATTTCATGCAGTCTTATGTGGGACAGAACACCTTTCCCAAATATTGTGATTTTAATAGGAAATTCACATTATCTGTAACACCTACAGGCCTGAAAATGTGATTTCATGATAATAATTAGGCAAAACCACTGAAATGGCTCTAACGACAACACTGTTTTCTGATTTTATATAACAATATATATTACAGTATAAATTAATTAATGAAAATTGATCAGGATCCCTAGGGTAGAAATAATTAGACTCAGCCTCGTTAAATACAAATTGTGAACACAACTACCTCTACATCCACAAAATATTTTAGTGACTTGGTATCTTTTCAGAAAAACCCACTTAATTGAGTTTATATGTCCATTTTGGATAGTTTTATACTTTCCAAGTAGATAGTGCATTAAAACCTGTTTAGTATGAACACTGATATTGTGAATTCACTGAATTCAGCGAAGTAATCTCGGATCCCCAGCTATATGAATTTAACCTATTCCTCTTATGGATATCACAAATTACAGATATAGTGAAGTAATTTCATAGGTCCCAGTGACTTCATTTAACTGAATTTTACTGTATTCTGATAAAAATGGACAGCCTATTGAATAACTTGCTTTATCTTTGATTTTAGGAACTGGTGGGGATATGTATGTAGTTGTAGCATCTGAAAATGACAATAAAGTTGGTGCTGTCAGGGAGGCATTTCAGACTGTGTTTGGCAAGGCCATTGTGAGAGGAATGGTAGGAGCTTGTCATATTATTTAAGAATGCTGTATTTATATAAGATGCCTTCTGTTTAGTTCAAAGTTTGTGCAGTGAATTTATGTAAAACATACATTTTTGCTTATTAGGAGGGGTTAGCAATAAGTCTGCACATAGGAGATAAAATTAATATTAAGAAATTATGAGGAACATAAATCAACAAAAGTATGAGAAGTGCTAAAAGATTTAGCCTGATACATTAAGAATTTGCCAAACTATAATTATTATTGAGTACAAAAGACATTAATTGCATGTATATCACCCAACGCTGATGCTGTTTCATGATGTTAGACAATGTCATTGTTTCTCTAAAGCCATTACCTCTAGATCTGCCTCAATACATTTTTCTTGATGAGATTCCCAGAACTGAGAGGTTAAAGACTACAACCTGTATTATTAAGGTTCATAAACCCTCTGCTTACTTATATAAAATGTTGTTTGAATCTTAATGATTTTCAAAAGAAATGTATTTTATAAGTAAATTACAAAAATTATAGAATAGCTTGTGGGGCGAAAATGGACAAAAAAAGACAATTCAACTTGACAAATTTGTAAAGGAATACATGTAATAGGAATTTATGTCATTTTAAAGAGTTACTTCTGTTATCAGAGTATTGATGAACCTTATTAATGTGACATTACAAATTCATGGAGATCTTATTTCAATGCATAATGTTACAAATGGATCTCTACATAAAAAAGATCCGCCTCTGATTTTGCCAGCATAATCTGCTTGTAAGATTTCAATTTCTACTGCACAAAAGCAAGTCTACTTTCAGATGTGACTGACTTGAAAGACCCAGACTATAAATTAACATAAAAGATACCTCTACATACTTTGTTTGGAATGTCTTAGATTTTTTCTTTGCATTTGAAGCTATGTACATAACAATTTTTTGTGTATTTTTCTTCTCTATAAGAAAATAAACTTGCAGAAAACAAAATTACAAAATAAATATCTTTTTATTTTGCTCTATTTATACTTCTGTGAATTTTTATGCTCCCGTAATTGAAGATTCGGGGATACATGTATATAGTTTTTGGCCTGTCTGTCCATCTGTCTGTCAGATTGTCCACAAAAAATTTAACCTCGGCCATACTTTTGATTGGGTGGGGCTATGGCTTTCAAATTTCACAAATGTATTCCTTGTGACTGACAAGACTTTTCTTTGGGTACCACCAAATTTGACCTTTTTTAAAAAACATACAGTAAACCCAAGCCATATCTTAAAAAAAAGTTGCTGCCAAGGCTTTCATACGTCACTTGTGTATTCACTGTAACAAGACCTTTCAATGAGTATACATGTAGAACTGTTGGACCTTTTGACCTTGAACTTAAGAGCTGGGCCCTCTTTTTAAAAAACTTAAACCCAAGCTAAAACTTTTTAAATACATGTAGTTGGTGCTAGGGCTTTTAAACTTCACATGTTTATTCACTGTAACAAGATCTTTCAATGAATAAACAAAATATTTGACTTTTTGACCTTAGAGTTTGACCCACTTAAAAAAAAAACTAAATCCTTGACCATAACTTTTGAACCCTTTATACTAATTAAGGCTCTCATATTTCAGAAGTGTACATGTATTCCTTGTGACAAGACCTTCTTTTGGTTACCAACAATTTTGACCTTTGACCTTGTTCTTGGAGTTTGAATTGCATTTTAGAAACTCCAACTCTCATTCTAAGCATCGATACTGGAGCATCAGGGTTTCACAAACACATCTTGTTGTTTTCTTCATGTTTTATTGTACTTTGGTGACTGTTTAGGCCCTTGGCCCTCTTGTAATAAAGAAAAATGTGAGGAACAGATTTTACAGTTAGAAAATATTGAGGGATTGATTAATTTCATCCCTATATAAATTCAATTTTTAGCTCACCTCAACAAAGTTGAGATGAGTTTATGCTATACCCTCAGCATCAGCGTTAGCATCAGCCCAAACTTGCATGAATCTTGGTGGTGAGATGCACACTAAGTAAAAAAAAATATGATGCAAGATTTGCCTTAGAGTTGAGCTTTGTAATCTTTGATTACTCTTCTTTTCTGTTTTTGCAAATCAATGTGATTAATTTTGGCTTGTAGGAAAGCAGTTCAAGTACAGCCCCCCAACCTGTTGGTTACACATGTGGTCTAAAGGGTGCTGAAGAGAGGATCAAACATCTCCAGGAAAAAGGAAACCTTCAAGAGGGTCAAACCATTGTATCAGTGGAAGGGTTCATTGTGGAATTATTCCCAGACAGGTCAATTATATTTTATTTGCTTGTGAAAAGTAAAAAAAAAATTTTCATTTTAAGACCTATAGCTATTCATAAAGTTAACCGCCATAATAAAGCTGAACACAACTCATAATTAAATAGGCATACACCATTTCGTCGAGGTGAGCTTATGCCATACCCCCGGCGTTGGCGTCTGCGTCGGCATCTCAGGTTAAAGTTTTAGGAGCAAGTCCATTCCCAAGTAACCACAAGCCCTACCTGAACCAAACTTGCATGGATGATGCATCTAGGGATGTACACTACCAGACTTGCTTCGGATGCTGGATCTGACCTACATTTTCTAGATGAGTGACCAGGTAAAAATTTTTGGAGCAGGTCCATTCCGAAGGAACTACATGTATAAGCGCTACCGGGACCAAATTTGCATGGATGATGCATCTAGGGATGTACACTACCAGACTTGCTTCGGATGCTGGATCTGACCTACATTTTCAAAATGAGTGACCAGGTTAAAGTTTTCGGAGCAGGTTAAAGTTTTTGGAGCAGGTCCATTCCCAAGGAATTATAAGCCCTACCCGGACCAAACTTGCATGGATGATGCATCTAGGGATGTACACTACCAGACTTGCTTGGGATGCTGGATCTGACCTACATTTTCCAGATGAGTGACCAGGTTAAAGTTTTCGAGCAGGGTTATTCCCAAGGAACTTTAAGCCCTACCTGAACCACACTTGCATGGATGATGCATCTAGGAAAGACACTACTAAACTTGCTTCGGATGCTGGATCTGACCTACATTTTCCAGATGAGTGACCAGGTTAGAATTTTTTGAGCAGGTCCATTCCACAGGAACTATAAGCCCTATTTGGACCAAACTTGCATGGATGATGCATCTAAAGATGGACACTACCAGGCTTGCTTCGGATTCTGGATCTGACCTACATTTTTATTTCCAAGTAACTATAAGCCCCAATGAACCAAACTTGCATGGATGATGTATCTAGGGATGTACACTACCAGACTAGCTTCGGATGCTGGATTTGACCTACATTTTCATTCCCAAGTAATTATAAGCCCTATTTGGACCAAACTTGCTTGGATGATGCTTCTAGGGATGGACTCTACCAGACTTGCTTTGGATGCTGGATCTGACCTACATTTTCATTCACAAGATACTATAATGCCTATCTAAACCAAACTTGCATGGATGATGTATCTAGGGATGGACACTACCAGACTAGCTTCGGATGCTGGATCTGACCTACATTTTCATTCCCAAGTAACTATAAGCCCTATTTGGACCAAACTTGCATGGATGATGTATCTAGTGATGTACACTACCAGACTAGCTTCGGATGCTGGATTTGACATACATTTTCATTCCCAAGTAACTATAAGCCCTATTTGGACCAAACTTGCATGGATGATGCTTCTAGGGATGGACTCTACCAGACTTGCTTCATATGCTGGATCTGATCTACATTTTCATACCAAGTAACTCTAAGCCCTAGCTAAACCAGACTTGCATGGATGATGTATCTAGGGATGGACACTACCAGACTTGCTTCGGATGCTGGATCTGACTAACATTTTCATTCCCAAGTAATTATAAGCCCTACCTGAACCAAACTTGCATGGATGATGTTTCTAGGGATGTACACTACCAGACTAGCTTCGGATGCTGGATTTGACCTACATTTTCATTCCCAAGTAACTATAAGCCCTAGCTAAACCTGACTTGCATGGATGATGCATCTAGGGATGGACACTACCAGACTAGCTTCGGATGCTGGATCTGACCTACATTTTCATTCCCAAGTAACTATAAGCCCTAGCTAAACCAAACTTGCATGGATGATGCATCGAAGGATGGACACTACCAGACTTTCTTCGGATGCTGGATCTGACCTACATTTTCATTCCCAAGTAACTATAAGCCCTAGCTAAACCAAACTTGCATGGATGATGCATCTAAGGATGGTTACTATCAGACGTGCTTCGGATGCTGGATCTGTCCTGTATTTCCAAACAAGAGACCAGGTTAAAGTTTTGGGAACAGATCAATCTGAATGAACTTGAAGTCCTTTATATCTGCAGTATTAACAGTTATGAATATTTGTTTACACGATACATGTTTTTCACGCTACATGCATAGAAATGTGTATATGCCATGTAAGGGGTTAAACACAACTTGCAAGAATATTGTTGTTGGGATAAATACTTAATATTAAGAAAATATGATGTGAGATTTGCATTACTTAAACTGATAACATTCGTTGAGGTGAGCTTCGTAATCTTTGATTACCTATGTTTGATATTACCATCTCTGATAACAGCACCAGGGTATACTCTTTGCATTTGTTACACCAGATTACTTCATTATCACAGGTATCGGCGTGGCATGATGACCCGTGTTCATGCTGGTTATCTTTCATTACCTTTGTTTACATTTTATTGTGTTTGTGTTTGTATACTGCACTGATCTGTGCAACTGTTGCGAGTCTCGTTGATATCTTTCTCATTAGAAGAAGTACACAGTTGTTTTTTGTTTTTTTGTCGCTAATGAGTGCTGAAAAGCATACATTTGTCTACATTGGTGTGAATTGATTACAATGATCGGTGACTAACTGAGTGGCTTTATGTATAAGGGCCTACAATTATATAGAGAGAGAGAATAATCAAATATGGCTTATAAATTCTTTTTACAAATCATGTTAAATTTTAAGACATGCATTTGCATACTTAATTTCATTCTAACTTGTTTTTCATATTTTTTTTTGTTTCACAAGCTCAGAAATACAGATATGACTAAAAACAAATTTTATGATTTGGTTCAATAATGTTATTTTGCTCAAGTAATTTTTACTGCTGTAATTTTTTATGAATTTCAGTTTAAATTGGGTGATTTAATTTTTTAGGCGTTAATTTTTTATGAATTGAACATGTCCGTAAAAATTAAAATCATCGGAGGTGAAGTTCCAGATTAATGTTTTAGCTTATTGAATGTGTTAACAAACAAATAGTTACATGATTGTTTTAAATGTGTCTGGAAAATAAAAAGAAATTGTTATAATGTATTCATTTTATTTATTTTAATGATATGTTTATTCATCTAAATACCTTTATATATCATATGCCCTGCATTTTTACCTGTTTTTAATTAATACACACGTCTAGGTATCATTATTGTTATGCACCACGTGCTTGTCTTCATTTTTAATAGAAACAAAGAGAGACAACTCAAACCATCGTGATTAATTTTACAGAATTACAGGGGACATGAATTACAATGTATTAAAATGTCGACGTTTTACTGGAAGCAAAGATTACAGGGGACATGAATTACAGTGTATTAAAATGTCGACGTTTTACTGGTAGCAAATAATAAAGAAGAAAGGGTCAAAGTCTTGAAAAACAGATATTATTTGAAGACTTCAGGCTGTAATAATTAAGCCATTATCAGAAATTATGCGTTCCGTAAGAGTAACAAGGTAATTGACAATGTTTGTATAATTTGTGCGTTAATTAAGATTTACTTGTTTGATCCTAATTGATGATCAATTAGAAATGCCAATGGTTGTCAGTACTAATTCTATAGCATTCAAGTACTCAGCTAAATGGTGGTGATAGGACTGAAATACTCTTATACATACAACGTTGAAATCTTAGGCAAGGCGTTTTTTACTTCTGTGAAATTTTACGCGTTTAAATTCTACGGATTTATAAACTTCGTATAAACTTCGTAAAAATTAGCAGCATGTAAAAAATATCTGTTATACGGTAGTGATTGGAATTTTTCTTTTCTCAACTGCTTACTAAATTAAAGGAAATATCAGAAATAAATATTTGTAAATATTGAAAGTATATTTAGTTCAAAGTGAAAACAATAGTATATTATAAGGGTACAGTTTGCCTCTTATTTGATGTAAAATCAGTTCAAATTGTGATGGTTTGCAGTAAAGAGCTTAAAATTCTGCTTTACTTTAAATCCTTAATTCCCTTGTCTTGAATTTTACATAAACAGTTGATGTCATGTATTTTCATTAGTAACCTTTATTTCACAGATGGTATGAAATGAGCTGCCTGATTCTACAAGATCCTGCAAATAGAATAGACCTGCAGACATTCTCACAACCAACTCCCATCCCTGCCGAGTTCATTCTTAGAGCTCAGGACAGAACGCCCTCTGACTACCCCTTACGCTGGGCAGGACTGGCTGTATCCATTGGTCAGGTTGTGGAGGAGTCTTTGCCTCACGTTGGTCACTCTGATTGGCAGGTTGTACTGACGGGGGTCAGTCGACGTGAATCTCTGACTTTAGCTGCTAGGACTCTGGCCTTTATGTATAAACAGAGACTGCCACAAGCTGTTGTATAATCGCCATATATGCATATTTTTATTTATTCATAAATGTGTAGTGTACGTTTTTCTGTTTTTCCTCACTCATTTTATTTTACTGAATCAGTCGGTTACATACAAAAAGTCGTAAAACAGTAATAGTAATACCTTCTTATTATCTTATTATTACATGTTTCATTTGCTATATTCAAAACTGGTCTTAAATTATTTTTAAAAAGCAAATTCAAAGAATTGTGGTCCCCCGCTTTCGGTGTCTTTGTGGGAGAAATGTTATTTTTTATGACATTTTTATGTGTCCAATATGAACATCCTATCATATGTCAGTTATTTAGAAATTATCATTGAAATTGATTTTTTTAAAAATAAGATCAATCGTGAAGGTCAAGGTCAAGGGCTAAGAAATCATAGCATGCTCGGAATTATCTTGTCACAGGTAATGCACATGTCAAATATGAAAGCACCATCTCCTCTCAATATATTAGGAACAAGATGTGTTTGTGAAACACTGATGACCCCTTATGGCAACATAACGAAGATTAAATTTTTCTTAAATGCAAAATAAATATATTATTACCCAAAGTAGGGTTTTTCTCACGAGAAATACGATTGTGAAATACAAAATCCCTGGCACCACCTGTTCAAAAGTTAATAGTCGAGGATAAATTTCTGAAAGGTAGGTCAAACTTCAACAGGTAGAGACCACTTGCTTTTCTGACGTCAGCATAAGTTTGCATGTAAATTAGCTATCTGTTTACTTTACCTACTGCTCAATGAGCAGCAATGCATTTTGGGCTACTACAAGTACCCAGCTGTGTTGAAAATAAAGGGCAACTTGAATTGTCCCTTGGAAATTTCTTATTTTCGATTCTTTTTAGAGATTTGTGAAAGAATCATTTAAAACGATGTATAATCTTTCATTTCTATGCTCACATTTACAAAATTTGCTTTATGAAGCCTGATATCAACTCACAATACATCGGCCTAAACCATTGTTCAAAGAGACGTAGACCTGTTCTATCATGTCAGTAAAACATTGATTTTTTTCACGTGATATTCGTGTACATAGTTTTAGCAGGTAGTATATAGGTCCTTGATTTTAGACAGCAGGAGAAGGTGTGCATTTATTATTTAACCCCTCAATATTATCAGAAAACTGTTTATGTACATGCAAACGTCAAAGCGTTTCTATACGGTATTTGAATCAACTATTAATCATCCAAAACAACTCGAATATTAAATGTGAGCATGGAGCAATGTCTTTAGAATATAATCTTTCAATTTCGGTCCTATAAAGTGACAAAGAAGCTCTACAGTTTTTCCGGTGACGAGTTAAATAATGTGCAGTAAACCGATGAAAACCACGTGTCACCATCGAAACATGTAGTAGAGCGTCATGCTTTGGGACTCATTCACTTGATTGGAGAACGGGTGTGACCAAGACTTTGTCACGTGTTGAAAATTGCCTTCCATATAAGGTAGTGATCTCGACCTGTTCAAGGTGAAAGGGTCTTGTCACAAGTAATACATATATGAAGGATAAAAATCCTAACCCTAACCATTAAAAAGTTATTGCCAAAGTTAATGTTTTATAAAAGTAGGTCAACTCTAAAGTCAAGGTCAAAGGGTTACAGTTCTTGGTATCCAATGAAAGGTCTTCTCACAAGGATTACATATGAGATCCAATGAAAGGTCATGCCACGTTGAATACATACCGGTAAGTGAAATATGAAAGTCCTAGTATCTACCGTTAAAAAGTTGTGACTAAGGTTAAATTTTTAAAAAGAAGTTAAAACGTCAAGGTCAAAGTTCTTGGTATCCAATGAAGGGTCTTCCCACAAGGATTACATATGTGAAGTATGAAAGCCCTATCCCTTACCATTCAAAAGTTATGGCCAAGGTTAAAGTTTTTCATCAGTACGGAAATCTCAAAGGTCAAAATTGTTCGTATCCAATTCCAATGAAAGGTCTTGCAACAAAGAATACAAATGTGAAAAAAATATGAAAGTCCTAGCATCTACTGTGCGAAAGTTTTATCCAAGGTTAAAGTTTTAAAAAAGTAGTTAGAACTCCAAGATCAAGGTCAGAGTTCTTGGTATCCAATGAAAGGCCTTCCCACAAGGATTACATATGTGAAGTATGAAAGCCCTATCCCTTACTATTCAAAAGTTATGGTCAAGGTTAAAGTTATTCATAAGTACGGAAATTCCCAAGATCAAGGTTGTTTGTATCCAATGAAAGGTCTTGCTACAAAGAATACATATGTGAAATTTGAAAGTCTTACTACATGTACTTACCATTGAAAAGTTATGGCCAAAGTAAAAGTTTGGAATTTTTGTGTTAAAGTTGGTCAAACTCCAAGGTCAAGGTGAAAAGGTCAATTTTGGTGGTACACAAAGAAAGGTCTTGTCACAAGGAATACACATGTGAAATATGAAAGTCATAGCTCCACTAAATCAAAAGTTATGGGCAAGGTTAAAGTTTTTGTGACGGATAGACTGACCGACGGACAGAAGAATGAGATTTAATGTCCCCTCGCTTTTGCAAAAGCAGGGGACAAAAAGAAGAGACACTCTTGCTCATCATAACCATACATAAAGTTTGTTTAAAACCCAGAAGTAGAGATGAAGATTTTCAAAGAATTTAATGCAATTATATGTATAATCATTAGAGCCCCATCCTAACACCAGAACCCCTGACCCTGGGGCCATAAAATTCACAATTTTGGAAGAGGCATTCTTCCTCATCATGACTTCATTCTTAGTTAGTTTGTTTAATACCCAGGAGTAGAGAAGAAGATTTTCAAAGAATTAATGTATTTTCACTATATAATCAATAGAGCCCCGTCCTAACACCAGAACCCCTTGACCTGGGGCCATAAAATTCACATTTTGGAAGAGGCATTCTTCCTCATCATAACTATGTATTTATTTAGTTTATTTATCACCCAGGAGCAGATAAGAAGATTTTTAAAGCAATAATGCATTTTCACTATACTGTAGAGGTGTCTAAAATTTCACGGTTTGTTAGAATGTTACCTTTCACGGTGGTTTTAATTTCACGGAGAATCGTTTGTAAATATTCAGGTACTATGACTGTTTCTAGGTAGAAATGATGTGAAATAATAATCAGGATCGTTTAAAGTTCGCGGAAAATTCTTAAATCGTGAACATAGTGAAATTAAAAACACCGTTATGTTTTCCACTTCTACAGTATTATCAATAGAGCCCCACCCCAACACCCGAACCCCTGACCCTGGGGCCATAAAAATTCACAATTTTAGGAGAGGCATTCTTCCTCATCATAACTATATACTTAGTTTGTTTAATACCAAGTAGCATAGAAGAAGATTTTCAAAGAATTAATGTATTTTCACTATATAATCAATAGAGTACCGCCCTAACACCAGAACCTCTGACCCTGGGGCCATAAAATTCACAATTTTGGAAGAGGCATTCTTCCTCATCATTACTATATACTTAGTTAGTTTGTTTAATACCAATGAGCAGAGAAGAAGATTTTCAAAAAAATTAATGTATTTTCACTATATAATCATAAGAACCCCACTCTAACACCAGAAACCATGAACCTGGGGCCATAAAATTCATAAAACTTTGAAAGAGGCATTCTTCCTCATCATAAATGTATACTTACTTAAGTTTATTTAATATCTAGGAGCAGAGAAGATTTTCAAAGAAATAATGCATTTTCACTATCAATAGAGCCCCACCCTAGCACTAGAGCCCCTGACTCTGGGGCCATGAATTTCACAATTTTGGTAGAGGACTCAATGGTCATTACATTCCTGTGAACAGTTTGACTGCTTGATGTCCAGTAGTGAACAAGATTTTTATAGATTGCATTAATTTTAGTGGTTTTGGCCCCACCCCTCAGGCCCAAGGGGGGCAGGGACCATGAAATCCCCACAATTTATGTTCCCCTTCACCCATAGATGCTTAATGCCAAAATTGATGGAAATTGTATGAGTGGTTGCAGAGAAGAAGATAAAAATGTTCAAATGTTAATACACGACAACGACACACGAAGCACACCACACAACGACAGATGAAAACAGATAGCAATAGGAATAGTTTACTCAGGTGACCTAAAAAGACAGACAGTCGGATGGATGACAGGGACTTTACTATCACATAAGCTATATGACCAGTAGAGCTAACAAGAACACCAGAACCCCTACTGTATCCCTGACCCAGGGGCCTTGAAATTCACAATTCTGCAAGAAGAATCACTGATCATCATAGATATAGGTAGGTCATCTTCTCAATACCCAAGAGCATTTTCAGCACATACATGTCATCAATAGAGACCTGCCCTTACACCAGACCCCTAACCCTGGGGTCATCAAACTTACAGTTTTAGAAGAGGCACCCTTCCTCACCATAACTATGTTTGTACAGTGAAACCTGTCTAATCTGACACGCCCTGAGTTGGAATAAACAGTATGCTGGATAGAACTGAGTTAAGTAACATTTAAACTACAGTGTGACGGATTTTAGTGTTAGATTAGACAATTTTTTTCTGTAGTTAGTTTAATACCCAATGGGCCATGTGCTGAGATTTTCAAAGAGTTAATGCATATTCACTATACAATCAATTATAGAACCCCATCCCAACACCAGAACCTTTGACCCCGGGGCCATGAAATTCGATTAGATGTACCCTTTCTAAGTATAACTTATGTATTTAGTAAGTTTGTTTAATAGCAGAGAAAAGATTTTCGAAAAATTAATGCATTTTATCAATAGAGCCCTGCCTAAAACCAGAAACCCTGACAAATACAATGCCTTCTTTTGACAGGACCATAGGCCAAGGGTTTATTACGGGAGTATCGTATCAGAAACCCTTGACTAGTGAAGTTGCCCTGTGTCTGTCCATACCAAATTCAGAGTGGGAGTAATACCAGTACTTGAATTAGCATTGGCTCACAAAGTTCTTTTTGATATGCATGTCATTGTACATTTCATTGATTGATGAGCAACTGTTCAAGAAATCTGATATGGTTAGTGATGCTAATTGACTGAAATTGATGAAGGTTTTCGTAAGGTAGATCGCAGGTTTGCTGACGTCATAATAGAATTCAACTTATGCCCTGTTCACACGAAGAGTTTAATTCGCAGTAAATTAATGCGAGGTAAACTAATGAGAATCAAATTAATGCGAATTAAATTGCGTTCACACGACAGCTAATGTGAAGTAATACTTATGCGAACTAGAACTGTCCAAACGGGACAAAATACCCCCTGCTGGGTTTTTCAGAAGTGCTAAATCATGAATATTTTATGGATCTAAGAGAAGAAAGAAATGCTAAAACATTTGTAGTGAAAATGTTATAGCTCATTATATTTTTTATAAATGAAATGAAGGCGCAGCCTAATAAAAAAAATAGACTAAATATACGGACCAGACATGAATTATGAACTTTGTCAGTGACCATGAACTTGCATAAATGACCTTGGTTTAAATTCATGACAGAACCTCAGGTCATAAGCAATGTTTGTGTGAAGTAGTAGATTCAAGTTTTTCCATAATAAAGAAAGATATGAACCAGACACAAATTATAAAATTTTTCTTCCAGTGACCTTGACCTTCCCCAAATGACCTTGACCAAAAGTCATGACTCATCCTTAGGTCAAGAGCAATCTTTGTGTGAAATGAGAACTTACCAAG
Source organism: Saccostrea glomerata (assembly GCA_003671525.1). Lineage (NCBI taxonomy): Eukaryota > Metazoa > Mollusca > Bivalvia > Ostreida > Ostreidae > Saccostrea > Saccostrea glomerata. The sequence goes on from PRKT01000288.1 coordinate 326,319, forward strand.
TTTATCCATAAGAAAGATATGGACCGGAAACAAATTATGAAATTTTTCTTCCAGTGACCTTGAACTTTCCAAAATGACCTTGGGTCTAGGTCATGACACACCCTTAGGTTATGAGCAATCTTTGTGTGAAATTAGAACCTACCAGGTTTAACCATAAAGATATGGACCGGACATGAATTACTAGTATGAAATTTTTCTTCCAGTGACCTTGAACTTCCCCAAATGACCTTGGTTCAAGGTCATGACACACCCTTAGGTCATGAGGAATCTTTGTGTGGAGTAGTAAATTCTAATGTTTACCTAAGAAAGATATGGACCGGACACGTTTGCACGGACAGCTGGACTGACGGACAAGGTGATTCCTATATACCTCCCAAACTTCGTTTGCGGGGGGGTGTAATAAAATTTTACTTCTGCAGTTGGGCTTCAGTAAGGCGATTATGATGTTATTTACAAATCTCATCACCCTATGCAAAAGCAGATCCATTTGACGTAATGTCAAAGTGTCTCAATACACATTTTGTGATTAACACAATTTTCCTTAGTTTTTCACACAAAAATAGCACAACTACCTGTAGCTGACCACTGACATGCGACATTTGACTTGATTTTGCCATTTTGCATGCGTCAATATTTAATTTGAATTACCTTCGCTTAGCATTCACATGAAGCTAATGCAAAGTAATTTAATTCGCAGTAAATTTATTGGAATTAAACTAATTCGCATTAAACTCCCGATCTGAATGCGATTCAAATTTGAATCGCAGTAACTAACCTTTAATTCGAATTTAACTCTCCGTGTGAACAGGGCATTAGAAAGCTTACTGTGTATGTAGTAAACAAAAAATATCTTCAGCAGTAGGCAGTATAATTGACATACAGATGTTAATTTCAAATAGTTTTGGAAATGTTCTCAATTCTGATTACCAGTAGAAATTTTTCATATATTGCTATTAGTTTTTGTCTGTCGTCATGCATCAACATTTGAACATTTTTAGCTTATCTTCTCCGCAACTGCTCAACCTATTTTGGCATAAAGCATCTATGGGTAACGGGGAACAAAAATTGTTAATTTCATGGTCCCTGTTCCCCTGGGGCCTGAGGGGTGAGGCTAAAACCACTAAAATTAATGCAATCTTCAAAAATCTTCTTCTTTACTCCTGGACATCAAGCAGTCAAACTGTTGACATGATAGTAATCAGCATCAAGTCTTCTACCAAAATTGTGAATTCAGGGCCCCAGGGTCAGGGGTTCTAGTGCTAAGGCAGGGCTAAATAGATTATATAGTGAAAATTCATTATTTCTTTTAAAATCTTTACATCTGCTCCTGGGTATTAAACCAATGAACTTTGTTTATACAATGTAGTTATGATCAGGATGGATGCCTCTTCCAAATTTTGAATTTCAGGGCCCCTGGGCCAGGGGTTCTGGATTTAGGGCGGGGATCTATGATTAAAGAGTGGAAATGCATAAATTCTTTGAAAATCTTCTTCTCTGCTTCTGGGTAAATAAACAACTAACCACGGACATAGTTATAACAAGAGGCCCAAGTTTACTGAGGTGGGTGGGTGGGGCTTGAATTTTAACCACGCAGGGGGTCATGATTTGAACAAACTAGAATCTACATTACCTGAGGATGATTCCCTATAAATATCACTAAGCATGGCTTTGAAGTACCGGTACTTGAAAAGAATTTAAAAGGTCTCCCATATATTCCTACGTAAAACTTTGATCGGCCATTTTGGCCCCTTCTACCCCCAGGGGTCATGATTTGAACAAACTTGAATCTACACTACCTGAGGATGATTCCACATGAGTTTCATCTTTCCTGGCCCAGTGGTTCTTGAGAAGATTTTTTTTAAAATGTCATTAATTTTTCTCTTATTAATAATTATCTCCCTTTGGAAAAGGGTGTGGCCCTTTATTTGAACAAACTTGAATCCCCTTTACCCAAGGATACTTGTAGCAAGTTTGGTTGAAATTGGCCCAGTGGTTCTAGAGAAGAAGATGAAAATGTGAAAAGTTTACAACGACAATGACAACGCCGACAATAATGACGACGACAGACAATAGACAAATTTTGATCAGAATAGCTCACTTGAGCCTTTGGCTCAGTTGAGCTGAAAAGCAAACATCTTTTCCAAAATTGTTAAGTTCATGGCCCCTTGGGATGGGTGCGATTATATAGTGAAAATACATCGATTCTTTAAAAATCTTCTCTGCTCCCGGGTATTAAATAAATTAACCAATTACATAGTTATGTTGAAAAGGGCTTCCTCTTCCAAAATTGTGAAATTCATGGCCCCAGGGTCAAGGGTTTTAGTGCTAGGGCGGGACTAAATAGATTATGTAGTGAAAATGCATTATTTCTTCATTTTCCTAGTAATATGTACACTTTGTGTCCTAAATATCTGCAAAGTTTGATGAAATTCTGGGCTGCAGTTTATGAGGAGTTGCACTGACAAAAAAACAGGACTGACTGGCGAACTGCTCAAAAACATTATACCTCCCGCAACTTGTTGCGTGGGGTATAATAAATTAATGCTTTGAAATCTGCTCCCTGGTATTAATCAACCATTGATGATGAAATGAAATTATTGTTAAAATTTCCAAAATGTTGAACTATGTGGCCCCAGGTCAAGGTCAGTGGTTCCTGTGGGGTTGGGTGCACAACTGCAATATAACCACAAAGACGAATTTAAAAAAAAATATTTTGGAAATGATAATAGTACAATAATTGGAAACAGATGGATTTCTTAATTAAGCAATAACGGGGGAAACAATCAGTGGATATTAATATTACTGGTAACATATACATTGCTGGACTTTGGCAGAAAGGTATTTTACTATTTTCAATTGATGACTAACTCACTGTTCTACATAATCTATAAATCAGACTTCATGCTGTTTATCATATAAAAAAGGAAGTAAAATTATTTTCAAATCATTTATTGATTCAAATCATTTATTGATACATGTATAAATATTATGTTCTTAAAATCCTTTGCATCTTAACATGTCTTAAACATACAATAACTGTACTCTGTACTCGTATCAAGTCAATAGTCTGCCTATCTATCTAAACTATTCGTTAGCATTACTAGCATTTCAGTACATGCATTACCTGCAATTTTGCAGTTTGTGATTTACATGATATAATGCACTTTAAGGGTGGCAAGTTAATTTGGTTCTAAACAATTGTGACCACTGACCAGAAAAGCTCACTTGAGCTTTCAGCACAGGATAGCCTGTAACTTAAATATGACACATAAAAGACCGTATGACTTGGTTTAACAACAGACAAATTGTACAGATGTACACCATTGTTTGATTTTAAATCCTGATCACTTGAGCTGTGATGGCTGGGAGTATAGACTGCCGAGATTTGACGACTCCATCTTGGATATGTAGCCTGCTGAATGTGCCCCCAGCCTGTCCTCGTGACAGACGGCCTGGATTGATGCAGCAACACCCTTGTATCTCCTGAAAGCAAAGATACAATATACAGGGAAGCTTCACATCAAATATTTCTCAAATGGATCCTTGCAGGTACAATAAATATACATATGTAGGGGTTGATGAATTTCTAAGAGAAATCAATGCTTTGTTTTTATGTAATTTAGATTGTTTTTCTACAGCACGTTATAGAATCTTCTCACCTTAGTAAACTGCTTTAAATCTGATGGCAGAATGAGCACATGTGGAGTCGAGGGCATGCGAGCATAATGATCAAACGCTTCATAGTCTATGTTAATGTCCTCTGGAGAAGGATATAGGGGATAGAAACTGAAAAGGAATATTTATCCTCAGATTAAATGACAGAGTCTGATTAAACATCACCTTTCAAAGGGTTCTGTAAAATTACTACTTGCTCTACAACAATTGCATACAATGAAAATTTTCCAGCATTTACTTTAAAATTGGAAACATTGAGGAAATTAATCAATTTTTTAAAGTTGTCAGGTTGCACTTATTAATTTTCATACCTCTTTTAGAGAGCACTTTTAAATACTAGTAAGTCATAAAAGTTTTCATTAACTTTTTTTTTACTATACTGAAATTTTAAAAACTTTTTCAACATTTCAAAATGAGGACTTTTTTACTTATGAGATGACTTACTTTTGCTGTGTTAACAGGTGTTCGGCTAGTCTGGCCATTCTATCTGAGGCACCAGGAGGGTTACTAAACAAATAATTCAAAGTGAGTATAGAGCAAATCATAGCATGATAGTGGTCGTCCTCCAATGCTATTTTTTACTACAAGATGTTGAAATTTCACAAATCTTTTGGTTATCATAGATAAAAAAAAAGATATGCAAAAGTATTTTTCTATTAAAACATAAAAGAATTCAAAATCAAAAATTCAAGTCTTTTATTCACAATAAGCAGCTTTATATTCATTAATTTTCCTCCTGAAATGTTGAAGACATTTTCTGATTTTTTGTTGTTAAAGTATAAAAATATTTCACATTATGAACTTTGAAAATTGTTAAAGTATGTTTTACGTAATTTCATGATAGAAACATTATTCAAAATATGTCTTTAAATTGAATGAAATTGATTCAATGTCACACAAATGTTAAAATCCACAGGAAAATTTGAAATGAAAGACTGTGGACACTGATCACGCTGACAGGATTACATTCATATAAGGAAAGATTTTTTACTTAGTGAACAAAAAAAACATTCATATAAGGTAAGATTTTTTACTCAGTGGACAAAAAAAAGCATACATATAAAGTAAGATTTTTTACTCAGTGAACAATAAAATGTGGGCCCCAAAATATCAATGTGGGCTCGTAAAACTTTTGAAGTTTTGGGCCCACATGACCCCTGAGGTTTTAAATTTTATTTGCTACCCTGCAAAGGCATTCTGTGGGTGAAGTATGAGCTAGATTGGGCAAAGGATAGCGAAGATATGCTCCAGGCAAGAGATGTTGGATGGACAGAAGGACAGAAGGAAGGATGGAGGGACAGATTGATGACTATAGGGCACCCATAGTGCGGGGCCCTAATAAAAAAAGAAAATTACTTCACCTTCTCACTTGTGAAAGAATCACCGCTTTTCCCAAGGTACTGTTTGAACTTACAGGTGTGCATTGATGCTTCCACACAAGTTTCAACTTGGATTCCCTTTTGTTGCCCCACCATGACCCCAGTGGTAATGATTTGAACAGTTTAGAATATGTACTACCCAAGGACAGTTTCAGATAAGTTTCTGATTCAGCTTTTCTTGCCCAGTTGTTCTTGAGAAGATTTTTAAAATTTTTCCTCTATATTTGAATGTGAAACTTGGATTCCCTATTGTGGCCCTGCCTATGGGTCCCTATGGGTCATGATTTGAACGATTTAGAATTTATACTATCCCAGGATGCTTCCAAAGAAGTTTCAGCTTTTCTGGATCAGTGGTTCTTGATACGATTTTGTAATGACCCCACCCTATTTTTGTCTTTTCTTGACCATCTCCTCTTGTAAGGGGGCTTGGTCCTTCATTTTTAAAATTTCAACTTCCCTTTATCCAAGAATGCTTTGTACCAAGTTTGGTTAAAATTAGCCCAGTGGAGAAGTTAAAAATGTGAAAAGTTTACAGAGGACGGATGGACAGAGGGACAATAGGTGATCAGAAAAGCTCACTTAAGCTTTCAACTTAAGTGAGTTAAAAAGCAATTATATAGACAGACATGAAAGCCATACCATATGTCAAGCTATAACAAACAGTCAAATAGACAAACAAGAATGCCATAACATTATATCTTGAGACATTTTTTAACAATCCTTCATATTACGTATTCGAAAAAAATGTGTAATTGTGACATGCATGAAATTAAATTTTCCAAAATATGTGTACTTACAAAGATATTTCTTCTGCTCCAAGTTGAAACATGATGTCAGACGAGGTTATTCCAAATATCACATTATTAATGTTCACTACACAAGGATCTGGCATAAAGTGCAGATTCTATAGAAGGAAATGAAAACTTAATTCAGAACAACTTTTTATTTGCAAAATAATCACTTTTAAAATTAGTCTTGAGAACAATAATCTGGTTTTTTCTCCTCATTTAACTTGCTTTGAGGATGAATAAAAATCTGTTCTTTTACAGCTAGGAAATTAATTGATTATTTGCTATAAGTTTGGAAAAAATTCACCTTTCTATCAAATGTATCATATTTGGGGCATATCTGACCTATAACTTTTACAATTTTGGAAGAGACATCATAACATTAACTTAGTTTATCTTCTTAATCCCAGGAGTAGAGCAGAATTTTCCAACAAACAATGCACTTTCACTACTGTAAATCACTAAATTTTCGCGACACCTAATTTTCGCAAGTTGGTCATGGACTCTTGATTAGCGAGACTAAATTTTCACGAATTGTGGATATTGCTCTATATAATTTAAAGGAATGCTATTATACGCGAGCATTAAATTTTCGCGAGCACACTTTCTCGCATAATTACGCGAAAATAAAGTTCTCGCGAATAAAAAGTGATTTACAGTATATAGTCAATAGAACCCAAACCTAACAACAAACACTCCTGCCCTAAGGGCTATAAAATTAAAAATTTTGGAAAAGGCATTCTTCATCATCATTCCAAGAAATGGGGCAATGCTCATTAGTTATGTCTCCGCTTTGACCTGAATACTTTTAGTTCAGTAATACAAGAGGCCCATGGGCCAATACGCTCACCTGAAAACTGGCACTGCTGTTCTGCATCAAACTTTTCCCAGTGTATTACCTATTGTGCCCCCATCCTACCCCGGGAGTCATAATTTTAACAAATTAGATTTTACACTCTCCAGAATGCTTCCATACAAGTTTCAGCTTTTCTGACCCTAGGTTCTTGAGCAGATTTTTAAAGATTTCTTTTCTAAATATTTCAATTTAAAACTAGGATTCCCTATTGTTGCCCTCCCTATCAAGGGATTTTTAACAATACGTAATATCGCGACTACCAATGAGTACCTCGCAGTTATCTAACTTACTACCGATCTTTTGTGGGGGAGTCGAGAAAAGTCTACATTTCTGGGGGCAAATGACATTGTTTACAGTAGTGACAATCAAATGATTCGAACAATTTAATGCCGAAATCACGATGTTTTGCCAGATATTGAACTTTAAATAGTAGATCATCAAATAAGGAAAGTTTAGAATATTTTATCTGCTTAAAAATGTTACGATTTTCAATGAAAATTTAACGAGAAGAGTCCGCTTAATTAAAAATATCGTTAAAAATGTGACAATTTAGAATTGGCTCCTTTCAAAAATATATTAGGCTGGTTCAGCGATTGTTTAGCGATGTATTCTACCAGGATTTTTTTACTTATCTGTCCTTATAAATGCTACAATGATCGATCTTGCATTGTATTGAATAGCACATTGCCCCCACCCAACAGACGATTCCTACCTCCTTCGCGAAAGAGTTCCGCTAGGTTAAGTAATCGCGATATCAAGTATTTCAAATCTACACTACCCCAGGTTGCTTCCACAGAGGTTTCCAGTGGGGCCCAGTGGTTCTTGAGAAGTTCAAAATGTGAAAAGTTTACAGACTGACAGACAACTGATAATCAGAAAAGCTCACTTGAGCTTTCGGCTCAGGTGAGCTAAAAATGAATCCCACCTTATGACCTGGCTGAACAAAGAGTGTGCTAAAATTTCAAGCATCTGTGACAAGTAGTTGCTGAGGAAATTGTGAACAAAATTTGTTACAGATGGAAAGACAGACAGACAGATACATAAGGGTAAAAAAGTATAACCCCCTCTCCTTTTGAGCGGGGTTATAAAATTAATACTCCACTTCCCTTGCAAAAATTTGTTACAGATGGACAGTGAGCTGGATACCTTACCAATGTCCCTGACCAGTGCAGCTAACAGTTACTTTCTGTATTTTTAATGTTTCAAAGTTATTAAAGTATGTTTGATCTATTACAAACAATTACCGGAAATTCTTTTAAAGTCTCGGAGCGAGACTGGTGAAAGAAGGGGGGCTGAGGATAGACATAGTCATGGTGAGCATCACGGTACGAAGGCAGGACAATCACCTGGCATCCAACACTGGAATGTCAAACGGGAAATCAGGTACACAAACAATGAAAAAAAAATCATTAATTAAAGTACTTTGAGAAGATGAGAGGTATTTTTATCTTTTATTTTTATATATATATATATATATTTTAAATGTTTGAAACGTACCTTAATGCTTCACTGCTAATTTCATCCAATTTTGCCTTGAAGATCTCCTCAAAAGAATTGGTGCAGGTCCCATTCTGAAGCAGACAGATTTTAATGTTTATTAGGTCTTAAGGAGCTAAATGCACTATATGCATTGATTTTGCCTCTCACGAAAGTTTTTTGAAAATTTCTTTATATGTGCTGAATTGTATACATTGTATGAGAAATCTAAATTACTAAAAAAAAATTATAGTTTCAAAGTTGGTTATTGACCATTTTTGTTTCTATGACATCACAAACTATTCAGACTTTATTTTTCAGAAAGAGGAAAAAATGGATTAAACTTGTTTAATTTTCAATATATAATTTATAGAGTGCAGGTCTGCTCCAGAACAATATTTACATATTAAACGAGGCCGAGTCTAATTATGTCTACCCTAGGGAATTTGATAATTTTTTGTAAATTAATTTTTACTGTAACATTTATTGTTTTAAAATAAACAAGAGGCCCATGGGCCACATCACTCACCTGAGCACTGTGGCTAGGAAAAAGTAGAAATTGGTTTATTACATTCAAAATTTTGGTCGGCCATTTTGGCCCCGCCCTACCCCCTGGGGTCATGATTTGAACAAACTTGAATCAACACTACCCGAGGATGCTTCCATATAAATATGATCAATTATGGCTTTGTTATTCTTGAGAAGAAGATTTTTAAAGCATTTTACTATATATTTCTATGTAAAACTTTGGTCAGCCATTGTGGCCTGGCCCTACCCCAGGGTCATGATTTGAACAAATTTGAATCTACACTATCTGAGGATGCTTCCTTAAAAATATGATCAATAATGGCTTTGCTATTCTTGAAAAGAAGATTTTTAAAGAATTTTCCTTTATATATCTATGTAAAACTTTGGTCGGCCATTTTGGCTCTGCCCTACCCCCGGGGGTCATGATTTGGACAAACTTGAATCTACACTATCTTAGGATGCTTCCATAAAAATATGATCAACAATGGCTTTGTTATTCTTGAAAAGAAGATTTTTAAAGATTTTTCCTATATATTTCTGTGTAAAATGTGTCAAAAGTCATGCGCACTCAAATTAGACTGTCCTCGTTAATTGATATCATTCTACACATTATTAAAAAAATTGAGTTGGAACAGACCTGCCCTCAGTGACTTTTACTCAAAATATTGACATAATATTAACCTTTTCCTGAATAAATCATGGAAATTTTGAGTTTGCATCATTTTTCTCAAGTCATATCTAACATACAACGTCATGGTTTTTGAAAATGTTCAGTGCTTTTAAGTCTGCCGATATCTCCCCCTTTTTTTAACATAGTTATATATTTCAACGTCAAAGTTTGATTTTGGAGGCAAATTTTGGCCATTAGTGCATGAAGTTCTTTTAATTTTCACTAAGCATTGCATGAAGTTCTTTTAATTTTTACTAAGCATTAGGGATGGCAATCGATTACAAAATTGCTAATTGATAAAAACCTTACCTATCCCCGAGGGTCGTAATTTTAACATATTTGATTTTATGTTTTTTGAGAATGTTCCATAAAAATATGTGAATTGTTTTGATAAAATATCTACCTCTATCAGCTCGTTTTTAACATCAACAAAAGGACCCATCTGAAAAAGAAGTGACTGAAATATATATCAAACAGATAATAACAAACACTTCAAGTCTATTAAATAATTTAAATAATGATGATTTTACTACAGTAAAACATTGATATTTCGACCACTGATATCTTGAATACCATGGATATGTTGAAGTGAATTGTCCAAACCCCTCATTCTTTAAATCTACACTGGATATATCTTATCTTTGGATATCTCAATTACTTTCTTGGTCCAATTGAATTTGAGATAACAAGGTTTAACTATAGATTAAAATTCTCCTCCAGATATACTGCAGTGATAATTAAACATGAGGCACATGGGCTACATCACTCACCTGAGTAACTTTATTAACAAATTATTTATTAGTTCATGCCATACATATTCGTAAACTGGTTCAGGGAACAACAGACAGATTTTTTTTATAATGACTTTGTTAAGAAAGTGCATGGGACTAAAATTTATAGCCGGACTGGACAAAAATCCGGAGTACTCAGAGTCCAGATTAGACAAATCTGACTGTATCTAATAGCCCACAGTAAATTTTACTGGCTATCTACAAGCTTGGATTGTCTTTTGTACATTACCAGTATGGTAATATCTGGTTTATCTCGCCTCATGACTTTTACTAGATCTGCCAGGGGCTCAAATGCCAAGTTATCTGAAGTGGAAAAGGGTCCAGCAGCAATCAAGACAGTCATTCCTGAGCAATCTAAAACAAAAGGACCAGCAACAATTAACACAGTCATTCCTGAGCAATCTAAAACATATCTAATAGTTTTGGCTAACATCTATTAAAGTTTTGTAAAAAAAAAAAAATGGACAGACAAGAAACAAGAAGCCCATAAACCACATCGCTCACCTGAGTAACTTTGGCGATGCCATTCTTTAACAGATTTCCGGCTTTGTAATACCTATTTGTGGACTCGCTAGTATCACAATTTTATCAATTTAGAATCTACACTAAAAAGTGACAGATTAATTTTAAATGCACATTTGTTCTAGTTTTACATTTAGTTAAATTACATTAGGTAATTTTTTTTAAAATTAAATTGTGTCAAAAGAAAGTACATTTTGGAGGTCATACAGCATTGAAAATACATATAGTACCTATTATGATGCACGGTGACAAGGTTTCACGTGTGTTATAGAGATTTGAATGTCGTGGACTTCTAGTGGATTTCATAAAGAAAATTACACTGAATTAGGGCTCGGATGATACAACTTTTTCTTTATCGATACATATCACGATACCATATGTATCATGATATGTTCAATTGCTTATAAAAAAATTTTTTTGCATTGAAATAAACAAATAATTTATTTGCAAGTAAGAATAATTTATTCAAAATAGCTGTTTATATGTTGGAAAACAACAATATTTTACTCAAGGGGTGTTAATTATTATTTATTTCATAACTTTATTTATATTTATCTTATTCATTTTTTATATTAAACCCCAATTATTAAATAAACAAAGACCAGAAGTCTCTGTCAAGACTGTAGTTCTACTGGTTTGTACTTATAACAAAGGATAAGAAAAGAAGCCATTGCAATCAGACCAAAACTGTAGAAGGAGGGACGTTTTAAAGGAATTTCACGGTTCTATTTTTAGCACTAATGGCAACACCGTTCAACGAAATCAAAAACCGGTGCACTATTTTATGTACCTTAGTGTAGTCTACTTGTGTGCCAAGTTATATTGAAATCAGACCAAAACTGTAGAAGGAGTAGTGTTTTAAAGGAATTTCACAGAAAAATTCTATTTTTAGTAACCATGGCAACACCGTTCAACAAAATCAAAAACCGATGCACTATTTTATGTATCTTAGTGTAGTCTACTTGTGTGCCAAGTTATATTGAAATCAGATCATAACTGTAGGAGGATTAGCATTTTAAAGGAATTTCACAAAAAATTCTATTTTTAGTAACCATGGCAACACCGTTCATTGAAATCACCGATGCACTATTTTATGTATTTTAGTGTAGTCTACTTATGTGCCAAGTAAAATTAAAATCAGACCAAAACTGTAGGAGGAGTAGCGTTTTGAAAAATTGTTTACAGACAGACGGACAGACAGACAGACAGCTAGACAGACGGACGGACGACGGACACCTTACTATCGCATAAGCTCTTCTGGTCTCTGACCAGTACAGCTAAAAAACAGAAGTCAGATTTTTTGGGGCGATATTTCTCATCATATAATTTCTATGCGTATTGTCCTCACAGATATCTTGATATATCCACATCTCGATATATATTGTCCCAGCCCTACACTGAATGTAAATATTTCTATGTAAAACTTGGATTCCCTATTGTGGCCCTGCCCTACCCCCAGGGGTCACAATTTTAACAATTTAGAATCTGCACTACCCCAGGATGCTTCCACATAAGTTTCGGCTTTATTGGCCCAGTGTTAAAGTTTTTTCCAATATATTTCTATGCAAAAATTTGATTCCTTGTTGTGGCCCCACCCTTCCCCTGAGGGTCATGATTTGAACAATTTTGAATCTACACTACCCCAGGATGCTTCTATATTAGTTTCAGCTTTTCTGGTTCATCGGTTCTTTGAGAAGAAGATTTCAAAAGTTTTTCTTATATTTCTATATAAAACTTTGATTTTCTTTTGTGGCCCTGCCCTACCCAGGGGGTCATGATTTAAACAATTAATCTACACTACCCCTGTATGTTTCCACATAAGTTTTGGCTTTTCTGGTGGTTCTTCAGAAGAAGATTTTTTAATGACCCCCTTATTTTTGTCTTTTCTTGATTATCTCCCCTTGTGAAGGGACTTGGTACTTTTTTTTTAACAATTTAAACTCCTCTTTTTCCAAGGAAGTTTTGAACCAAGTCTGGTTAAAATTGGCCCAGTGGTTCTTGTGAAGAAGTTGAAAATGTAAAAAGCTTACAGACGGACGGACGACGGACAAAATGTGATTAGAAAAGCTCACTTGAGCCTTTGAATAGATGAGCTAAAAAAGACTGTCCTATTACATAGAGACAATACAGAGCTCCCCATTTAAGACCTTACCCACTTGTTCCTTCTCTTCAGAGCAAGCTGGTAAGGGCTGCACAACACCCTGAAAAAGAATTTAAATCAAATGTTTTGAATTAAATGTTTTAGTAGAACATTACCTGTGGTATTCATATTCAAAATATTTTAAAGTGAAAACAATCATCAGATAATGATCTCCAAGATAATAGTCTTGCTACAGAGTGCTGTATAGCATACGTCCGTATACACCGGTGTTGACTGAATACACTGAATAGTGACTAAGTCCTACCCTTTATATAGGGGTCTGCAGATACAGCGAGAATCGGAGCTAAAATGGCGGACACATTCCCTTTAAGTTCAGATTTAATCAATGATTGGTTTTACAATTTTCAAACTTAACCACTGCAACTAGCAAACTACTGCAACTTGCAAAACTTGAACCTGTTTACTCATCTGGAGAATATAGGTCAGATCAACCTCAACATGGGGCCTATAGCTATTTGGAAATGAGACCTGCATCAAAAAACTTTAACCTGTTCAATTATCCGAAAAATATAGTTCAGATCCAGCATCTGAGGCAACCCCTGGTTATATGCATCCTTAGAAGTATCACTCATGCAAATTTGATCAACATAGGGCTTATAGTAGAAATAAGATCTGCACAAAAAACTTTAACCTGTTCACTCATCTGGAAAACATAGGTTAGATCCAGCATCTAAAGCAAACCTGGTAGTGTGCATCCTAAGATGCATCATCCATGGAAGTTTGGTCAACATGGGGTTTATAGCTACTTGGAAATGAGACATGCACCAAAAACTTTAATCTGTTCACTCATCTGGTTCTTAATCACATGTTTTGAAGATATTGGATGACACCATAACTATTCATAGAATGGCATGCTATCTCACAGTTCATTGTTTACTTGAATTTTTCATTCCCGAGATTAAAAAGTCAAGATGTATCCGAAACGCATATATCATCAATTACTGGTACAACAAACAATTTCTGATTGGTTGATTGATCAATTCCAATCACAACTTGTGAAAAAATCCACCCCTTTTTTACGCCATATGCCAAGGTTTCAAGAGGAGAGTATCGTATCTGAAACCCATGGCTAGCAAAATGGGAGTGGAAGGGCAAATTTTTTCGGGAGTCCCATCTGAGTGCATTGAAAATAATAATTTCCATTTTTCAAAAATCTCTTCTTTTTTTCATTCACCTCATATAATTTTTTCACAACAAATTTCTGTCCAGAAGTGTTTATTCCTTCCAATGCCACTACCTAAAAGACAAAACAAAAAATGTGTTTAAAACAAATTATTTCAGCAAGAGTTAAAGTGAAGATTTAATATTAAATTACCATTTTGCTGCACATATACCGTATAAACTCACCTATAAGTCGGTCCGCCTATAAGTCGGTTGTATTTTATAAGCCTATATATCAGAGGGACTGACTCATATAATACCATTCATTTTATAGCTCGCCTATAAGTCAGACATAGAGTTTTGGACAAGAGATTAACTCCCAAAAATCCGACTTATAGGCGAGTATATACGGTAACAAGTCAATGACTCACATTACCTGCATTTCGAGCTAGGCATAAACACCAAATCTATTCTGCCTTTAGTATCACTGATCATGTGATTTTAAAGACCCTCTCTACACCAGTGCATAATGTTTTTGGACTTTTAGAAAATTATATGGAATAAAGGTGTAAATATTGAGCTCATCTGTTTAATTTACAATATATATATGGTACGTGGCATTTGATAAATGTTTAGTCAATGAACTGTACATGTATTTACTCTATAAAGTGTACATCTGTTGGGAATTCGAGGGTTTATTGCAGCAGCTACAAAAAAGTGGGAGGGATATGATGAAATAACTACATCATTGTTGAGTGTTTTATGTAACTATGTAAAAAAATTGTATATGTATATATTATTGTTACATCATTTCAATAGCCATCATCAATTAATAGCCATTTTCTGTTACCAATATGTGTAACCCATAGTCACAGAATATTTGAAAAATTGGTTATAAAAATGTTGATGTTACTTAAGTGCACAAAATACCCTTTCATTGACTTTATAATACATTTAATTATGATCTAAAATTACATAAATTTTAAAAAAATTCAAGATGTTTGTAAAATACTTATGCCCCCCTACCCCAAATAATTGGAATTTTTTTAAGTCCAAGGGGCATAACTCTGTTAAAAATGGCTCGATCGTACCCAAAACAAAACTTGATCTAGATATGCATCTTATAATTTTTTATACCAAATTTCATTTCAGTTTCAGTGTGCAACTGCTGCGAAGAAAATGAACAGAAACTGAAAAATAATTGGAATTTTTCAAAATACAAGGGGAATAACTCTGTTATTATTAACCAAGACAGAACTTGACCTAGATATTCTTAAAATAAATCTGTATACCAAATTTCAGTTTCAGTTTCAGTGTAAACACTGTGAAGAAAATGAATGGAAACTTGGTGGACCTACAGACAGGCACACTGACTGAAAGACAGCAGCAAAGCAATATGCCCTCCCTTCTTCAAAGGGGGGCATAACAATGATTTGAAATTTGAGGGTGATACACACCTTCAGTAATATTGCAGGACAGAGTGATCTTGCCCCCAGAGCCCTACAGCCCTTACGCCTAGCCTCTGTCACTGAACCTTTAGCTTTATGTTCTTCAGAGAATTCTTACCTGCCCTGGAAACAAGGAGTACTGCTTGAGGTCGGTTAGGTCCAGGGGAATGAAGCAGCCAGCAGAGGTCTCTCTGGAACCTTCCAGAATCACTGACTTGGCATTCAGCTTCCCAAGGCTATCACAGCAAATCCTCCCAACTAACGTCACCTCTTCCTGTATGAAATGTATCAAAGGTCTACTTCTCAGTGTAACAACAGAGTCCTATGGGCTACAATGTACATGTTATCTTGGCCTTCTATTCATTTTTTTTCCCTAGAGATATGTTCCCTTGTTCCCAAAAAGTTCTTACCCCATATTGCGTCTTTAATTAGTCCAAACTTGAATTACAACTGTCCACAATGAACAAATACCCTCTTTGTTGGTTTTCCACATCATTAAAAGTATTTTTTGCACCTAGATTTTGTCTAGTTAAATGTTCATATTAAATTTAAATTCAAATTTTAAAGTCACAAAATATTTTCTGAATCTTGTCACCTCTAGGGATGGGCATCCCGTCAAGTTTAGATTTTTATTATATAACATAAGGTATCCAAATTCAAATTACATGGAGTATCCCCTCCTCCAAATTGCAGTCATTTAGAAAGAAAATGCACTTGTAAATTTATTACATTCTCTTAATCTACTATAATTAATCTGCAAACCACACAAGGCATGCAGGACCTTTTTTCTTTTTCTCCATACATAACTGGCAGATTGGAAAATTTGTCTTGTACCACAAAGGGGTTATCATGGTTATGTACAAATCTCAGACAGAAAGCAAACAAGGCCCATGAGTCACAAATCTCAGGTAGACAATATAAGCTTGAATGTGGGTCACCATTGAAAATTGTACAAAACTAGGAACTTGATGGTGGACATGAAACTACATGTACACTTACTGAAGATGATTCCATTTTTCTTTTAATAATTATAGCTTTAGAAGATTCTTAGGATTTTTTCCTATATCAGTTAGTTTGATTCTCTATTGTGGCTCAACCCTACCTCCATGGGGTCATGAACAAACTTTAGTCTACACTTATGCACTCATAATTTATCTAGTTAATCCTGCATACTACAATATTATAAATCTAATTGCTTACTAACCTGAACTGGCAAAGAGACATGGGAAAATTCCTCAACGTTGTTCTTCTCTTGTAGTTGTTTTCCCATTTCTTCTATCATTTCATTTAAAACTGTAAACAACACCATCATTATTTATACCATCACAGTCCTTGACACTTTTTACATTCCCATTTTTTTTTTTTCGTTTGCCCATCATTTTGTACACAACTTTCTACTCAGAGAGCATTTCATGCTCACTCATATTGCATTCCCCCATTCATTCAGACTCAGTCTACATTCAGTTTTCACTGTTATTAAGAATTCTAAGTTAAAGAATCAACTTTTTTACATTTAAATAAAGTGCACTGGTTTTGTGGAACATGTTTCATCCATTAAATATTGATAGATTATCATAAACAGATTGCAAGGAAGAAATCATATTATCCTTGAAACAAAAGATTTCTGTTTTTTCCCCATTTCTTATACTTGATGCCAATCTCCTAAACTGTAGTTATTGATAAAATACATTAAAACTATGTCCATAGGACATAAATGTCTTACTAAGGATTCATCTATAATAAAATATGAAAATTTGTAATAGTGTCTAAAGTTTGTTTGAATCTTTAATTTAATTTTTGATGAAAATAGCTTACTTTCTTTGCATAAAAACAAGAGATGTTTGAAAAACACATATGCCCTCTCCCCCAAATTTTTCTAAGTCCAAGGGGCTCTGTCCAAATTGGCTTGATTGTACCCAAAACAATAATTGATCTAGATGTTCTTATGATAAATCTGTATATCAAATTTCATTTTAATACCTGCAACCTCTGCGAAGAAAATGAACGGAAAATGCAAATGATTGGAATTTTTCTAAATCCAAGGGGCATAACTCTGTCCAAATTTAACCGATCATAACCAAAACAGAACTTGGCCTATATATTGTTATGATAAATCTGTATAGCAAATTTCATTTCAATATGTGCAATCTCTGCGAAGAAAATGAACAAAAACTGCAAATTTTTGGAATTTTTCTAAGTCATAGGGGCATAACTCTGTCCAAAATGGTCAGATTGTACCCAAAACAGAACTTGACCTAGACATTCTTATGATAAATCTGTATACAAAATTTCATTTAAATATATGCAACCTCTGCAAAGAAAATGAACGGAGAATGGTGGACCGACAGACCACAGCAAGGCAATATGCTCTCCCTTCTTCGAAGGGGGTTATAATAAATAGAAATGTCAAAGGTAATTGGTATTTTAAAAATTTCTTTGAAACTGAGTTAGGTAAGTGCAAATTCAAGACAAGACGCCCATGGGCCATATCGCTCACCTGAGAAGCTTTGACCATTTTGTTCTTTACCACATTTCCCCCTTGTAACACATATTGCGACCCTACCCTACCCCACAGATCATAATTTAGACATTTTGAAATCTACACTACCCCAGAATGCTTCCATGTGCACATAAGTTTCAGCTTTTCTGGCCCAGTGGTTCTTGAGAAGAAGATTTTCAAAGATTTTTCCTATATTTTTCTATGTAAAACTTTGATTCCCCATTGTGGCCCCGCCC
>PRKT01000288.1:351229-367260 GCA_003671525.1 Saccostrea glomerata
AAAAAAATCATGAAATCACGCGCATGCACGTGTGCTGCAATTTGATTGGCTGAAACTTTAAATGGCTATAATTCCCTTGTTTTTCAACCAAACAGGATTGGATTTAGAACATAGATAGATGTAAGGGACTCCTACAAGAATGTATGATCATCATGCACGTGCACGCACGTGCGTGCATTTGAAACGAGTATATTTAAAAATACTCTTGAATGAGTGATTTTTATCATTTTGGACTGAATGCTTTAATATATAGTATATTAAAATATATAAATAGTGTAGACAAGATGATATGATCATAAAGCACATGCATTCACATGCGCTTGGGTGCAATGCTAAAAATTGAATATAATTGGTATCCTTCTGGGAAAACGTTGTTAAAGTCAAAAATGCACAGAGTTTGTCTTAATTAATGAAGCATACAGGGAATATGGCACCGAAAGGGAGTTGAGGAGCATTTGGGGAACATCTGTAACGGTTCCCGTTACAATTAGCACTAGTTATCATAAATGTGCAGTCATTTGGACTGATGTTTTCTTGAGCGTAATCAGTTCAGACACTTTTATAAACTAGTCTTGCTAACAGGATGGACAGATTTTGACAAGTCTGAACATTTTGTTGACTTTACATCCACAATTGTCCATAACAACCAGATTTCTGGTTCAATCAATCCTATTTTTTTCTGTACAGTTGGCTAAAAATTTTATTTTGTCTAATGGTTCAACTCTTCAGTTAGTTAACTTTCAATTGCTTTATGGATCTTCATCATCATCAATAAAATCCAGTTTAACAGGCCCTTCTCATACCTTTGTGGTATGATGGGCACTTACTGTAAAATCACATATTTTCGTGTGGTCAAATTTTCATAGTTTGAGGATAAACTCTTGGTTCATGGGGATTTGATTTCTTGGATGAAGAATTGTTTAGTTGTTATGTAACATTTAATATTTTTTGGTGGACGATTTCATAGGTCTCTTCATACCTCGAAAACAATGAAAATTATCAAAAGCCTGAAAGGCTTCAATGGCGTCGAACAAGAAAAACAATTTCAAAAAATCTGCAAATAGGTCAAGTGAGTGACTCCAGTAACATAATAATAAAATTAAAAAAAAATAGTCTTAACACAAATACAGTATAGGGCCTGATAGCCTTGTGTCCTGGTCCGAATGAGTCAGGGTTCGAATTGACCAGACATCGTCAGAAATGTCCATCCTCTATATCAATCTAATTTCTTTTCAGTCAATCGAAGACATATGAAGGGTTTCATAAATTATTTTTATTAATTGCCATTGTCAGAGTTTTGTTCTGTTGTATAGTGATTGCATCTTAACTACAACCATGACTCTAATGTTACAAGTACGATCGACTTACGATAAGGCGCGGTAAACAAATGGAGGAAATGGATAAATACAGTAATACTGGCATTACTGGTCAATATCGTAGGTTGTTCGGCTAAAATTGGATTGAAGATCGTAAAAGTAAAGCTAAGATTAAGAAATCCAATCTTTATAGTCTTGTTGTATTTTTGTTTATTTTGTAATAATTTTACCGTTTTTAAGATTGTTTGTACAGGGATTTTCCACTCACTTTTGGGAATGGGGCCCAGGCCCTTGGAATTGGGAATTTTACGACATTATATCACTTATTGGGAAATTCTATTGTATGATGTTATTCAAGAAATAAATACTTAAGATGAATAAAAATTGATCTTTTACTTAGTTATTCAGAACTATGAATCAGAGAATTGATCATTATAATAAAGTTTTACCCAAGATTCTTCATAATTTTGTTCATGTCATTCAAATTTCCAAACCTAAACATGTTTGTATTTTGTGAATTATGTTCAGGTTACCTTCTTGAGTTCTTCTTTCAAAAATTGAACAGAGGCAGTTCATTTTGGGAAAAAGGGAGGGGTTTTGCAATTGGGAATGGGGCCCATATTCGGCCCTACACAGGGTAGTGGAAAATCCCTGTTGTATTACAGTAATCGGTCCCAAAATGTGAATCATGTCATTCGAAGCACCCTCTCAGTAGAAATTCATCCGCAACAACCATAACGTTTTTCTTGCATAAAAATTAAACATAATATCGTTGTTTTGTAGTAGTATTAATTGAAGATACAATTGATTTAATTTTATATTCAAGCTATTATTCATTGTGAACGTTTTAAAAGAAACTGGTTTACAGCTGTTGCTATTTTCTATTGCGGATGCATCCACTGACACAAGCGGTCGCGTAAACCTGACTGATCGCTAGATGACGATCGGGCAAGCCCGACGCCATAAAAACCACATGAAAATTTGTGATTTAACAGTATTGCTCTTAAATTCATCTACATTTGAATGTAATATTTATTCCTAATTTTCTTACAAGACAAAGTTGCAAATCAATGTGACAGAATCGTTGCAATGGATTTTCAAAAAGCTCACTATTGCTTTCAGCTTAGGTAAGCTAACAATGTTATCATGTTATTGTTTGACCTACTGAAGACTATAGACAAGATCAGATAGCGACTCGGGTGACCCAACAAAGGGTATACCCAGCAGAGGCTGGTTAAATCTTACCCAACTGGTGAAAAACTCGCAGGCGAAAAAGGCACAACTGGACTACGAATATTATTCTGAAATCTCTTTATTGTAGGATTTTCGGGAGTCAGTTGTCTTTTCTGAGCTGCTGTCCCCTGTTAAAGTAAAAAAAATTAATTAACAGGTGATTTTAATTATAGCAATATTGTATATTTAAATCACTAGCTGATACACAGTATTCCACATCTTAGTGAAGTGTACTTGTGCATTAAGTCCTTTTGAAATCAGAACTGTAGTATATTTTAAATAATTTCAGTTACATTTCCATTTCACAAATTTTTTAAAGCATTATGCCTGCAGGTGTAATATTTCTCAGGTTATTTCATTTTTTTTTTCTGTTTAGCATTCTACAAAAGAAAGTATATGGGTATGAGTAAAATGTTTATAGGATAAAGATCAGGTATATTTCCACTCCTCAGGTGCAATGTAAAGTGAAACTAGATACTGCCTTATGAGAGGGAAAATTTGCCATGAAACAAAGAAATTTATAAAAATAGAGCATGTTTTGTCAAACTGAAACAAAATGATAGCAACAGAAGATGATTTCAGTGATAGTAATATTAAAAGTAAGGAAGAAGAAATAGATACAAATAATGAATAGGTGATATTCATCCTGAAGTTAAACCTGGCAATAAAGATGACTGTATATTGAATATTATCAAATCTATGAAGATTATTTGAGGACGGTGTTTCAAGGATTCCAAAATGGCTGTGGGACAGAGAATTGCACAGCTAGTAGATATTGGGAGATTGAAGGTGCTACCAAAAAACACTCACAGAAAGAATTAAATATGGACAGACGAAATGTGGGACAGACTTGTCTAGGAAAATGAATGCAAGACAAGAGTGTACTGCTCAAGTAGAGATAATCTCACACAAAACTAAACACTTAATGACCCAATTTTTTTACCGTACGGTTAGCTGAGGAGGGGGAGTGGTCGAAGTAACAGTGGTTTTATTTACCTGGAGACCCCCAATACCCAAGATGTCAAAAATCTGTGTATACGTAGCATTACACAGGAAGTCTGTGTTTGGTAATCAGGGTCAACATTACGTGTTTTGTGTCTGATTTTGAGTGAAACTACGTTAAATAATTATTTTAATATAAAATTTATTTGCAAAGTAAGCTTAACGCATTCATCGTAATCATGGAATGTTTTGAAGGAAAAAAAATAATAAGATACATGTATATCGTTTTAGAAAATGTTTTCCTTACATAAATTAAAAAATCACGAGTAAAAACGACAAATCAATAATATTTATCTTTTTTAATCTTTTTCAATAAAAGAAATCACTTGATTCAAAAAGTTTGAATATTGAAATAAAAAAAAATTATTAATCCACCTATCCGTCGTGCATGTGTCACATGCATTTACCGCGATCGGAGTGTTCTTTTTCTGGCCGTGACAATGTTGTCCAAAATATTCCATATTTTTTATTCTTCGTGTGTTAACAACATTTTATTGTTAGAAAGATTTTTTTCAGAATCGATCACTATTAATAATCTTCACATTTTCATTACGTATATATACAGACGCTAGAGGAAATTCGAGCATTAATTCTGTACAACTATCGGGCGTTTTGTAGCCATAGTACAAAATAAAACATCTTTTAAAACTATGCTTTGCCGTTTATTAGTTCTGAATATTTTCTTATATCCCATTTCTTAAAAAAACTAGAACTGTCCAATAGGGACAAATACCCCCCGCTGGGTTTTTCAGAGAAGGTGCCAATTCAAAAATACTTTATGGATCTAGAGGTGTTCACAATTCACTTACAAAAATTTTCAGTCTCTGAAATATAATTGCTCATCATGTTTCTTAATGAATGAAACAAAGGTGCAACCAAATGAAACATCAATACTAATACATTGTAATTCCATTGTAACATTATTTTTTTTATTTAATTTTTTTATTTCTGCATTAAAAAAATATATTGCAATTATGTGTTTTGTCACTCTGCAAACTGATTGTTGAAAAAAAATCATATTATACAAAATCAAATTAATCTTGATAACTTTATATCAAATTCATTTGAAAATAAAGAGCTGGTCATCCAGTAATGAAGTGCTTTGACAGACAATAAATTACAATTAAGAGAATAAGAGAAGAGAGATCTTTAATTCCTGTGCCTGATTCCCAGGAGATTACACATGGTTGATAATGAGATGTTCAACTTCCCGCACCAAACTCATTAATTTATCTTTAACTGGATGCATGTCCAGTCATTATTCCCAAGAGATAAATGAAATTACATTATCTTCTGTGCAATGTAAAAACTGTTTTTAACACTTGATGATGTTTCTTTTTTTAAAGTTTTTATGAGTAGTTTTAAGCTGTAGTTCACATTTTTGTACAGATATTCTAGATTCTATGTCTCAAACCTTATACATGAGCCCAAAATGAACAAGTCAATTAAAATAAAAAATAAAACCTGTAAAATGCAAAAAAATGAACAAAAAGAGTTGAAAATTCCAGTTGCACACCTTCATATGGTGAATAATAAGTGTACAAATTTTCAGATTAATCCTTGCAATAGTTTCTGAGAAACGGTCTGGACAAAACCACAAAATAAAAATGGAAAAACACCTGTAAAATTCAAAATAATAATCGAATCAAGATGAAAATAGCAGGTGCACAACTTCATATGGTGAATAATAAGTGTACAAATTTTCAGACAAATCCCTCCAATAGTTTCTGAGTAATGGTCCGGACAAAATCTCGTCTACAGACAGACAGACAGACGGACAGACGGACATGGTGATTCCAATATACCCCCCCTAAACTTCGTTTGCGGGGGGTATAATAATTTAAATCATCAGACTTCCAATTACGGCAAATAGAGCCGGTTTCCGAGGACGTTTTTTTGCTACAGATTTTTTGAAATGATTCAAACATATTGGAGTTTTCTAACCCGTGTGTATACTATGCGGGTACATGAAAGCGTTTGACGCATGACCAGGTAATTGTTTTCAAAACATGCAAACTCAGAATATCAGGAAGCACAGGTAGCTGACCTGTCAATCAGATCAGAAGCTATTGTTTTTTTAATGATTGACAGGCGGTAAATTATTGATCTTGAATCAGGTCGATTTTGGGGGCGTTAACATAAAATTGGGTGTTTAAATGGCATTTTAGGGTTTCTAAAACAAAAAAAGGCCCACAGGCCTTTTTGTCACCTGAGCATCATGTAACAACTTTTCAACAATTGAATTTGATTCTTGTTTTAAACCAGAGGCCATGACACATACAATTTTCAGAGACACGATTGCTCTTCATAACCGTCACTTCCCCTATTATACCCCTGACCCCATGGGCCTTGAACTTCACAATTCTGGTAGAAAGACCCTTGCTCATCATAGCTATGCATGGAGTTAGTATATTTAAAACCCTGGAGATTTTCAGATTGATTGATTGTATGTTGTTTTATGTCCCTCTCAAGAATTTTTTACTCTATTAAGATGCCACCATTTGCAAGTGCAGAGCTGAAAATATATGCCTTTACTTGGCACTAATGGCCATTGAGCAATGAGGACAAGGGACTTTGGTTTATACAAACTCATCCAAAGGACCAGTCTCCATGTCCCACAGTGGGATTCAAACTGCAATGTAAGGATAAACACCTTACTTTGCAACTCTAGGGCAGACACTCTGACCACTGCGACATCTGGGTAACCTAAGATTTTGGGAGAATTAATGCATGTTCACTATATAATCAATAGAGCCTTGTCCTAAGTTCTTAACACCAAAACCACTGACCCAGGGGCAATGATATTCACAATTTCAAAAAGGCACCTTTGCTTATCATAACTTCATATGTAGATGGTTCGTTTCATATCCAGGAGCAGCAGAGATGAAAATTTTCAAAGAATTAATGTATTTTCACTAAATAATCAACAGAGCCCCAACCTAACACCAGAGACCCTGAGCCTGGAGCCATGAAATTCACAATTTCTAAAGAGGCACCCTTGCTCATCACAACTATATATGTAGTTAGTCAGTTAAAAACCCAAAAGCAGAGATTTTCAAAGAAGTAATGCATTTTCACTATATAATCTACACATAGCCCCACCCTAACACTAGAACCCATAACCCTGGGGCCATAAAATTTCGAATTTGGAAGAGACATCCATGCTCAATATAACTATACATAAATTTTGACTAATACCCAGGAGCAGAGAAGAAGATTTTCATAGAATTAATGCATTTTCACTTGATAATTTATATAGTCCCACCCTATCACTAGAACCCCGGACTCAGGGGGCCATGAATTTCACAACTTTGCTACAATATTACAATCATGCCAACAGTTTGACTGCTTGATGTCTAGGAGTGAAGATGAAAATTTTTTAGGATTGCATTGAGTGACTCTGTGACCTGAAATACAATATCCTGGGATAATTCTGAGAAAGCTCAAGAAGTTTTTGCAGAGGATCCCTAATTAGACTTATTTTAATTGAAGTGCATACTTCAATTTAATTAGTTGTGTGAAACTTGTATAGACCTGAGACTGTAACATACCTTTGATGAAGGTGTTCCCCCGTAGGTGTTGTACAAATTTTCAGCATCATGAATGTTAACTCTGTAAAAGAACAAAAGGTCTACGGATTACAACGCTCACCTGATTAACCTTAGTGTTTACTTTACCTCTTTATTTCCATCACTCTGTGGCCTAAATCAAGGGATTATGCATTTCAAACTATATAATTTACTTTAATTTGAAAATTATTTGGATGCTTCAATATATATATTTCTAACATGACACTGATTTTTATATTTATGTCTTAATTATAAAACCAAAGACTACTTATCACTGTGACTAAAAACGATTTGCTAGGTTGAAGGAAATATTTTTATTAAATACATGTACCCTCACAGCCCTAAAATTGAACCCAGGGATGCTTTGTACCAAGTTTGCTTAAAATTAGCCCAGTGGTTTTTGAGAGGTTATTGAAAATGTGAAAAGTTTACAAATAGATGGATTGACAACATACTATGGGTGATAAAAAAAAACTCACTTGAACTTTCCAATCAGGTGAGCTAAAAGATATTTTAAAAAAAAAACAAGAGGCCCATGGGCCACATCACTCACCTGAGCACTGTGACTAGGAAAAAAGCAGAAATGTTCAGTATTAAAAGGTTTAGATCTATAAGTGGTCTCAACCTTCCCATGAGGGGAGGGGGGTAAATTTGAACAAACTGGAATCTTCACTAAGGATGCTTGCAAATTTCTATGACTATATGTTTAATTTTGAACTTACATTGTGGTCTAACCACAACCCTCACCCCCATCCCTTGAAATCATGATTTTAACACATCGAAATCTACACTACCTGCAGATGCTTCCATATTAATGTGACCAATCATGGCTTTGCTGTTTGGAAGAAAGAAATTTTTTTTAAAAATTCCTACACATTCCTATGTAAAACTTTGCTCCTCCATTGTGGCCCTATCCTACCCCAGGGGGGTCATGATTTGAAAAACATAAATCTACATTACCTGAGGATGCTTGCATATAAATATGACTAATCACGGCTTTGCTGTTTTTGTGAAGAAGGTTTTCAATGATTTTTCCTATACATTCTTATGTTAAACTTTGATCATCCATTGTGGCCCCACCCTATCCCCAGGGGTCATATTTTGAACAAACTTGAATCCCCTCCATCCATGCTTTGTGGCAAGTTTAGTAAAAATTGGCCAAGTGGTTCTTGATAAGAAGTTGAAAATGTAAGCAGTTTACAGACAGACAAACTGTGATCAGATAAGCTTACTTCAGCTTTGAGCTCAAATGAGCTAAAAATAGAAAATTTGCAACTGGAAGAATGAAAAAAAGGCGATTACTATAGGGCACCTGCAAATTCCTGTGATCCCTTATATAAAGTCATATTATAGTCACAGAAAGGCACTATACTAGACTGTCATTACTTATTAGTAAGCCTCTTAATAGTAATTATAATTATTAGTTAACCTAGAGATTCTTACCCTTCTGCAACATTGTCAATATTGTACACTCTCTGCTGTGTCTTCTTGTTCAAAGGGGTCTGTGGAGTTTTCTGCAATTTCTTTGCTAGTTTCTACAAGTAAAACTGAATTTGAGTTACAGATTCTTCTCCACCTAAGTGTGTCTTAGCCTTAGCTGAGACCCGGAGTAATGAGTGAGGGATCTTTTTTGTGCCAGCACCTACTGTGACACAGGACCAGGTTTATATGGCTTCATCTGAAAGACCAGTCTCCACATCCTGAGATTTGTACATGCGACATAATAATCAATTCCTTCCTCTCTACACGCTCTGACCACTGTACCACAAGGCTGATAGTCAAAATTCTACATGACTAATCATGCTTTTTTATTTTTGTTCTTTTAAATGAATTTTTAAGATATTTCCTTTATATTGCTTGGAAAAACTTTGAACCTTGTTGTGGCCCCACCCCCCACTGCCAGACGATTTGATTTGAACCAATTTTAATCTGCTTACTGATTATACATAAAATCATGGCTTTTTTTGTTACGCTTTGATTTGAACTAATTTTAATCTGCTTACTGATTATACGTAAAATCATGGCTTTTTTTGTTCTTAAGAAAAAAGATTTTCAAAGATACATATAAGTAATACTTCATTAAACTTTGATCTTTTATTGTAGCCCCATCCTTCCCTTTCGGGGTTTTGATTTGAATAAATCTTAATCTATACTTTGCAGTATGGCTTTCAAACAAGTTCATTTTTTCTTGTCACGTGTGTCTTCTGATTTTTGAAAAGAATTAACATGCCACTAATTTTATTTATTTATTTATTTATTTATTTATTTTTTTTTATTTTTTTTTTTTTTTTACAAATTCTCTATTCTCTTCCCTGAAAGAGTGTTAGGCCCTTCATGTGAACTAATTTGAATCCCCTCCACCAATTAAAGCATGCTTTGTGTGAAGTTTGGTTGAAATTGGCCCAGTGGTAAATGTGAAAAGTATTAAGACAACACAGGATATACACACAAACAGAGAACAGACACTTTTGCACATAAAATCTTACTTGAGCCTTTGAATCTGCTTTTTGGAGAAATTGATCAAGTTACCTCTCTATCAAATACATCCAGGTTTTCCAAAGAGATAGTGAGATTTTTCCGTACATTTGAAAATGCAATCCACTCAGCTGCTACTCTTTCTGCATCCAAATTATAGGTAACACATAGTTCCTTTACTGTAAAAATAAAAAGAAAAGCTATAACTTAAGATTAAGTGCAGGTCTTAATTTTATGGTACAGTTTACAAGTCGTAGAAAACAACCATGGCCCACATCACTCGATCATCTGTCGATCATCTGTCGTGAGAAATCAGTTAAGTATTTTTAGTGGTCCTACTCAACCTGAGTGTCCCCTACGGAGGAGAGGGACATGATATGAACCAACACTAACTACCTTCATGGCTTCTGATGAGAGCTGGTAAACAAGCAGATTTATCTTATCTGTTTTTTGCATTTAATTATCTATGTTGTTGACAATGAATAAAAAGTTTGCCTTTTTAGAAGTAAGTTTAATGTAAAAACAATTTATTTTTCCTGCAGTTGGGCCTTAAAAAAATTATGTTTGTTTCCTGTAACCCGACCGACCCATTCAAATTATCCCCGGGTTGTTTTTTTTTTTCCTGACAAATGGCAAAACTGCATTTGATCAATCAGCTGATTCCATTTTTTTTTTTTTTTTAAAAATAGCTTGTAGCTTAACTTGAGACATAAAATATGTCAACCTAGTTTACATTTACCTTAAATATAAGTGGTAATCATTATTGTAACAACAGTTTCCCCCTACAACTTTCTGAAGTTTGTTTTCTGCTGCTAGGCAGCCATTTTGGATGCCATATTGGGTGTCCACTGTAAATATGACACCTGAGGCCTGTTCAGCAAAGGGAAAGTTCGCGAGCATTTGCCAAAATTACTATTGGAGGTACAGTGAAACCTGTCTAATCCGACATGCACTGGGAGACTAATTTTGTGTCGGAATAGACAGGGTGTCGGATTGTACAGTGTTAAAAACAAGGAAAATACTAAAATGGGAAAGAAATTTAACGTCAGTATTCAGTGTGTTGGATTATTCAGGTGTTGGATTAGACAGTTTTCACTGTATAAGGAATTTTGGCGAGCGCTCGCAAACGTTGGCTCTGCTGAACAGGCCTCTGGTATATTCAGACCAGGAAACAAACTTATTTTTTTTTAAGCCTTGGCCATATTCTAAAAAATACATTTGCATCATTACAGAGATGCTGTGGAATTGTAGCCCTCTCCAGAAAATACCAGATAAAAATAAAGTGCCGCGCCACAGCATGATACGCCCGTCAAAAAATTACATTTTTCTTGAACAGTTTAGCTTGCAATCCTGTCAACCCTGATTCTAAGATATATTTCCATGATTTTTATAATGATTTTTTTCTATGATTTTTCCATTCCTAAAAATATTTATCCATCCCCTGTGATGTAGACATGAATTATAAGAAATATTACATCATTGATGGATTTCTATGCTGGTTGCATGTGTTAGACCTTGTCAAATGCCCATCATATTAAACAATATCAAATTAGTCTTAACAACTTAATCTATACCAAATTAATTTTGAAAAGAGAAGGCTGGCCATAAAATGACATATTCTATAAACTTACCAACAGTTCTTCTGTCTAATTCCCAAAGGTCAGCTTACAGCTTGATCAGAGTGATTGAGACAGCTGGCCTGAACTCATTAATTAATCTTTAACTGGATGCTTGTCTACTCATTAATACCAATAGATGAATGGGTCTGCACTATCTACCATAAATTTTTTTTAAAACATATAAAATACTCAAAGATTTTTTTTGGTTGAGATTTAATATAAAATTCATATGGACATGCTGATTCCACCCCATCCCATAAAATTAGTTTTTATAAATTAACAATTTTATATAATATAAGATTAGTCTATTATGCAATATCAAATTAGTTTTAATTACTTTTCATCAAATTCATTTTAAAACTTAGGCTAGCCAACTGTGATGGCCAACAAGAGCTATTTTTAATCCAACAGGCTCACCCATTTGCCCAATACTCAAGGGATATAGATAACACCATGCTCTAGCTATCAGCGAACTCCTCACACTCAAAACTCATTAATTTCTCTCTAATTTGACATGCAATTTTCTGTTATCAAAATTCTTCTTGAGTCTTGACCAGTGCTTGATAATTACACTCATGGGAGAGGTAGGATTTCTCTAACATACATAATATTTGTTATAGATTGCTGTCAAGTATATGCTTAAAAAAAATAAGTATTTTCTTGATTTAACACTTTTTTAATAAGGACAGTGCAATACTCTAACATTATTTGGGGTGTGTAAATGAATGATGAAAAGACACATTTTTTTTTTAAATTTCATTTAAATCAAAGGTCACAGTGACCTTGAAATAGGTCGCGACACACCTTCTACCTAAGATGCATAAACTGGCCAAGTTTGATGATTGTAAGTCTTATAGTTTTCAAGTTATGGGCCGGAAAGGATTTTTCCATATTTGGCTATATCTTCTTAATTAAAGGTCAGAGCGACCTACTTTTTGTGCGCGACACACCTTCTACCCAAGCTGCATCAGATGACAAAGTTTGATAATCCTAGGCCTAATAGTATTTAAGTTATGAGCCGGAATGAAAAAGCTAACAGACAGACAGACGGACAGCTAGACAGACGGACGGACACGAAGCCTATAACATAATACGTCCCGTCTTAAGACGGGCGTATAAAAATGGGAGAGGGCTACATCATTGCAGCTAATCGTCTCAGAAGTTGTAAAGTACTAGGTGTTAATGTGAATACTCATCAGTCATGCTTAGGCTGATCGTGAGTAACTGCTGAACTGTAGCATGATGGTTTTTTATTTGTATTTGACCATAATACAATAGATTCCGTAATGCAAATATTGTGCAGTTTAGGGCACAAGAATTTATGTGCATGTTAAGGGATGAATTAAATCCTTTTCCATCCTTGGAAAACCAACTATCTTTCATTCCCTTATGCTAGACATATTCTATAACCCATCTGTACATTTTATCCACTTCCTTAACCCTTTAAAATTTTTAATTTAACATTTTATATGTTTTGAATTCTTTCCTGCCAGGCGACAATAAATTTAAAACCAGAGTTTCACAGAGACCTGTTCAACAGTGTGATCGCTCGCGAACATATCCGTTTGAGTTGTAAGGAATTTTGGCGGGGGCTCGCAAACTTTCTCTCTGTTGAACAGAGAGTTGGGAGGTTGTTAAAACATATACTGTAGATCACTAAATTTTCGCGACACCTTATTTTTGTGGGATAGTCATTGTCTCTTGATAAGCTAGACAAAATTTTCACGAATTTTGGTTACTGCTCTATATAATCTTAAGGAATACTATTATACGCGAGAATTAAATTTTCGCGAGCACACTGTCTCGTGCAATTACACGAAAATAAAGTCCTCAAGAATTAAAAGTGATTTACAGTACTTATATAGATAGGAAATAGAATATGTCAAGAATATCAGGGAATGAAATAGTTGACTGTTCAATGCAGAAAGTGGAAAAATACTCAAGAACTGTGCGCAGAAAATCTTGCACAATATTTACATTACAGTATCTGTAGCTGTTATGGGATAAAAGGCATATACAATCTCAAAAAGGGTTTTTTAAATTTATTTTGTAGTTATTTTCAGCTTAAACCCTTTAATTCCTGGAAATTTAAATATACGGGTGGGACGATATACCGATACTCTGATACATACCGATATTTTCCTCTGAAATACAGTTTAGATACAAGCATTAAAATATCGGTACAAACCGATACAGGAATGACCTATCCAAAAATTTGAAAATGAAAGTACCTATCCTTGGAAAATGGCGGCTTGTAGGAAGTAAAGAGATGAAGTTGATATTGAAAACACACAGACTTTCAGCTATTATAAATATATATTATCATAACAGTAACTTGATCCGAAGGGTCGTATCAGGTCGAGTTGACAGCCGTGGATCATCAGATCTAATGAGACGCGAAGTGTCGAGTTTGATCTGATGATCCACACCTGTCAACGAGACGTGATACGGCTCTTCGGATCAAGTTACTGTTATAATGATAAATTTATTATATACCCCTCATAACTAGCTAAATATAACAGAATAAAACTTTAGAGATCAATTGTATAATACTTATCCATAAAACAAAGCATAATAACAAAGGACTTTTTAACGCGCAAGAAAAATAATGTCATGTTTTTGCGTACTACGTCATCAGTTTCAGAGAGTGGTGATATGGATTCAGAAAACCACAGTGTGGCGATCCAGAAAATCGGATCAAACTCTGTAAAATTAACAGTAACAAAAACTGGGAAATTGATGGGTATATAATTAAAGTTCATACGAAACAGTTCATAACACTACGATTTTACTTTTTAAACATAAAGATTGGCATGAAAGAATGTTAAATTACGTTTGGTAAAAAAAAAATTGCTTTTGCTTAACGGAAAAATGAAGGCCTTAACTTGCCCACTTGATAAATTTGTTACCCGCTTATCGTTCTTGATTTTGTGTTTGCATGACGTCACAACGACCCATTGATGTAAACAACGCGTTAGATCTAGTGTAATTATACTGTATTTTATTGAGTTAATTTTAGTCTTTTTTTTGGATATAAATGTGATTATGTTTTTAGATGAACTATTTGATTCTAAAGAAAAGTTTACTCTATTTAAACTTATCGTTAATTGGGCACAGCGACTGAAAACGAGAGCTATTCATAGTAAGATGATCCTGGTGAAAACCCTGATGAAATAAAGATTTTTCACTCCAACCAAGATTACTTACTGAGTATTTTAAATTAATACCTAAGAAACAACAATCTCCTTGCTTGTTTTTTTATATGTATATGATACATGATGTACCCCCCCCCCTTCCCTAAATAATCACGTGGATATTGAAGTTCATGATAAAGGTGGATCTATAAAAATTCGGCGTATTTGAATGCACGCTTCTGCAATCTAAAACACGAGAACTAATGAAAATGATAGGTTTATGACGACATCATCGTACTTTTGCTGTAACAAGAAACGTGATTTTAAAAACTTACCAGCATTACAAGTATGCACGTGAATATATATACCTGTAATGTAATGTTACGGTACTGATACTTCTATAACAGTTTGATTGAGTAACTGCAGTTTGAAAATAATCATACAGTGCGTGCATCAGATGATCCGTTGAAAAGAAACCCATGCCCCCAATGCCCATTGTTTGCGAGACTGAACATAAACAATTTTAAGAATCAAATATTTTTACAGTTTAACATCCTTTTTCGCAGAATTTAATCTTTTTTGAAATAGACTGATACAAATTTAGAAAATTTGATTTGTAAATACATACAGAAACGTAGAATTACATATATAGATAGAATGCGTTTAAAGTCTGAGGCTAACTTTTTAAAATTATTACGATATTTAAAAAGGCACAGAGTACAGTTTTATGTGTAAATGTACCGACTTTGGTAAAAAAAAATACGGGATGAGAAAGAGTCAATGAGAAAGGGAAAGCCAAAGAAAGAGTATAAAGAAGAAGGCGAGGTAGCGATATCATAGAATCATTTCATTTGCATAAACAGTTAATAAATGACATCATTTATCCTTAGGTGTAGTTTCACTTTCAACACCGCTGTCAATCGAATCCAGCTTTACTTATATGCGCGTGCTATCGATCGATAATCGATAGTGCTCATATTCTGATCGTTCTTAAAAAAAAAATAATGGAAATTTAACAAATCATATTTTTGTGTTAGAAATTTATTCAACTGTAATGCTATTTGACAGCCTCTATATCTACATGTATATATTACTCGAGCACAGAAGTTCTGCTCTTTTTGGCCATCGTTTTTTTTTTCTCCCTTTCTGTCATTATATTAGAATGTAGAAGGATGACAATAAATTACACGGATAAAACATGCTAAAATCTTGCAAACATGCGACAGAATGTTAAAAGACAAACACTATCTGGTTTGAAAATCATATATTCATGCAAAATTTTAGTCAAGACAATGCTATTTCTTAAAAATTACGCTGCATAAGACATGATCGGCTATATAAATATTAGTACTGAATGCAGCGAGAGGGTCGTATTGACGTCATAAGCAAAGGGAGATAAGCCGCGCTAGTTGAAGTTCATCTTTGCAGTCAAGTATCTTTGATCGACTCTGCTGCCTCCAACTTGCGTAAAAAATCCAAAATGTTATTTCAGGCTGATTAATGTTGCTCAGATGAACTCATTTCCATATACAACCCAAAATACGCAGGACATTGTTTCGTATGACCTTTAAAACAAGAGACCCAGGGGCCACATCGCTCACCTGAGCTAAGAAAAAGCACATTTCAGATTAGAACTGAAAGTTTACTGAGAGGGTGGGTGGGGGGGGGGGGGGGGGGGGGGGG
>PRKT01000288.1:376438-400055 GCA_003671525.1 Saccostrea glomerata
CCCCCCCCCCCCCCCCAAACCCCCTGAATCCGCCACTTTTTTTTTTACAACAGAAAATGTTCATCGAAAGTCTCGCTCCAGTTGGCCCCGTACCTTTAAAAATTTTCCAAAAAAAAAACAAATGCAACGTACCTGCAAGTGTTACACATATAAGCTACGTGGAGCGGAGCTCTTACACATGTAACGTCTTTATCAAATATATTTCGGGATTAAGCAGTACTAGATTTACCAACTGCCTGTTGAAATGCTACTTCCTGTAAAAAAAATAATAAAAAGGAAAAAACGAAAACGATGTTGATAATAAAACATTTTGTACCCACTCAGTTCAAACAAAAGATATCTATTTATATTAACAAATTTTAATTCGAAAAGTATATTCTAAAAAAAGGTAATAAAACTTCGGAAAAGGTAAGGTCGGTGATTGATCATGTCGCCATGGGCATGAGTTTTGAGATTTTACTGTTAATAAAAGTGTTATGATGCATGCTGACTTTCTAACTTTGGCAAGAGGAATTTTAAAAGGCAGATCAAGAAGATTTAAAGTAGTCATAGAGGAGATCACAATCACTGCCCCCTTTCGCAGCTTGTTCAGTATGTCAACAACAAAGTTGAAGACAGAAAGTGAAACTAAGCATGCTAAGAAGGATGGCACGATCACGACTAGCCCTCTCCTTACAACCCCAGAACCACCCACATCCAAGAGAATAACCAGAAATGCTCATTACGATGCTGTGTTATCTGACAAAGGTAAAAGAATATAATTTTGAATTAAAAAGAAAATATTTAGAAGGTTGCTACCCTTAATATCTTACATTCCTTTTGAAAAATTCTCAATTGGCCCCTACCCTGCATGTGCACCTGACATTATAGTGGGTGGATGCATTTCTGGCAAATAAACATTTTTGAACATGTTGAAGAATACTTGAATTAATAATTTTAATATCATCATATTGAATTAAGAGTTATCTCCCATTGTCAATCCAACACACTTTTTAGCTCTGACACCTCAACAAAGTTGGAGGGAGGTTATCAAATGGTAGCTGCAGACCTATAACTTGTTGGTCTGAAAAATTGGGATAGATGACCAGAGAGCTACAGTGCTACCCATAGAAAAAACTGTATATTTATTGCATACAAAAGGTTGCACTCATTTTTGGATTAATTTAATTCTCTGAATTCTTACCTCAACTGTACAAAAGCTCGATTTCAAAACATTCCTTTGACCCTATCACCAATATACTCTAATATTTTATGTCTGCACAAAGTGATCTTGCCATCCAAAATGGCAATGTACACAATGCAAAATTTTCAAAAGTTTCTGTTTTAATTTAAGGAATGTACGTGTTGTTGTTTTGTTGTTGAAATAGTGCAATAATTCCGTTATGTTGGGAACACACAGTTAGTAGTATTTTGATAAGGAGGTTTGAAAACCATGGAAAAAAAATTAAAAAACAGCTCACTTTTTTGTGTGCAATAAATATACAGTTTTTTCAATGGTTGGCACTGTAGCTCTGCGGTCTGTCAATATATTTTTTTCCTGGAGAGCTACAGTTCTGCAGCTAATCAAATAGCATCGGTGTCAGCATCCATGTTAAAGTTCTATTCAAGTACTTCTTTGCCAATAATTTTTTTTTGAGCACTTAGGTTAAAGTTTTTTTAGCAGGTTTAATAGAGTTTTGGAGTAGATCTCATTGCCAAGTAACTATCAGACCTGTATATTGTACTGAATGATAGTCTTAAGGATGCACACTACTGAACATGCTTTGGATGCTGGATCTGACCTAGTACATTTTCCAGATAGGTGAACAAATTAAAGATTTTGTAGCAGATCTTAATTATATCCAAGTACAGTAAGCCCTCTGATGACCAAACTTGAATGGAAGATACACTTAGCACACTACTGAACTAATGCTTTGGATGCTGGATCTGATCTACATTTTCCAAAAGAATGACCATGCAGGTTGAAGTTTTTGAAGCAAGTCCTTTACCAAGAAATTATAAGGGATATCTTGACCAAACTTGAATAGATGAATTTGATGCAATACAATCAAAAGAATTGATTCACTAGCTGTAATTAAAATTTAGTCCACATTTTTAACATTAGCGAGAATCTGATATGTATATGATCTATCCAAATTCTATGTACAATTTTATAAACGCGTGTTGTTTGTTTTTTAGTGAATAAAAATCTGGATGCATGCAACTTGTGTTCCTCAATCTTTACATTCCAGGACCTACAGGCAGACCCACTGTACAAATACTGAACTCACAATTGTGCATTAAATTACTGAATAGCCTTACTATATTGAAAAACATTTAACTTGCATTAGTTTACTTTGCATTAGCTGTTGTGTAAAGTGTGAACACAATTTAATTCGCAAGTTATGAAGTAAATCTATTCTCTAGTAACTGCAAGCCCAATCACACCAAAATTGCACAAAGGTGATATTTATAGGTATGCACACTATTAGGTTAATAGTCATGTGTGGGACTTGGCCTTACTTAAAGACAATATTTGTTTCCATGAGCTCTGTAATCTCTTGAGTTTCACAATATGGGTCAAAATTTTTCATGTGAATTTTTACTTTTTTTTAAACATATATCTTTTGAGAACAGCAAGACAAATGTAAATCTTGACTTTTGACTTTTTAAAATGGAATTTTGTTGCATTTCAGAAAAGTTTTTAAGTATGAAAAAAGAAGAAAAAAGAAAACTATACAAATGTGACAAGAAATTCAAACAGCTAAGCGACATTCCAACATGGCCAGATTTCTACAATGAACACAAAGAGAGGATGAAAAAAGCAGGTTGTTAAAATAAAATAAATTGTTTAAAAAAGACATTATACATTTATTGACCATGTTTTTGGGCACCATGCATTTGTCAGACCCCAGAACCAAACCTACCGTAACTTCCTTTAGCAAAGAGTTTGGTTTGAGGGTCAAAAAGCGCATTTTTTATGAGAAGACAGTCAATAAATATCTTGTTATACCTTTTTAGCTCACCTGAGCCAAAGGCTCAAGTGAGCTTTTCTGATCAAAATTTGTCCGTTGTCTGTCGTCGTTGTTGTCGTTGTTGTCGTAAACTTTTCACATTTTCATCTTCTTCTCAAGAACCACTGGGCCAGGAAAGATGAAACTCATGTGGAATCATCCTCAGGTAGTGCAGATTCAAGTTTGTTCAAATCATGACCCCCGGGGCAAGGTTGGGGCCAAAATGGCCGACCCAAGTTTTACATAGGAATATTTCGGAAAAATCTTTAAAAATCTTCTTTTTAAGAACCACTGGGCCAGGAAAGATGAAACTCATGTGAAATCATCCTCAGGTAGTGCAGATTCAAGTTTGTTCAAATCATGACCCGTGGGGCAAGGGTGGGGCCAAAATGGCCGAACCAAGTTTTACATAGGAATATATAGGAAATATCTCTAAAAATCCTTCTCAAGAACCAATGGGCCAGGAAAGATGAAACTCATGTGGAATCATCCTCAGGTAGTGTAGATTCAAGTTTGTTCAAATCATGACCCGCGGGGCTAGGGTGGGGCCAAAATGGTCGTCCCAAGTTTTACATAGGGATACATAGGGAAACCTTTTAAAATCTTCTTTTCAAGTACTTCAAAGCTATGATTAGTGATATTTATATGGAATCATCCTCAGGTAGTGTAGATTCTAGTTTGTTCAAATGATGAAGGCCTGGAAGGGGGGGGGGGTAAATTCAAGCCCAATGTGCTCAGGTGAGCGCTATGGCCCCTGGGCCTCTTGTTTTGTGATGCATGTATCTGGTCAGAGACCAAACGCTAATGTGATAATAAGCTATAATAAGGGTCCTTCATCCATCTGTCTAGCTGCCTGTCTGTCTGTCTGTAAACAATATTTCAAAATGCTACTCCTCCTACAGTTTTAGTCTAATTTCAATATAACCTGGCACACAAGTAGACTACACCAAGATACATAAACTAGTGCATGGGTATTTGATTTGGATGAATGGTGTTGCCATAGTTACTAAAAAAAGAAAGTTCTTTGAAATTCCTAAAAATGCTTCTCCTACAGTTTTGGTCTGAGTTCAATATGATTTCCATTAACAGTGTTTCTATGGTTACTTGAAATAGAATATTCTGTGATATTCCTTTAAAATGCTACTCCTCTTAGAGTTTAAGTCTGGTTTTAATTTACCCTTTGGTAACTTGATAACTAAGGTACATAAGTTGATGAATCAGTTTTTGTTTTGGAAGAATTTTGTTGCCATGGTTACTAAATACAGAAAATATTTAGAATTAGTTTAAAAACACTACTCCTCCTACAGCTTTGGTTTGATTTCAATATAACGTGGCGCACATCATTAAAGATTTTAAATCTATTTATTGCTGCCTGTTTCAAAGTCTCAAAATCCAAGTGCTACTTTTCTTATGTTATACATACAGATCAGAAGAGCTACAGTCTCATCATGCTTACATGTTGTCATGTAAAGTCGTGTACTGGAGAAACTAATTGAATTTAACAGGTTACAATATTCTTATACATTTTATTACATGAAATTTCATTTTGCAGCTGCAAAGAAGAAATTGCGTTTGAGATATAATGTTAATGAAGACATAAATCAGAGAGTTTCTATTTGGAAAGGAGACATTACTACCCTAGAAATTGATGCCATTACTAATGCTGCCAATAGCTCTCTTCTAGGTGGTGGTGGAGGTAAGATTTCATGCCTTAGAATACCACATTAGATGTTAATTCATGTAAAGAATTACTGTAAACCAACTTCTGTATGTATGTGATAAATATCCATGATTTTGCAACCTTGTATCTCATGAATATTAATTGCCGCAAACCATTTATTCTGGTTTACATTTGTAGAGAATGTTTCCTCTATTGCAAAAATTAATTGTTGCTGTGGGATTTCAACCTGCATATACAAATAAATGATGACACAAATAATACAGTAAAACTCGGTTATAATGAAGTCACAGGGACCTGTAGTACTAGCTAGGGAACTATAGTACTAGCTTTATGGAATTAGATCTCATGACCAACCTATATTCATATCCCAGTAGATGTTTTAAAATGACATCTTATTTCTTGCAACACACCATGGATAGGTGCATCTACATTGAGCTAGTCTCAGGAAGACATGCTGCTCCATTCAGGATCTGTACATTGTGAAGCTGTGGACCTTATAAATGTATTTGCAGTGTACCATGTGTACACCAATGGAACATAAAGTATTTACATCACTGATTTCTCACAGCGTGATAGCAATTACTCTAAAGCTGTATTGTATGTGTGCTTAGTAAGTTCCTTTTCAGCTCACCTCAGTGAAGCTGGGGGAGCTTATGTGATACCCTTGGCGTCAGTTTTGGTCCCAGGTTAAGGTTTATATTGCTGCAATTTTCTTTTAAGTACTTCTATGCCCTACATTGATTAGACATACATGGAAGATGCTTCTAGTGTGTTTTGTTGTACCAGATAAGGTTTTAGATGCTGTAATTTCAGGAAAGGAATGTCCAGGATAATTTTTTAGGAGCAGGTGAACGATTTTGGTGCAGGTTAAAGTTTTTGGTGCAGGTCTCATTTCCAAGTTTTATGAGCCCTATGATGAACAAAGTTGCATGGACGATACATCTAAGGATACATAGGCTTGCTTCGGATGTTGGATCTGACCTACATTTTCTGAATGAATAAATAGGTTAATGTTTTTGGTGCAGATCTCATTTCTAAGTAACTTGCTATGTTGACCAAACTTGCATGGATGACATTTCTAAGGATGCATACTACAAGGCTTGCTGCAGATGCTTGATTTAATCTTCATTTTCCAGATGAGTAAATAGATTACAGTTTTCGGTGTTGGTCTCATTTCTGTGTTGAGCAAACTTGCATGGATGATTCATGTAAGGATGCACACTAATGGACTTGCTTCTGATGCTGGATTCAACATACATTTTCCAGAAACCAGGTAATAGACCAGTTAAAGTTATGGTTGTAGGTCTTAAGGTCTATTACCAAGAAACTATAAACTATCAACCAAACATGCATGGATGATGCATCAAGGGATGAACACTTTCA
Source organism: Saccostrea glomerata (assembly GCA_003671525.1). Taxonomy (NCBI): domain Eukaryota; kingdom Metazoa; phylum Mollusca; class Bivalvia; order Ostreida; family Ostreidae; genus Saccostrea; species Saccostrea glomerata. Next base: position 382,496 of record PRKT01000288.1, read on the forward strand.
AACTTGCTTCAGATGCTGGATTTGTATTGCATTTTCTTGATGGGCGACTAGTTTGAAGTTTTTTGATAGGTCTATTCCCAAGTAACTGCAAGCCCTGTCAAATCAAAATTGCATAAATTTTGCATTATGGGATGTAAACTTCTAGAATGTTAGTTAATTGTGGTAGTTTGCCTTACTTAATGACAACATTTGTTGAGGTGAGCTCTGTAATCTCTGTTTATACCTATGTTTTGAATTTATTCAGATATTTGTTACTTTTTGAATTCCTAGTTGATGGTGCCATTCATTCTGCTGCTGGTAAGAAGTTGGTTGCTGAGTGTGCGACATTAAATGGCTGTGATACCGGAGATGCCAAAATTACAGCTGGTAAAAATCATACATATTTATTACTGATTTTTACTGTTTTTACCAATTTGTTGAAATGAATTGTTTTGTTCCCCTACTTTGCCTATGGGTATTAAGTAACCAAACTAAGCATGCTTAGTGTATATTATGATTAGCAATGGTGCCTCTTTCAAAATTGTGAATATTATGGCCTCTGGTTTAAAACATGAACCCATTTCAATTGTTAAGTTGTTACATGATGCTCAGGTGACCTATAAGGCCCACAGGCCTCTTGATTAATTCTGTGAGCTCTCACAGCTAGTACCTCTAGTTCTATGGATGAACAGATGATAGGACTATACCTTCAATGCAGTTTTGTAAAATTCCAAAAGAATGGATGGCTAGAGACAGCAAAGCTGACTAATTTAAAATTTATTTGAACAGTCTATGCCTACTGTGCTAAAGCTTTGATACTTACGTGACGTGAAAGGTTGAAAAATACAAAATAATTTTGAAGAACATGGAAAAATATTGAGCTAAAAAAATGATTGGGTAAGGACAATTTTAGGGATGGGTATCGCCAAAAATTTCGTATCGTGATATATCACGATTTTTTCAACAATATCACGATAATATCATGATATTATTAAAAGCAGTTTTCACAATGATTTTATATGAAAAGTCGTTCTTTTTCTTAAAAATATGCTAGAAAAACAAAATTTTACTTTCTTGAAATTTTTATGTTATATAAAATCAATTATGTTTGGACGGTAAGATGCCGTTCTTTTCACTTTTTACAACATTTTTTATACTTTCTGTACTTGTAATTTGAAAGATTGAACAAATAAATGAATAATTTCTGGACTTTATAATATGTACAGTGGAGCCTCATTTATCCGGATGCTTTGGTTCCTAATCAATTTGTCCGGATATGTGAAGCGTCCATATACCTGAATCACCAGATAAACAAGACAAAATAATGTTTAAAAATTCTGTTTCGATGAAAAAACGTCCGGATACTGAAGCATCCGGATATCTGACGTCCGGATATCTGAAGGTCCACTGCACCTAAAGACTGGTATTTAGGTCTCCATATCACGATACGTATCACGCAACAAAAAATCGCGATATACCGGTATACCGATAAAATCGCACATCGCTAGACAATTTTGACAGCTAGGTGGAGGTACATCAAACAAATCATGTGTTATCCTTGTTTTTTTTTCTTTACAGGTTATAAGCTCCCAGCCAGATGTAAGTGTTTTTATTTTACTCTTCTTTTATTGTTGTCAAAGTGTCAAAGAATTCACTTCCTTTTCCCTTTTCCAATCGAGTACCCTGTTACTACCCATAAGGGGGGGTCTTTATATCTTAAAAAAACTTTTAAGCTCATCTGAGCTGAAGGCTCAAGTGAGATTTCCTGAAATTTGTCGTTTGCCATTGTAAACTTTTCACATTTTCATCTTCTTTTTAAGAACCACTGGGCCAATTTCAACCAAACTTGGCACAAAGTATCCTTGGGTAAAGGCAATTCAAGTTTGTTTAAATGAAAGGCCATACCTTCATAAAAAAATTATGGAATCTTAAAAATCTTCTCAAGAACAGCAATCTACTTAAGCTATGATTGGTCATATTGATATGGAAGCATCTTTTAATAGGTCTGTAGTGTAGAATCATTTTTGTTGGCTCACCAGAGCTGAAAGCTCAAGTGAACTTTTCTGATCACATTGTGTCTGTAGTCCAGTTGTCCGTACATCTAAAACTTATGCATTTTTTACTTCTTCTTTAGAACCACTGGGACAATTTTAAATAAACTTGCCACAAAACATCCCTAGGTGAAGGGGATTCAAGTTTGTTAAAATGAACAGCCACACCCTCTTCCAAGGAGATAATTTATAATTAGTGACAATTTGAGATGTGTAGCCCAAGGGTCAATATTTTACATTTGCTATGTTTTTCTACTAAGCAAGCTGTGAAATTGATATGAATACCATTGTCATGTACATGTATATTCAAGGTAGAAATATACACAGAGAAACTCGCGTTAATGTGACGTCACAATGAGGCTACACCGACATTAGTAAAAATGCAATGATATAGGGCAGCAGGAAATTCAAATATTTAGAATATTTTTGGTTCTTTCAAACATGTAAAATGTAAATATAAGGAATGTTTTTTAAGTGTAGTGTGAATAATTGGTATGTAAATCACACAGACTTGCACGTAGGCAATATACTATATACAGGGTTATTTTGGCTTCTTGTTATTTTCGTTCTTTTACACTTGCTTACAATTTCGCCCAGTCACAGTTCTGTTTAAGAAATTATATACTGTGTTCTTTGAATTTACCATGTTTTATATTTACCCACTTTTGACAAGGGCGAAATGGCCGAAAATAAAACTGGCAAAAATTTCCCTGTATACAGTATTCCTTTTAGACAAGTCTGTGTGATTTACACACAAATAACCCACACAAAACTGAAAAACATTCCTTATATAAGCATGTTGAGTCATATAAGGAAGCCATCTCAGATAGTGTAAATTCCTTTGAGTTCTGAATCAAGTTTTTTTTAACTCATGCTCCAGGGATAGGATGGGTCCTTAACAGAGCAACAAAGTCAAAGTGACTCAGGTGAGCATTGTGGCAAATGGGCCTCTTGTTTAATTTGTTGGTATATTTCAATATTAAATCATATCTGATTCATCCTAATTAAGACTTGTATTTCACATCTTTATGAAGAAATAAAATATTTGATTTGGGTAATTGTGTATTTCTCCAAAAGATCTGAACCAGTAATGTTTATCACTTCTGATGTCAAATCAATAACAATAAATAGAATGCATGTTGAATTAATTTTAATCAATTAATAATGTTAAGATTTGTAATTTATTAATAGTTCACTTATTTCATCCAGAAAATTTCATAAAAATGTTATTAACTGTGAAAGATATAATTCTGAATCAGTCTGTGGAATTTTGTCACAACACTCATATGTATGTGTATGTTTCTGTACAAACAGTTAACATCCGATTTTATTGGTTTTAGATGTGATACATACAGTGGGCCCCATTGGTGAGAAGGAAGATTTACTATCCAGAGCATATTCATCTGTCCTTAGCCGTGTAAAGGAAAACAGTCTAGCCTCTGTGGTAAGGGAATTTCTGGTTTTGAAACTTAATTATTGAATCATAACTGGAATTAATATAATAACTAGGTTGATTTTTATGGTTTCACCTGCATTAGTAAAAAGGCCTATTGTGAACTCAAGGTAGGGTTGGGCCACAATGGGAAATCAAACTTTTACAAAGCAGTATACAGGAAAAAACTAAATTATTAAAGTCTTTTTCGCTAGAAAGGCAAAGAATTGATAAATTGTAGTTATTTTAAAACATCCTCATCTTGCAGATTGATCGAACTTTGTTCAAATCATGACCCTTAAGGTTACGGTTAAGCAACAAGGGCCCATGCAATGAAAGTTTAAGAACAAACAGCATATTCAATTTCAAGGCCAAAAACAGATAAGATTTAGAAATTCTGGGAAAATAATAGGGGGAAAATATCTTTAAAGAAATTGTCCCACCCTTAAAACAAAACAAAACAGCTAGCTCAGATGAGCATTGTTGTATGAGCCTATTGTATTCAGTAGCATCATTCAAGTTCGGGTTAATAAGTCCATGACCCCTCAGACTACAATATTAGGCCAAATTTTTCATGTAAATACTGTTAAATCACAAATTTTCATGGGTGTTTAATTTTCGTTGTTTTCGAGGTATGATGAAGCTCACGAATTCATGTCCACCACGAAATGTAAAATGTTACATATATAAGTACTCATTAATTTTTGATCCACGAAATCAAATCCCAACGAACCAAGAGATTTTCCACAAACTACGAAAATTTGACCCCACAAAAAATATGTGATTTTACTGTACATTCGGAAAAATCTTTTAAAAAGAAGGTCAAATTGAGCCCCATTGGTTTTTGCTCATCTTAGCCGTAGGCTTTAGTGAGCTTTTCTGATCATATTTTGTCAGGGGTCTGTCTGTCTGTCCGTCTGTAAACTTGTCACATTTTTGACTTCTTCTCAATCTGTGCAGTGTTCTTTGTAAACTTTTCACATTTTCGTCTTCTTCTCAAGAACCACTGGGCCATTTTCAAGAAAACTTGCCACAAAGTATCCTTGAGTAAATAGGATTCAAGTTTGTTCAAATAAAGGGCCACATCCCAGTCCAAAGGAAGACAAATAAGTGAAAAAAATAAATGCATCTTTTAGATATCTTCTTCTCATCGATCAAGAACCACTGGGCCAGGAAAAATGAAACTTGTGTGAAAACATCCTCAGGTAGTGTAAATTTAATTTTGTTCAAATTATGACCCACAGACGTAGAGCGGGGTATAATGGACAATCAAAGTTTTACAAAGGAATATATAGGAATCTTTAAATATTTTCTTCTCAAGAACAGCAAAACCATGGTTGGTCATATTTATATTGAAGAATCCTCAGGAAGTGTAGATTCAAGTTTGTAGATTCAGGTTTGTTCTAATCATATCCTTCTTTTAGGGTCTATAGGTGACTTAAGCAATTACTGAATTGATTTTTGCTTGTTCCTAGCCACAGTGCTCTGGTAAGCGATGTGGCCCATGGGCCTCTTGTTATTCTTATTATATTTGTCATATTGAATAATTTATTAAACAAGTGGTCAAGTTCTTATTTTTCACAATTGTACTATTTTCAGGCTATTCCATGCATATCTACAGGGATATATGGTAAGCTTTGACAAAAAAATCAACCTTTTTTAATAGCATGCAGTTTTGGCAATGATATTTTAGCAGAATTTTTTTGATTCTCTTTGTTTTTAAAATCTGAAAATTAAGTTTGATTTTGACTTCTGAATCATTTCAAAACATTGTAGGATACCCCAGTGAAAAGGCTGTACATGTGGCACTACAAACTGTCAGAGACTTCCTAGAAAATGATGAATACAATCAAAATGTAAGTCCCAATTTTTCATAATGAAAGTGAATATTTCCTAAAATGTATATATACAACCCTTCCAGCCATGGTGAACCATTCACAGTAGCTCAGTGGAGCGCTTGCTTCGTGATCGGGAGGTCGTGAGTTCGAATCTCGGCCACAACTGACTAAGTCAATAAAAATGGGTAGCAACTGTTCCTTTGCCATGCGCTTGGAACTTGAAGTGAAAGTTGCAGGTCATTCTGATGAGACCTTAAAACCAAAGTCCAGTGTCATGGGAGGCTTTGTCATGATACAGATCCCTCACTGCTCAATGACCCTGAGTGCCCTTCACCGGTATATAGTGACGTCTCTATATGAGTGAAAAATTCTCATATGGGATGTAAAACAACATACAATCAATCCAGCCATGGTGTAACTGTGTATGTGTATGAATGTTTTTGTTTACAGCCAATTAAAAAAAATAATGTGAATATATATTTGATAAGATTCTTAATTTGTTTTGAAAGTGTGTGATTTGTTTTCCTGTAAGTGTACATCAACATAGATTGTAGCTCAACGAAAAGACTGGAATTCTTCAAAGGATTTTAGAAATTACACATACAGTATTCACTCAGGTGGCTCATTGCTACATCTGTTGTTGTCCATTTCACCAGTTTACATTTTTTTTTGTTCATGAGACATATTAACTTTGAACATTTTCTGTTTCATAATATATTTTTCATGCGTTAATATACAGCACACAGAAATTGGCTATTTTAAGGAAACTTTCTACTGCCCTTATAACCATAGGCTGAAGCTTGAACACTTGACCAGCAGATTATGTACGTCTCTTAATTAGCAGTGTAGGAACCTTGCACAGATTGCTTGACTATCTAAGCAAAGGCAAAGAATTTGCTTGTAATGCCAGTGGAATTCTGGCAGCTCCACCCCACATTATGTTTTTTATTTATATATATTTACTGTTTAATTATGCAGGGCTAGCTTGTATACATATAGCCACTTTGAGGTATGGAGGGTAAATTCTAATACGTAGTATCATGAGTACCTCACAGTTATCTAACTTGCTACTGCTCTTTTTGCAAGAGAGTTGAGGAAGCTCTAAATCTCACAAGATTTCTGGGTCAAAGCAATGTTAACAGTTGCAACAAATTCCCCTGGTATATGATTCAAACAATCATTATGCCAAGAGTACAATGTAATGCCAAGGGTTGAACTCCAAATAATAGATTTTCAAATTAGGAAAGTCAATTTTTTCATCAGCTTCCAAAAGTAATAATTTTCATAAAGAAATAGTTACATTCAATGAGAAGCGTCTGCTTTAATACTGAAAATTATTGTAAAAATGTTATACATATGAGGACTGGCCTCTCTCCTAGTTTGGTTAGACTGCTTCAGTGAATGTTCAGTAGGATATTTCACCAGAATTTCTTTCTTATCTGTCCCTATAAATTCCACAATGGTTGATCTTGCATTGTATTCAGTAGCACATTGCCCCCAGTAATTGTGATATCATAAATGCCCCCAGTAATTGTGATATCATAAATTGATTATGCATAGCTGGACTGCATTTTGACTTCACGGAATTGTGAAGAGTAAATTTGCTTTGTTTTAGAAGTGGAAAAATCAGGACGTGAGATCGAATAGATCAGAGTTTAAGCCATGAAGAGTTACACCTTTGACTAGTATTTCAGTGGTAATGTGACATTCCATGATAAATTTCAGGGTTATTTTCAGCCTTGTGATAATAACCACTAGTGCAATCTACAAAACATCTTTATTACTCCTGGACCAAGTTGACCAAGGCCAGGAGGTCAAAATTATACAAATCATGGTCTAATTCAGGCTTGGAAATGAGGCAAAGATAGTCATACATTGAAATAAAACTTTGTTCTATAGACACAGCTTTAAGTCAGTTATACATTTAAAACCCATGCCTTTCTGTAGCTTGTTGATTGTTCCACTTTATTGATGACATTGTAATTTTTCAGATTACTCGCGTGATTTTCTGCCTCTTTATGCCAAAGGATGTGGCCCTCTATGAGGAGCAGATGCAGGCTTATTTCCCAGTGGCAGAGGCAGCTGGTACAGGTATAGGCTCTCCTCTGTTTTGGTACATACAGGTACTATGATGTATGCACATCTATTTGTTGAAGGAAATTTTACCCTGAGTTCTGATGAATGTGGCTGAAGCAATCTTATCCAATGTATAACTTTTTAAAGAGAACCATTTGCATTTGGAGCTCACTCTTGGCAAAAAGATTGTTTAAGTTCTTAGGACGATTCCTAAACTTCACGGAGGTCATTCTGGCAGGCTTAGTTCTTAGAAACTTGGCCAAGTAATAACTTTGTAATGGATTTTCATTGGAAACTCATACTTGGTACTAAAATTGTTTGTGAGCTGAGGGTGTGTTCACTGTGTTGTAACCTTTACCCAAGTCATGCTGGCAAGTTCAGGGTCACTGGTAGAAAAAGTGTAAAAGTCAGTTTGTAATGGAGAATCATTTCTCCCTACCCCGTTCTGATTGCACCCTGCTAGACAACAGTTCCATTAGGAGCATACAGTTGATTCTGTCCTGACAATATTGACATGTATTTAACTATATATGTAATAATTTGTGTTTTAATTTAAATATAGATCACAAAAGAGATATAAAAATGGACAATTCTGAGGCTAAGAAAGTGAATGAAAAGAAAAACGGTCATGGAAAGGAGGAAAAAATGGACACAGAGGGAGAAGATAAAAAAGTTAAAACGACTGTGGAAGAAAAGATGGAAACTGAAGGGAAAGAGGAGGAAACCAGGGGTGAAACGGAGTTGATGAAGGACACCGAAGACAAAACACCACGACCTACAGAGGATAAAATGAACACTTCTGAAGATAATAAAAGTGACACTAGTGACAAAACACCCGGACATACAGAGGAGAAAATGAACACTTCTGAAGATAATAAAAGTGACACTAGTGACAAAGGTGATTCTGTAGATAACGGTGGTCAAGGTAAAGAAAAGAGTGGACAGAATAAACACAAAATGACAGAAAAGGGTCCAGATGAAAAAAAGGAGTTAAAGACAAAAAAACAGACCCACTGCTGAATCAATTAACACCGCAAAGACTGGAAAATTAGATGATGAAAAAAAATAATAACAAGGGGAGTTTTAAAAAGTTACAGAGCAGGCCTATATTTTGTGAAAATCTTTCATTTCCTTGTTAGTGATTAACTAGTAGACATGAAAATTTGCTGATTTTTTTTTACTACAAGATTTTATTTAATTTTATGCAATAAATTTCATTAAGATTAATGATCAAGTGTTCTGTTTACATTTTTGGCTCGCATTCTAAAGTGAATATAGGCCCTATATATGTTGACCAAACCTACTCCTCATGCAGCGTAACTCTGTTTGAAATTAATTTTGCTACAAAAAGGTTAAAACAAAGAGCATTCTACTTTTGACTGTTGCATAGTTTCAAGTCCAAGTGCTAATTTTTCTTCCGTTATTTCAAATCAAAACCAGTAAAGCTACAGTCTTATCAGAGAGGCCACAAAATGGAATCAAATTTTAGATTAATGCAAGCTACTGACAGATATCAATAATTGGTGTTGCAGGGAATTCAATGTTCTCATTTAAAGTCATAATATTATATTTACATTTGCTGATGTCTTTCCTTATATAACTTATATGCTAATAAAATTGAAATTCAATTTTCAATGACATGCAGTTGGTCACATGATCAGACATTTCTTGCTGTGGAAAGCAAACTGCACGAGCAATTTGGAAAGTTCTGACTGTGACATCACATGACGTCGTAGATACTTTACGTTGCATTTCAAAATCAAAGTTGGATTAATGCCTGTATTTCTTTGTAAAATGAATAAAAACGTAAAATATAAATATAAGAAATAAAATACTGTATCAGTTTTTAGAGTATCATTGGGTTATGACATGAAGTTGGTACGTGATCAAATCGGGCGTTATAGAATTTGATCACGTGACCGACTTCATGTCATACCCCAATGAAACTCTAAAAATGATATCTTATTTCTTAAGAAAACTCTATGGTTGTTAAAATGACCTTAAAATCAATTTTACATTTAGAATTTTAACTGACACATTTATACCTCTGCTTGAAAAGTGTGAGGGTATATAGTGATCAGGATGTCTGTCTGTCTAGCTGTCCATACGTCCGTCCATCTGTTACGATTTGGAGTACCCATAGCATCTCTTATTTGCAACCAAGTTTCTGTTCATTTTCTTCACAGCCATTGCATTTACTGAAATTTGCATTACAGATTTGTCATAAGAATATCTAGGTCAAGCTCTGTTTTGGGTAAGATTGAGCCTTTTTTGACAGAGTTATGCACCTTGGACTTGGAAAAAGTCCAATTATTTGCAGTTTCCGTTCATTTTCTTGGCAGCGGTTGCACATTATGAATATCTAGGCCAAGTTCTGTTTTGGGTATGATCCAGCCATTTTTAGCTTACCTCAACGAAGTTGGGGGAGCTTATGTGATACCCTCGGTGTCGGCGTCGGCGTCCCGAGTTTAGGTTAAGTTTTTTGGAGCAGTTTTCTTTTAAAGTACTTCTATGTCCTATATTGATTAGACATGCATGGAAGATGTTTTTAGTGTGTTTCATTGTACCAGTCATTGTTTCAGATGCTGCAATTTCATCAAAGGAATGACCAGGTTAATGTTTTTGGAGCAGGTTAACATTTTTGGTGTATTTTTTTGGTGTAGGTCTCATTTCTGAGTAACTATAAGCCCTATGTTAACCAAACTTGCATGGATGGTAGATCTTAGGATGCACACTACCAGGCTTGCTTTGGATGCTGAATTTGACCTACATTTTCCAGTTGAGTGAACAGGTTAAAGTTTTTGATGTTGGTTTCATTTTCTAGTTACTATGAGCCATATAATGACCAAACTTGCAAGAATAGTAGATCTTAGGATGCACACTACCAGACATGCTTTGGATGCTGAATGTGACCTACATTTTCCGGTTGAGTGAACAGGTTAAAGTTTTTGACACAGGTTTCATTTCCAAGTTACTATGAGCCCTATAATGACCAAACTTACATGGATGGTACATCTAAGGATGTATACTACCAGATTTGCTTCGGATGCTGAATCTGACCTAAATTTTCCGGTTGAGTGAACAGGTTAAAGTTTTTGGTGTAGGTCTCATTTCCTAGTAACTATGAGCCCTATGTTAACCAAACTTGCATGGATGGTACATCGTAGAATGAACACTACCAGGCTTGTTTCAAATGCTGAATTTGACCTACATTTTCCGGTTGAGTGAACAGGTTAAAGTTTTTAGTGCAGGTTTCATTTCCAAGTTACTATGGGCCATTTAATGACCAAACTTGCATGGATGGTACATCTAAGGATGCATACTACCAGACTTGCTTCGGATGCTGACTCTGACCTAAATTTTCCAGTTGAGTGAACAGGTTAAAATTTTTGATGCAGGTCTCATTTCCAAGGTACTATAAGCCCTATATTGACTAAACTTGCATGGATGATACATCTTATTACCAGACTTGCTTCAGATGCTGAATCTGACCTACATTTTCTGGACGAGCTGAAATGCTGAATTTGACATACTTTTTACAGATAATGAACCTAGTAAAAGTTATGGGTGCAGGTCTATAACCATGAAACTATAAAGGCTTATATAAAACAAACTTGCACAAATGATGCATCAAGGGATAAAATTGCTTCAGATGCTGGATTTTAATTATACGTTTTGCATTTTTGGATGTACACTTTTTGTTGGTTAATTGTGTGACTTTGCCTTACTTAAAGACAACATTCGTTGAGGTGAGCTCTGTCATCTCTGATTACCTATGTTTGACAGAGTTATGCCCCTTGGACTTAGAAAAATTCAATATTTGGAGGAGGGGGCATAAGACTAGTGTTTAATACATCTCTTGTTTCTATAATATTCAAGGGTACCCATCTGTTATTTGCATATCCTCTTATATCATTTAATAAAATTTAATGATTTCACAGATTCTTTATTTATACATAATGCCATTGTGATTTCCTATTTTATTTTTTGATCTTACAATTATTTGGAGTCTTCCAGTGCAAAACATTGACTTCATCAATATAATCATATGGGAGGCGCTGTGAATCATTTAGTAAGCTAACTGCTCACAGTACCTCTAGTTTTAGTTTGTGTTAATTTTTAAGAAAGTATAATGAAGATTTTTTTTTCAAACTGTATGTGCTTATGCATACTGATGAGAGCTATTTTCAAAAACTTTTCTCAAATCTGAACAATAATTATGGCCCTTATAAACAGCTCCGTCTTACTTTAACATTTTGGTTTTCTTTATCCCAAAACAGTCTGATGGTAAATTTGGTTTAAATATATTAACTAAGAAAATTGAAAATATCTCGAAATTCCTGGTTTCCATTTGCCCCGGCCCGGGTTTGTACTCATTTTACCAACACCCCGAATATAAACCTTACAAACATACATTTTTCATTGTTTAACAGTGGTTATATTTAGGCCTACATTTTGCAAATATGCATTGAATATGCATTTATGAAGATTATTTTATTTTTCCTTAGCCAACAAAATGTTATAGTCCCGCATTGAAGAAGCCCGCACTGAAGCTTCCTAAGTTTCAAGATGGACGACTGTACGCTAGAAAAGCTTGTCATTAAACCAGGCAAGTTATCGCCAAGTTTTGACAAGAACCACCTCGAGTACGAAGTAACAGTGCCAAGCAATGTAACAAAAATCAATATTGATCCATTGACAAGTGACTCCGGTGCATCATACTGCATATTCGTAAGTTAAAATAATTTTAACTGAATATCGGACTACCCGAGGTCTTTGCGTGCTAAAGCATACCGAGCATGCGGAGTTTGCATCCCGAACATACATCCAGATATTCATTCAATAATCATTTTCTTTCATAATTTTTCAGTACCAGTTCTTTTTTCAATTCAAAAGAGTGGTGTTTTGGAGTGCCTGCCCCAGACACAGTTCTGAGTTCAGCTAGTAGATTTAATAAGCTGCAGAACTGTAGCTCTCTGCTTGAGAAAATTCAGACAGATAAAGTAGAGACCTACAGATCCATGCATTGCAAAAACCTTCGATTTACAACTTTGCTTCGCTCTTAGAATGGTAATATCCTATAATTTTAAAGTAATATATTTTAATCCAATTATTGATACTTTATTTTCCTTTCAACGGTCTGAAACAGTCCTATATGGTTTTGGAATGTCAGAATAAAAAGATTACAATTTCTATTTCCACATCCACAAACTGCCCTTCTTGAACCGTTAAAATTAAGGTAAGTGAACAATAAACAATAAAAAGTTATTCCCCTTTGCGAGGTCAATCTGGGGTCAACCCGTGTTAGGCACTGTTTTCCCTCTCCAGTCTCACCACTTTATGGGTCAGTATTTGAAATAAAATCTGTATTAATATGTTCATTATGTTTTTCATGTTGCTCCATACTCTTAATATACAGTTACGGATCAAAATCTTCCGATAAAGTTTGAAGATTAAAAATATTAACAGGTGACTTAAAAAGGATAAAGAGGGAAAAATGAGTGTTACGCCAAAAATGGGAGATAACTCTTAGGATGTAAAATTTGTCTATAAGGATTAGGGGTTAAATGTATGGTAAATATTATACATTTATTGCATGATAGTGAGGGAAATATGAACTACATGTACTTATTCAGCCAAGAAAAATCATATTGAAGCCTGAGGGGAATGTGATATTCTTGGCTGAATAAGTATTCATGTTTCCCGAACATTCCTGCAATGAATTGTTTATTAATACCGAAACAAGCGAAAACTTTGAAATAAAATATTTAAATTCAAATTCGGCATTGCTCTCAAATTCACTTTCATTTTTAACATGAAAGTTCCTGGAACTTTTTGAAACATTTCATATATTGCAGGAAAATACACTAGGTGGAACGGGTGGAATATGATGAATAATTATATATTGCGGGAAAATACACTAGCTAGGTGGAAGAGGTGGAATATGATGAAAGCTAGCATGCCAATGATCGGGAAAATATGAATTTTTTTGGCCTGATCACGTGATAATCTAGAACCAATCAGATAATGCGTTGTGTAGAATAATTTTAATGAGGTATAAAAATATCAGATATCATTTATAAAGCTTGGGAAAACAATTAAATATCAGCCCCTTCATGATAACTGTGGTACTACACTTTTGCGGGGCAAAATAATAACGTTTGGCTAAGTTTTTGTTGACAGAGAATTAAATGGTGTATATTAAACAATTACTTTTACGTCATATTTCACCAGACGATATCATTTTGTCCTGCAAAAGAGCAGTACCGCAGTTACTGTGAAACGGTCTATTAAAAAAATAACTGGAATGAGCGACAAAAAAATGGTGTGTAAATCGAAGGTTTTTACAATGCATGGATCTGTAGCTCTCTGTTTTATCTGATGGAATTTTCTTCAGCAGAGATCTAGAGCTACAGTTCTGCAGCTATAGAATTTTATGCCTCCTTTTTTTGCCAACATGCAGAACAAACTTTGTCCGTGATCCTTAAATATAATTGATAGAGATCCATAGAATGGTCTAACTAGAAAATTAAACTTGTGATCATTTCAAAATCAATGTGCTGACAGTATAACCTTAAGGGCTATCACAGATACCTTTTCAGTCTGATTATAAACTGTATTTGACCTGTCTCTTCAAACTTCATGTGACATTTGGTACATCTAACACTCTAAAGTGTAAGGTAAGGTAAGTAAGTTGCATTATCAAACCAAAGCCTCAACAAAGCTGATTTTAATGCATAACATTTTTTGCTCAAATAGCTGAAAGCTCAGATGAACTTTTCTGATCACATTTTGTCTGTTGTCTGTCTGTCTTGGTGTCCATCCATCTGTAAACTTTTTTTTTTTTACATGTTTGACTTCTTCAGAACCACTTGGCCAATTTGAACCAAACTTGCCACAAAGCATCCTTGGGTGAAGAGGATTCAAGTATTTTTTAAATTAAAGGCCACACTCTCATTCAAGGGGAGATAAGTCAGAAAAAGTGAAAATTTGGTGGCATATGTTTTTAAAATTTTTTTCTCAAGAACAACTATATATGCCAGAAAAGATAAAACTAACATTCTCAGGTAGTGTAGATTCAATTATGTTTAATAAAATCATGACCACCAGTGGGTAGGGGGGGGGGGGCACAAGGGATGATCAAAGTTTTACATAGGAATATAAAGAAAAAAATTAAAGATCTTCTCAAGAACAGCAAAGCCATGATTGGTCATATTTACACGAAAGCATTCTCAAGTAGTGTAGATTTCAGTTTGTACAAATCATGACCCCTGGGGAAGGGCAGGGCCACAAGGGACGATCAAAGTTTCATGTAAATATATATACCATATTAAATAGGAAATATTTTTCAAAATCTTCCTCTGAAGAACAGCATAGTCCATGCTCAGTCATATTTATATGAAAGCATCCTCTGGAAGTGTAGATTCAAGTTTGTTCAAATTGTAGCCCCTCCCCTTTAAACGTATAGGTTAGCATCACTTATGGATTTAAACTTTTTCAATATACTGAGCTGATTAGTTCTTTTCTAGCCACATTGCTCAGGTGAGTGATGTGGTCCATGGACCTTTTTATGTACCATTTATCTACAGTATATCCATTAAATCAAGCCCAGTTTATTTTTTGTTTTTGCATTCTGGGTCCAGAGTTACTGTGGGAAAAAATTATATTGAATGAATTAAACTTGAAAGTGCAGTAGTCCAAATTTTCTTTTCACCCAGGCAATTTTTGTTTGAGCTCACAGTGATGAGGAGTGCTTTGCACCACTCACTGGGCTCGCTATTAATAGAATTTCCAGAACATTTGGCCTATTGCATTTAAGTGTAATGTTAAGCTAAATCCTAAAAAAAGTAAATTTATTTATATCGGTGTAATGGAAAAGAACGTTTTTTAACAAGATTTTGCATATGTTCAGATTCCTTGTTTGAACATCTGTATTTTAATTTACAATAAATTAGGGAGGAGATGGGGGCAAGGATGTCCCCCTCAAAGAAGGTGCAGTGACGGATATAAAGATTGAGGTGACTTCTGAAGATGGGACAATAAAACATTATTTCATACACGCAAAGAGGTTGTCAGCCAAAGATGCCTTCCTTAGTGATCTGCAGTTGTCGGTGGGAAATATCAGTCCTGAGTTTAGTCCGGACGTCCTCAGCTATTCCTGTAAGTACATTTCTAGTAAACAATCTCAGTAGGTAATTTAAATCTGAAAAGAATGTTACAAGCACAACAAGTGTGGTATAGGTTGTGATGGCTATGACAATTAAAGGTCAGTACCAAATTACAGCAAAACTTGTTTAGTACGAACACGGATATTGCGAATTTATGGACATAGTGAAGTCATCTTGGACCTTAGCTATATAAATTTGATGATTTTCTTAATTAGAGATATAGCGAAGTAATTTCATAGGTCCCAGTGACTTGGTTATAACCGAGTTATCCTGTAAACATGTATCAGTATAACCAAAGCGATACTATAATCTTATTGGTAGTTCATGTAAAATTAGAACCCATGTCCTCGTGATCTACTGGTGATTATGTAAATGTACATATTATGTTTAGCATATAAATATTATTTGGCATGAATTAATGCTTTATTTAACAATTTGTGTAGATTTTATTTAATACATGTAGTGCATATCTGAAATTGCTAGGTATATCTATAAATGGTAAGTTTTTTTTAACACAGTTTTAGTTCATAAATGTAATAGTGGATGCTGCTCTCTGCATAAAGCAATTAGATTGTATTATAAATACATATTATTAGAGACATACTCCTTCATTATCTATCGAATTCTCAGAGTAGGTAAATAAACTGACTTTTTTCTGTTCAAATATTTATTCTACTTTAAGGTCTTCTTCCTTGTAATGTTGCTGAAGTTGTACTTAAACCAGTGGCCCCAGATACTAAAAATGTTGTGCTTGTTTGTGGGGGAAAACCAGGCACTCCGACTGCACTTAATGTTGGTGAAACAAATTGTTCCATAGAGGTGACATCAGCTGATGGCTCAAACAAAAAGGCAAGAATTTCTAGAATTGTTTCACAGAAATCAATAAGGTTCCTATCATGCAGTCACAAAATCTCTGAATTGGGTTCAATCATTTAAGGAGTCTGAGAACAGAATTAGTAATGTGCGAGCTTCATTTGTCTACACAGGACACAAAGTTGACACTTTTTCAGTTTAGTTTGTCCCTTTGTGTGTGACATAATTTGCATTGGGATCAATGTCAAATGCAGCCTTAGCATAACAGAACAGGGCATTCTGCTATGCTCATGTTTATACTATCCTTGTTTTATTTTTCTGGGTCATTTTACATTTTTGCTGAAAGTGCTCAATATACGCATTTTTAATTTCACAAAGCTTGTTTGGCCTTATAGAAAACCTTGGGAAATGAAAGTCTCTTTTCTTAATATTGATGTTTGAAAAGGGACGTACTACATTGAGACTTGGTCAATTTAATTGGTATTGGTATTAATGGTAATTGGCAGGACCATTTTATGGATACAGTGAACCTACGGTAGATCTCTTAGTTATGTATATAAAGTTTAATTATGTACAGCAGCTTGAAGTACTATGGTGTAGACAAATATATAGCATGTCCTATATGTTTTGATCAGATCATAAAACAGGAATTTTTAATCTTCAATTTAAGCTACTTTTTTTAAGCATACAGAAGATTAAAGAATTTTTCAGCTGCTTCTTGTAAAGTTCTTTGCTTTCATGTTCAACTATCTTTAACATTTTAGCTTTCTTGAATCAGAGGCTCAAGTGAATATTTCTGATCAAAATTTGAACTTTGTCAATAATGTTGTTGGTGTTGTCCTAAACTTTTCAAGTTCTCAAGAACCAGTTGCCGGTGAAAGCATATTGGTTGAACGTCCAAACTAAAGTTCAGCTGAAGAGCCATGCTTTCTTTCAAGGGAAGTTAAGAATTTACTTATTTTTAGTAAAAATTTAATTGTGTTTTTTAAAATCTTTACAACCACTTAGCAAGAAGAGATGAAATATATTATAGTATCATTTCCTATTGTGGATTAAAAAATCTGTTAAACCCAAAACCTCTTAGGGGCCACAGTAGGTAATGAAAGAGTTATATAGAAATTAATATTGCAATAAATCTTTAAATTCTTCCTCTCAAGAACAGTAAACGGTAAATCAAAATGGGGGGGGGGGGGGGGGGGGGGG
>PRKT01000288.1:404338-444338 GCA_003671525.1 Saccostrea glomerata
TTAACTGTTCATTGACAAATATTTACGGAGTTTATAAACATCGGGTTCAAGTTCCATATATTCCAAACTTGTAAACAAGAGTTAACCCGAATTTCACAGGTACACTTCGTGAAACGTAACACTACCCCCTTCTTAAGTCGAAACGTCCTCGTTTCGGGGTATTTAATCAATGACTTATTCAAGTCCACTGGTAATGTCTTTCGAGATACGCGTTACACGGATATAATGTCATCTGATTCACCACAAAACAGCTTCATCTGGTCATGATTCACATATTTTGGTTTCTCGGCTGTAGACTTTCTCACTTTGAATACCGAATCGGACATGGCACTTAACACTGTGTAAGGTCCATTCCAATAAACCGTAAGTTTAGGACATCTTCCTTTGGTCCTTGACTTTGACGCAATCCACACACATTGACCTGGGGTGTACTTAATCTGGTTTGACTTGGTGCCATACTTTCATTTCTGGTTCTCGGTTGCTTGTATCCATCGGGTGCAATAATCTGAACTGGTAATATTGTACTTGTTACCCTTCTTGGTCCGTGGTAAAGGACCAAGGATGTCGTTGGCCACTTGTTCCAGTGGTTCCCTAAATAAATACTGACCCGGTTTTCCTCTGGCTTTCCTTGATAGATTCTTCTTTAAGTCACCAACGATACCGTCTCTGATATGTTTCTCAGCGTCGTTTGCATCCTTCTCGTCACGAGGTTCACATAGTCGTCGGTCACCATTATCATGGTGTAAAGCTTCTTGTACGCAAATGTTGAACACTGGATTTTGTTCACTGTTTAGGTCACCTGGTAACTTCTTGTCTCCCAATGTAAGAGTTCCTTCACCCAAATTTAATTGACAGTTATGCTGTTTAAGAAAATCAAGGCCTAGAATCATATGTGACTCAACGTCAGCGACGACCACTTTATGTTCGGTAACTTCACCGTTAATACTAATTTGAAGTTCAGTCTGACCTTCTGGTACAACTAAATCACCGTTGGCCATTTGTAAGTTACTATGGTTTGGAAATAATTTAGGTCTCATACATCTTTCTATCTCGTAATATTTCTTTGGGTGGATAACTGTTTTAACTGAACCAGTGTCAATGATACAATTAATTTTCACATTGTTAACAAGCACATCAATTGTTAATAAGATGGTACTGCGAGTATTTGAGTTCTTTATTCTAAAAACATGTGGCCCTTTCTGTTTTGTAGTTGACGTTTGGCCACCGACGTCAACTACTGTGCGTTTCCCTGGTCCTCGGGTTCTCTGGTCGTCACGTCTGGTACGTATTCCGGTTTTCTTTGGTTTCTGTATTTTTCATTATTTAGGTGCCGTTGTAGTAACCTGCATTCTCTTTTGATGTGACCATCTTTCTTACAGTAGAAACAGGGACCTTTCTTGTAAAGCTTCTTATCTGTGTTTTGGTTGATCATGGCCACTAGGTCTGTTTCGAAATTATTTCTGTCGGTATACGCTGGTTCTTCTGTCTGCATACACACTGCAACTTTATTTCGTCTCCCCCGCGCTTGTTGAAAGGCCTCGTATTCCAATGCCAGTCGCACTGCATCTTCTAGGTCTGTAGGTTTTCCTTGAAACACTGCCCATTCCATGTCTTGGTCATTTAAACTTCCGATGAACAAATCTTTGGTTATCTGGTCGCGGAAACTTAGCGGTGCGTTCGGGTATGACATCCTCGTAAGTCGCTTTATGTCTTGCATTAATTCTGTGATCGTTTCGTTTTTCTCCGTATTCTGCTCTTTAGTTGCGTCTTATAGATTTCTGTTTAGTTTTCTGGGTCAAATCTTGCTGCTAGTGCGGTAACAAGGTGACAAAAATTATACCGATATTCTGCTTGTAGGTCACTCAAAACGCTCAGTGCCGGGCCGCGTAGACTGGTAGCTAACTCTAATGCCTTTGTTTCCTCACTCCAGTGGTTCAATTGGGCAATCATGTCGAAATGAACTAAGTAGTCGTTCCAGTTCATTGTACCATCAAACGTTGCTGGTTTTCTCCCTTTAGGTTCCGGGGAACGCCTAAATCCGTGATCCGGGGCTTGTCTGGTGTGACCATAATTTGGTACATCGTAATTGAGGCTGCGTATGGTTGGCTGAAATTCGTTGGTCCTATCGTTGGTAGTATAACTGTGTGATGCCGTCGGGTTTGACCAACTTGTCCTTGAATGTTCATAATCACAAAATTCGTCATATGAATTTTGTAGGTACATATTTCTATATGGGCGATGTTCACTGTGTATTTGGTCATCTTTAGACGTAGTACTGGTACCGGATTGTATGCAATTTTGATCTACATATTGGTTGTTGGCACTCGTTGGTCTCACTTGAGATTGTAATTGGTTCATTTGGGACTTCAAAGATTTTAATTCTTGTAGAATTATGTGCAGACTGTCGTTGTTACATGTGTTGACTGCGCTGCTGTCTCCTATCTGGTCGTTGTTATTAACCCGCAAAAGAACTTCTTTGCTTGGAGTACCGTCGATAAACTGTGCTTCTTTTGGTTCTGTATTATGGTCCTCTTCCTCAACCACTTTTTCGTTCCTCGACATCTTTGAATGGTTTAGGTTCACAGTCCTGCTTGAATAGTGGATCCCACCGCTGCCACCAATGTAACGAGACCGAGGGTATCGTGTTATAATTAACTTGTGGGCCGCTATTAGTTTTCTGGTCACTTGGTTGAGATTTGATGGTTCCGTTGGTCACAGTTTATATAATGGTTAATAACCAATTTTTGGTCACTTAATTGATTAATGGAATGACCAACTTTTGGTCACTTAATTGGTAAACGGAATGATCAACTTTTGGTCACTTATTTGGTTGACGTAATGACCAACTTTTGGTCACTTATTTGGTTGACGTAATGACCAATTTTTGGTCACTTTAAATAACGTTTGTTAGGAATAACACTTGTTAAAAGTTTATAACATTTATTAAGACGATCAAATGGTTCACTTGTAAACACACAAAATGGTACACAGTAACTTGGTTGGTACAACGTTATTTGGTTAACAAAAAGGTGACCAATCGATGGTCAATCCAGGACGTTCCTAAAAACTTGGTTCCCTTTATGGTTTCGTATACATAGACTTGGTACCGTCTTATAACCGAAGTACACGGAGTCGTTCCCCAAACCAGGGAAGGCTGTGTGCTACGAGTCACTCCCCACAGCCGACTGAAGTCAGAACCCAAAACAGCTGGTTTATATAGACAAAAGTTGTTATGATGACGTAAGAGACAATCAGAAACCTATTACGTCACAATCAATACAATCAATAAGTTAGCGGGTTTTAACCATCAAAATTACCTACTAAATTAATAACTTTGTACCCATATAAAACATACAAAATACATCACTTTGTCATTAAATTATACATGTGAAATTAATAAATTCATTAAATCAATTATTGTTCTTTTCTTTCATTAACTGTTCATTGACAAATATTTAAGGAGTTTATAAACATCGGGTTCAAGTTCCATATATTCCAAACTTGTAAACAAGAGTTAACCCGAATTTCACAGGTACACTTCGTGAAACGTAACAATATTGTTCCTGAACAAACTTGCGCTCTATAAATTTTAAAGCTAAAATTGTTGAAAGTTTGTCCATTTTGTCCTCTTTCTGAGAAAGGATATAAAATCGGACTAGTTTGTGACGTCATAAAAACAAAAATTGTGAATAAACTGCTTTTAAACTTTAATATGTTCTGTTAATTTATATTTCTCATACAATTTATTGAATTCAGCACATTTCAGGAAGTTTTCAAAATTTGACTTTTGTAGGGGCAAGTATATGCAATATACCGCATATAGTTCTTTTATTTCTTCCGACATACCAATTACAAATTTTCTAACTGATTGCCATCAAGTAATCGGTTAACCGATTACAAATTGCCATCCCTAGTCTCTATATATATTATACTGATTTACAGAAATATTATTTATTATGATTATTTACTGAAAACTTCTTTTACAGTCTTTTTCTCTACTCATGGGATTTTAACAGTATACTGAGTGCATGGTTATGAAAGCAATTAAGGGTGCTTCTTTAAAAATTCTGAAAACTGTGGCCTCCTCAAATTGAAATGTTCAGGTGTGAGCAAGGCTGTTGAATACATTTTAAATACAGTAAAAATGCATTAATTCTTTGAATTAAACTTATGGAGATAATGAACAGTATTCAAGATCAAAAGTCAATTAAACAATACAAAATAGGAGCAGAGCAAACACCAAACATCAGAGGTGGGATCAGGAGCCGTGGAGGAGCATTTTGACACTTTCTTTCTGGTCTCCATCAAATATAAACACTCATAATAAAATGCAAAATGTAACTGTTACAACACTTTTCACATGTTGTTATACTTCAACAGCTCAACAACTAGTAGTTAAAAATGGAAAACAATATTGTTAGACAATCAATAATCAACCATTTACTTTCAATGGCATTTAATCTCTTTGGTACTGGCGTCTGACATGTTTACATTCACACCGACACATGCTTTGAAACATGCAATCAGCTTGGTCGAAAAAACTGTAAGCAAATCTATGGTTGGTCAAGAGGGAAAACCTGAATAAACCCCCAAAAACGTCATATGAGGTGAACTCACTCTGAGGTACATCTCAGGAAAAGGGGTCTAGACCAATCAGAGAGCACCAAAATTCCTGATCATTTAATAAAATGATAAATTGTATTTGCTGACAAGGTCATATTGTATTGACCATAGAACTTACGAAATGGTGACTTTAAACAAGAATGCTGTTATTTTTGTTTCATCAACTTGTTTGTCAATAATTTACCTTGTTTTAGAAATTGTTCATATGTAGAGCATGCTCTTGTGTATTGAATCAACTGATATATAAACTCCGTATCCAGGTCATGAAGGTATATTGCTGCATAAGTAAGGGAAGTTGACAATAGAAAAGTTAATTAAAAGTCATCATGTTTATCATAGAGCTTGGTTGTTAGATTTCCATTAACTTCTTTTTCAAGTAAAATGTCCAAATATGAAACAGATGTGTCAGACTCTGTGGTGTATTTTATCTCAAACTCACCAGGATATATAGTATCAGCATAAGAATGTAAATTACCATAATGATTGTTAATTTTTTGACCAAATTCTGCTTTATATGAATACAAAAATAGGTCTTCTAATACTGGGGTGCTATTGGTACCCATGGGAATTCCAATAGATTAGATTGTTGGAAGACCCCGTCTCCAAAAAATGTTCTTTTCTGTCCCTGGGTATCTAGCAGACAAGCTTATTGCAATGATATGGTGAGGCTAAGGAGCTTCTTCCAAAAAGACTAGCTGGCATTTTATAAAAAAAACACCATGTTATGTTTTGACATCATATTCAAGAGAAAAAGTTCAATTGTATTTATGTCAGAAATACATTAACCTCCATAGATATCAACCTATCAAAAGGGGTAATTTCAAAATTTTCATACTCAGCCATTGGGAAATTGCTAATTTTCGTGGGATGTAAATTTTTCTCTTTTTTATGCCCCGCCATGAATATGGCCGGGGTATATAGTGTTTGTCATGTCCGTCTTCCGTCCTTCCGTCCTTCTGTCACACTTTGCGTTTAGCTCTGTTCAAATCTAAGTTTCAAAGAAACTATCCAAGATATTTTCATCAAACTTCATATGCTGAAAGATATTGATGAGAGCTATGCAACTGCATCAACATTTTTTGACCTTGACCTTTCCTTTGACCTTGACCTCACTTTTCATAAATTAGTGTTTAGCTCAGTTTTAAACATACCATTCAAGATGGTGTTATCCAACTTCACATGTTGATACAAACTTGCACGGATGATGCATCTTTGGATGAACACTACCAGACTTGCTTCAGATGCTGGATCTGACCTACTTTTCCAGATGAGAGACCAGGTTAAAATTTTTGGAGCAGGTCCATTTCCAAGATACTATAAGCCCTACCCAAACCAAACTTGCACGGATGATGCATCTAGGGATGAAAACTACCAGACGTGCTTCGGATGCTGGATCTGACCAACATTTTCCAGATGAGTGACCAGGTTAAAGTTTTTGGAGCAGGTCCATTTCTAAGGAACTATTAGCCTTAACATGGACCAAATTTTCATGGATGATGCATCTAGGGATGGACACTACCAGATTTGCTTCGAATGCTGGATCTGACCTATATTTTCATTCCCAAGTAACTATAAACCCTACCTGAACCAAACTTGCATGGATGATGCATCTAGGGATTGGACACTACCAGACTTGCTTCGGATGCTGGAACTGACCTATATTTTCCAAACAAGCAATTCAGCTGCATCACTATTCAAGTTTTTCTGATCAAATTTTATACACATACAAATTTTCATGTTGTTTTACTAAAATATCCTCGGCAGGGCATTCATGTCCTATGGACATATTTCTAGTTTTTCTAGAGGTAGTTCATATTGTGGAAAAACATTCATTATTTTAAAAATCCTTTTTTTCTGTTCCCTCTTACTCCTACCATTAATTTTGCTTATAATTTTAATTTTAGGTCAGAAAATGGGAGAAAAATTTGCAGCAGATTTTTGATGAAACTGATGTAGCTGAAATGTGTAAGAATGCAGACTCCTTTTTAAGCAAATATTTTGAGTCTCTACCAAAATCTGGTAAGCCCTTACTACCGTATAGGTATAAGCAGAAATTTTAGCAAGGATACAATATACTAGTAACTGCAGATCTGTAGCTCACTGGTCTGAAGAAATAGGAGGGACGTCCAGAGAGCAACAGTGCCACCCACAGAAAAAATTGTACATGTAAATTTATTGTGCACAAAAAAGTGTATATAAAAAATAATACTGACAGTGTTCCTTAAATATTACATGTATTTTACTACTTCCATGACAAAACTCTATATGACTGTACAAGTAATGTACGAAGCGCGTTGCACAGAATTGTCTTGCAACCCAAGATGGCAGTATAAATAGTTGAAATTTTCCATGCATGGTCACAATTTCAGGCCCAGACAGGCTATTTACAACAGTTTTGGGAAATACAAAAATAAATTGAGAAACAGTGCACTTTTTGTGCACAAAAATAAAAATATATATACACTTTTTCCAGTGGGTGGCACTCTAGCTCCCTGATCATCCATCCCTATTTTTTTTTCAGACCAATGAGCTAAAGATTTACAGCTAGCATTCAATGATGGTTTTTAGCAAGGGTGTTGACATTGCTAAAATCAAATATTGCTAACAATTTATTTGCACAAATGAGCCAGGTTACTTTTATCTTTCAAGGCATCACTAAATTGCTTAAGGTTAAATACTGATTTTTAAAGAAAATTTGCTAAATTAATTTGCATCTCGATAAAAATTCCATTTCAAGAGGTATTACATTTTAATGAAACTGAAGAGCTTGCCTTGGAAAAATCATACAAAACTGTCCACAAGCTCTTAATTAGCTGAATAATAATAATAAAGAGCCTAAAATACTTGACATACATGTTCATTCAGTATTACTGGGTAATAAAGCAAGCGGAAACTTGTTAATTAAATCTCTTACAGGACATTTTATGCAGTGCAGATATTTCTTGTAAAAAATAAAGTAGAAACTTTAAATATTCATTAAATATATTATAGGACAGTCTATGCAGTGGGTTCATGGAGAAACACCATTAGATTTGTTGGACAATGCTGCTTATAATTTTGCCAGTGCCATTAAATTCAAACCAAAAGATGCAGCCCTGCACTTGAAGCTTGGGCAGGTGCTTGAGGAGAGATATTATGCTGAAGATTTATTTGGTCTCAAAAAAGAGGTAGATATGTTACATACATTTTATTTTAACTGTATGAATGGAACTGACAGTGTTGCAGATTCCTTGTTCCACTGTTTTAATAATGTGAATATGTTGTGCATTAAAGTTGAGAAAAATATATAAATGAAAAGATTCAGTTTAATTGAAGAATGAAGACTGACCCAAGGTTATGTTAACTTATTTAAGTTATTTTGAAATTAATAGAAGTTTGTCACACATTCAAAGTTCCATTACAAAATACTTTAGTTTATCCTGTTTGAATTATTTCAATCTCTGTGATGTTACTCCCATGTTAAGGTGTACATGTATAATAAATACCTTTCCTTGTTCACTTTTTTATGACAAAGGAGGGTGGGGAGTCCTTGCCATCCTTCAACTTTGAAGCAAAAGAGAGTTCAAGAGATGAGGAGTGTGCAGCCATTTGTAAATTACGCGGAGTGGACAGTGCTTCTGCCCCGATCGCTCTACAACTGAAGGCCATTGATGAGGAATATCATCATCTTCTGAACAATAACCAGAGTGGGAAGGCAGACCATGTTATGGGTTTATTTGTGTGGAAATCAAAGCAGGCCTCTCAGGTAATTCATTATTGCTCTTTTTAGGCCAATTCTAAGATTAAGGTACACAAGGAGTTAAAATACCAGAAGAATGCATGGAATAATGTACTTTAAGGGTTTCAAAATCAATATATTGACCAAAAACAAGAGGACCAGGGGCCTCAATGTATCACGTGACCACTTAGATCTGCCTGAAACTCAGGTCTGGACTTATTCTGACTAAACTGGTTCAATTTCATATATATACTGAAAGGAAAAAGAAACGCAGGGTGAACTTTTGAGGTGAATTAAATTTGTTTTTCTTAAAATACTTATTAGTTTTCTTATCTACCTTTTAAAACCATCTTTCAAAAAGATATAACCAAATTCTCATAAGATTTTGTCTAATCATTCATAAGTTATTGAAGCTCAAATAACGATACCCCCCAAAAGTGAAAATCGAAAACTCTCATTATCTTCAATGTCTATCTCGTGCATTTGTCAAAGCCTTATTTCTCCTTTGCACGGAATTTCATCAGAGTGTTTAATTTTCAAATCCTGGCTATATTTAGCGTGGGTAACAACGCAAAAAATAAGTCAAGCGGCGCGCGCATGCGCCAGTGAGAGGAATACAACCGTAAGTTGACTGGCTCAAAAAACCAAATTGCAGAATTGTTTTCTTTAAAATTTCGTATGAATGTAATGATTAAAATCATCTACTCTATAAATGTCTGTTTTTGTGGTAGTAAGGTGGCGATTTAAGAGATGGCAGGACGAATAACCCGCTCGTAACATGACTCTGTTTCGCATTACCGTTATCGTCACGGTTGATTGAAACCCACTCCAGACCCTCTCTGACAACGGCTTAAACGTTTTATGGGGGAAATTTACAAGAGACTGCTTAATAAACCGTTGTTGCCTTTTTCATTAATTAGGCAATTCGAAAACAAGACCCCATTGAACTTTCGTAAACTGTGCCAAGATGGCAATAAATTCATAATGTCTCTTAATATTGAAAAACGATGTGCATACCTCGTATGCATCAAATAATGCAACAAGATTTGTTAAAAAACTCGTCGTTATCAAATTGCACGTGTTTTGAGCTTTTAAGCGTTATCCCTACGTGACGTCATAAATTTTACGGTTGAGTAATTCTGAATACTGATTTTGATGCACAGCACCTAAATTTCCCTTCTGACCAATGTTCGTAATTTTCGGTCATGTGGTCAAATTTTTATCGAAAGTTATGCTACCCTGCGTTTCTTTTTTCTTTCAGTATATAAAAATCTTTAAGAACCACTGGGCTAGAAGAGAGATTAACTTGTGTGAAAGCTCCATTACATACTGTAGATTTAAGACTGTTCAGATCCATCTATTTACTCCAGGGGATAGGGTGGAGCAGCAAATTCAGATGTTACATATATATGTCTGAAAGGTTGTGTGAATGTAAGTGTTTTCACTGAAAATTGGGGGGTTTTAGTTTGAGTCCTGTCATTCTGTCTGTGTGTAACATTTTTTTTCTGCATACAACACCTCTAAATCCTGTGTTTGTGTGTAATATTTTTTTTCCATTAAACACCTCTAAATCATTTTAACACTTTTCAATGAAATTTCCTATGACAACTACCTGTTACCTAACAAGATCAAAAGTCAATGGTCCTGGACACATAATTCATATATTCTGCTTGTGTGTTATGCTTTTGCAATGAAATTCATATGAAAACACCCTTAAAAAGATTGCTTTTGAGATGAAAAGTTCAAAGGCCAAGATCAGAAATTTGTATCTTCTGTTTGGCTTTGCAATGACATTTACTATGCAGGAAGGAATGGCTGCCCAGAAAGCGCAGGATGAGGAGTCTTCATTGGGACAAGCCTACCTAAAATACATGGATGCACTGACCTTAGATGAATCCAAGGCCATCTACAACTTCCATGTGGGACGAATGCTTGTGATACAGGGGAACTTTGACGATGCTGTCAAAAGACTAGAAGTGACACTGAACTGGAACCCTAAACATCAGTTTGCCAAGTAATGTAAAATATAGAGCTCTTCCTTGATTTAATATCTTTACTTTTCAATTCAAGAACAAATAAGAAAATTTTACTTAAATTCTTTCTCAATGATTTTGTTTGCAATTGATGTGTTGAACATTAAATTGATATAAAAGATACAAAGGATGAACTAGATAAGATATTTAGTAAGATATATAGTTTGGTAAATAATCATTCTAATGCAATTGGTATGTGAAACACGTTTTGATTGGCCGATGTGCTTTGTTTGAAGCAGTAAACCGAGCATTAACGAGCGTGAAAGCTTTTCATCGTGATGTCATAATAGAGCGACGCAAAAACACAATGTTCCATGACGTATTTCATGTCACAAAACTCAACAAAATAAGACGTAAACAACAAACAGAATCCATAGATTGCATTAGAATGGAAATGCTTACACGTTGCTGGTAAAATTCAGTTTGCGACCATTAAATCAATTTAATGGCTGCAAATGCCAAACTAGAAGATAGTTATTCCCTAATTTACAATATCAAGTTATGGTAGTTATTTGATGTTGATTATTATGAACATAATACAAATCATTTCTAATCCAAATAACTTTTAAAATTTCTTGCTAGGTTCTATTTGGGACTGGCACTTGCTTTGCAGAAAAATGGACCTGGTGCCAGATCTAAAGAAACAATCCTGTATCTCCTGGAGGCCATGGAAACACTACTGACACAACATACAAAGGCAGCCATGACCTCAGATGACCCCAGGTAATATGTGCTCAGTTTCTGTTTGATCGGTATGATGAATTGAAAGTAAAATAAAATGCACAATTCAGTCACTCTCTGTAAAATTCTGGAAATTAACAAATATCAGCTGTTTTTAAAATAAATAATTGTGTTCAATGAGATTATTAAATATAGAAATTTTAAAGAAGATAATAAGATTCATACTATCCTCATATTTACTTATACAATGTAGAGTAAATAAATGGAAGTAGTAATTAAACAGATTTCAAATAAAGATGAGACATGTATATTAAATATTTGAAGATGGGGTGGTGAGCCATGTTGTAAAATTGTCCAATACAGCTAAAATCCTAATTTTCCTTTAATTTGCACGGTTGGATTTTAATAGTTAGCAAATTGGCTTTTGAACTGTATGAGAAAACTGACACTAATGGAAGAAGCATGCTCTTTAAATTGTCCTCTCAGAAATTTAGCACATTAATTTTTTCATTTATTTGGTAAAACTGTTCCATAATTTACAACAGTTTTATGTTTTTTTAAGAACTAGAGAGCATGTTTAATTAAAGTAGAATATTGCCTGATATAATTTTGACTGATTTTCATTGCAGAGATATACCTTCTGTACTACATTCAGACAATTTGTTACGATCCTCGAATGTTCATCTTCTAAGAGGAATTGTCAATGTAGGAAAGCTGTTACAGAAAAATACCGACGTCACAGACTGCATGTCACCAGAACACATATTTCATACGTAAGACACCAAACTCACTAATTCACTCAGAAAATTGGAACCAAGATTTTTGTTGAAAGTATTAAGAAATATGGTAACATTTCCTATCCACCTAAATGAGAATATTTTTGCTCTATAAACTAAGTGGCTATAGAGCAAAGTAATTTGAATTTTGGGGAATTGTTTAAGGAAAGTAAAATAATTATAGATTCTATGATAATTGAATCTCACTTAACACTCATTTAGTATATGAGACATTACCTTTTGCATTTGTAGATGTAAGCTTTGTTACTTTTGAATTTGCTAGGATATTCAAAGCTGAAATGCAACATCTGCTTGTAAATTTACTTTAATAATTCATATGAGAAAGTGTCATAAAAAGAAATGTTACTCAAAAAAATTTCATATGGTACAGGGCTACTACAGGTCTATCCCTGCCTCCATAAAATTCAAATTTAAGCATGTTAACAGTTATTTTATAAAATAAACTTGAGAATTTACAAAACTCATTATTGATTGAGAACAAAACATAATTGTCAAATGATATTTTTGTCTCTGCAATATGTCACAAAGTACTGAGATTTCCCATTATTTTTTCAAACCAGAGAAAAAAATGCACATATTTTGTTCAATTTTGACTGACTTTTTTTAAGAGCTAATGATGCAAACTTGCAGGATTTATTTTCACACATTTCATTGATGTTATCACTCTACAAATTATTTTAAAAGATGGAGTCTGAGCAGACCTGTGATAGATATTTTTCTGTCAGATAATAGATGTAAAATACAATTTAAGTCTTATACTGTGAGTGAAAAGAAGCTGTGCAGCTTTTATTTTCACCATTTTTAAAAATACAGTAAAACTCGGTTATGTCTCTGTGACCTATGAAATTACTTCACTATATTCGTAATTCGTTATATCCGTATAAGGAATTTGTTAAATTTATATAGCTTGGGATCCAAGATAACTTCACTATACATGTATCTGTAAATTCGTATATTCGTGTTTGTAATAAACAAGTTTTAGTGTAATAATGCATTGAACTGACAGAAATTGCTTTTGAATTTTAAACATGTAGTAGTCTCTTATGCTTTGTGACTGAGTTGATTGGGTACACACATAGTTAGGTTTGTTGAAAACATTGTCTTGTGATGAAAAATGCCTTTCATAAAGTGATATACCTGTCATGTTGAGCTGAGCTTGTTTATGTTTATTTGGGATGTTTCTATGTCTACCCCAGCTCAGCCCTGCTGGCCTCCCAGGTCCTGCCCTATATAGCTCACGGAGACACCTATAAACAGCTGGAGTGGGTGCTCCTGGAATCACACTCACATCTACTGGACATCCTGTTAAAGGACCCGGTGAAGAATGCAGATCTGATAGAACAGCGCTGCCAGAGGCTGTCTGCACTCATCATGAACTCCACCCTACCAATGAATGAAGACTTGCTCAACCTCCAAGAACAGGTATGTCAGTGGTCCCGATTTTAGACAGATGTTTTATTTTAGCTTACCTTGACTTACTCAGGATAAACTTTGCTCTTTACCCTTTCAAAAAGTTTTAATTTTATAAGATGTCTATTCCCATTTAGAAATAGAGTAATGGTAATCATTAATTTTGATCAATTACAGGTTGCCACACAGTATTGAATTTAATCAGTTATCCTTTTTTAGCTCACCTGAATCAAAAGCATCCTCAAGTAGTATAGATTCAAGCTTGTTCAAATTATGTCTCTGATTAGTAGGGTGCATGGGCTACATCTTGAAAAATTATTACATGTGGGGTCACAATGGAGATCAAAGTTTTACACAGGAATATACTAAGAAAGAAATCAGCAGGGTCATAATGGCTCAGGTGAAGTTTGTGGCCCATGGGCCTTTTGTTCTGATTAAAAGATCTTTAAGCAGAATACCTTTTAGATTAATTTAAAATTACATCTGTATAAAGAAGTTACATAATATTGTGGTCGTTGATTATATTCATATATCATCATTATTAATTGATATTACTTATAATTAGCTATAAAAACCATTGTTTGGGTCTATTGCAGATCTTTGTAAATGTATGACTCCTCAGATTTTCTGTATGAGGAGAGGACTACCTTACTTTTTTGTAGACGTGTCAGAAGCTGGTGAACCTGAATCCCTGCAGTAGCTTATCTCTGTACAGACTGGGCGCCTCACAGTTTGCCAAGTATGAGAACTGTCCCCCCGGGGACACCGCTAACAAAATCCTGAACCAGTCCATGAAGTCTTACCAGGCCTGTATCAGTGTGGAGGGAAAACCCGCCGCAGGAGGTCCCCCAGAGGCACTGACAGGTATGGTGTGTGGTTAATGGCTCAGTGTCACACCTGATAGGTATGGTGTGTGGTTAATGGTAGTGGTGTAATGGTAGACTGGTAAATCATGATATATTTGGCTCAGTGTCACACCTGACAGGTATCTTGTATGGTGTGTGGTTTATGGTTCATGAAAATGGTGTGAAGTAGACTGGTAAATCATTATACATTAGGCTCAGTGTCACACCTGAAAGGTATGGTGTGTGGTTAATGGCTCATAGTTGTGGTGTAATGGTTGACTGGTATATCATGATACATTTGGCTCAATGTCAGACTTGACATGTATGGTGTGTGGTTAATGGTTCATGGTAGTGGTGTAATGGTAGACTTGTGTATCCTGATACATTTGGCTTAGTGTCAAATCTTACAGGTATGGTGTGTGGTTTATGGTTCATGGTGGTGGTGTTATGAAAGACTGGTAAATCAGGATACATTTGGCTCAACGTCAAACCTTACAGGTATGGTGTGTGGTTAATAGTACATGGTAGATGAGTTATGGTAAACTGATATCTCGTGATACATTTGGCTAAGTGTCACACCTGACAGGTATGGTGTGTGGTTTATGGTACATGGTAATTTTGTAAAGGAATTGAAATGAAGGGGGCAATTGACTTTTAAATAAAACATAAGGTTTGGGGAAAGAGTTAGTGTGTGTTTGTTCAAGTTTGTTTGGGGGGGGGGGGGGGTGTCCCTACACTGAAACAATATGCCTAGAGTAAGTCACAGAACATTTTCAGCAAAATATTTTACAAAGGATACCAAACAAGATTTAGTTTTTAACACATGTATACTTATATGGCATTATTTTATTTTCCAAATAACAGTAAAAAATTTTATGTTTTTGTCAACTTTTACATTAACTAAAAATTATTATATAAATCATTATTGAATTCAAATTATTGATTTTTTTTTTGAATATCAAAATATAATAACTATGTAGAGTCCTTTTGGGTAAAGTCGATGCTCCCAAATTTTTGGAATTATTTTTATAATACAATGCATATACAGAATTATTTTTGAAATTGCAAAGCTGTATAAGTCGTACTTTTAGTCAAAATCACCATGATGTATTTTTGTTTGAGTATAAGCCATGAGGTGAAGTTGTAGCTTCAATTTGAGCTGGAATTTTTTTCCTGGATTAATTCTTTTAAGAACAAAATTCTTAAGAACAGCAGGGCCAAGATGACTCAGTGATCATTATATCACTTTTGCCTTTTGTTGTTTGATTTAGAACAGCAATGGTGGCAAGATAAAGTAAAAGCAGAGGAAGAGGCCAAAAAGGCAGAGGAAGCAAAGAAAGCTCCACCACCAGCTGCCAAAGGAGGGGCAGCAAAACCTGGCCCTGCTGCCAGGGGAGGAGGGGCCGCTGGGAGAGGAGCACCTGCCCCTCGAGGGGCACCGGCAGCCCGGGGGAGAGGGGCAGGTCCTACACAACCCAGGGGTGAGAATGTTTGATTGGCTCAAGTGAAATAATTTGGACAATATTTAGATTGCATCAATTCATTGTATTTTACTTTTGCGTGAATTACACAGTAGTTTTTCTGATTTGTTAAAACATTTATCAAAAAAAAAAAAAAACACTTTTACCCGCTAAATGATGTAGCCATGCTCTCCAGCATAGCAACAAACAACATTGCTGAACAACAGGTGATATTCCAAAAATGTTGACTGTGCAGAATTTATGCATGCACATTTCATTGTAATTTGTATAAGACACAGTTTAATATAATAAATACTGCATGTAGTTACGTGTAATATCAAAAATGTTTACCTCTCAAAAACCATTGTAAACCTCGGCTGCACCCCAATTGACAAAAGTTTTCTTGCGGTGAAAATTTTAAATATTACACTCAACTTCATGCAGTGTTTAAATAAAGCATGTTTACTATAAGTGTGTTTTACTGTAATTCTAACTGTCATGCAGTGTTTATCATTTATAGGTGGTGCAGCTGCAGGAAGAGGAGGGGCCACTAGAGGCGGAGCTGCCGCCAAGGTCAGTATCAAGGATTTCTGTGAAAAAAATCTATATAATCTATTATCAAATTGCATATTATTTTGTCTGAACATATACTTGTATAGATTATAATGAACAACTTTTATGTATAATTTTTAGGCTCCTGCAGGGAAAGCCGCTTCTGCTCCAGCCCCATCTAAACCTCCAGTTAAAGGTACACATCAGTGTGACGCTACACCCCCATCTAAACCCCCAGCAGGTAAAGGTACACATCAGTGTGACAGTACTCCAGCCCCATCTAAACCCCCAGCAGTTAAAGGTACACATCACTGTGATGCTACACCCCCAGTAGTTAAAGGTACACATCACTGTGATGCTACGCCCCCATCTAAGCCCCCAGCAGTTAAAAGTACACATGCCATCTAAGACCCCAGCAGTTAACGGTACACATCATTGTGCTGCTACCCCCCCATCTAAACCCCTAGCAGGTGATGGTACACATTAGTGTGATGCTACGCCCCCATCTAAACCCCCAGCAGGTAAAGGTACACATCACTGTGATGCTACGCCCCCATCTAAACCCCCAGCAGTTAAAGGTACTCATCAGTGTGACACTACTCCAGCCCCATCTTAGCCCCCAGCAGGTAAAGGTACACATTAGTGTTAAACTGCGCCCCCTGTCAATAAGTCTGGAGGTAAAATCTACCTGTCCTTATACTCCCTCAGTTCAAAATTCTACTAAATTTCTATTGGTCAAATGAATATCTTGAAGTCAGATACATGCACATGACACTCAGTATTTAAAGAAAACACCAGTAAATTTCACTGGACTACTTTCACAACTGTAAAAACCTGATGCTGAAATGATATAAAAATTGTTATATGTAATGTTCAAAATTATCAGAAGGGAACTTTCCAAGAAAGTACCCATTTTAAAGTTAATCACAGATTAATTCTTTTTAGGATTTTAAACCTAAAAGAGTTTTAGGCATGAGAATTTGAACTTGGAATTTCTTATGAATTTTCAGCCACTGAACAAACAAAGAAAGAAGAAACCAAACCAGAACCTGCCCCAGAGCCTAAACCAGCTGACAGTAAACAAGCCCCTATTAACCAGAAAACTTACCATCCCAGACTCGGCCTGGCCCGAGCTTACAGAGCATCAGGAGAAACCGACCAATCAAAGAAGTTCTATAATGAAGTCATGGCTATGGCACCGGAGGTAAGTCAATAAAACTGTAATAGTTCATTAACAGGTTTAAGGGCCCTGTATCATTTGTAAACTTTTCACATTTTTACTTTATCTCAATAACCACTTTGCTCATTTTAACAAACTTCAACGTTAAAATTGGCACAAAATGTCCTTTAGTAAAGAAAACTCTAAATTATTTTAATGAAGGGTTCCCTCTAAGGGGAGATAATCAAGAAAAGGCAAAATTAGAGTCTTTTCAACAGAAAGCACTGGGCTAGAAAAGATGAAATTATATGGAAGCTTCTTGGGGTAGTTGAATTCTGAATTGTTCAAATCATAACCCTGGATTAAGGGTTAGACGTCAATAGGAGAAAAAAAAATTCATTAAAATATTTAAGAAAAATCTTGAAATTTTTTTTCGAGAATTACTGGCAAGAAAATATAATGAATCATTTTCCAGGGAGTAAGATTTGGGTCACAATATGGAAGGAAAATTGACATTGAAATATGAACAAAAAAATTCCCATGTTATGTGGATTAAGTGACCCCTAAGCCAAAATATAAAGTCACAATTTTTCAGGGAATTTAAAATCTTTTAAGAATCTTTTGTGAAGAATCTTTTGAAGAGTGGCAAGGCAATAGTAATTTGGGTGAGCATTGTTGCCCATGGGCACCTGGTTCATAGATGTCCTTTTCTTGGGGATTGAAATGAAGTTATTCTATTTTCTTCAAAGTACCTGAAAGTAATTTATACATACATTACATCTACTACTTGTATTGAGTGTGATAAAATATGTCTCAAAATATTCCTTCAGGTTCACGATGCCTGCATTGAATTAGCAGAAATGTTAGCAAAGACAGATCCAAAGGGAGCTGTGGATGTGTATTGTAAATTCCACATCTCTGATCCCCCGACGTTTGATGATGGCTACATCCTGGGTGAAATCGTGCGGCTTCTGATGAAGGCCGAGGATTACGAGGATAAGAGACTGGTGAAGAACATGATCCTGTATGGAAAAGTTTACGGCTTAGGTGAATAAAAATTACTTAGTACGATTGAATTATAACTGCCTCCTAACTTTCATGTGATATCTCAAAAACTGTAAAATCACATATTTCTTGAGATCAAATTGTGGAGGTTTGAGGAAAAAATATTAGATTGTGGGGATTTGATTATGTGGTTGGAGAATTATGTTTAGAAGTAATTTAATGCATATAATACATATGAAATTTTGCATTTCATGGTGGTCATAAATTTGTGGGTCTCTCCATGACTTGTAAACCAATAAAATTACACCACTACCCCCCTCCCCCCGAAATTAATAATAATCTTTATTGCATATTACACCCATACGGGTCAAGCAATACATCAGAAAAAACAAACAGTAACTGTTTACAAGGTTATTAGCCTGATTTTAGTTTGATTCAGTTTTATAAGGTTATCTGAGTTACTCTATAGGTAACCTATTGCTATCTCGCTCTCATCCATAATTTTGTATTGTTCTTTGGTCATTACTATAGATTCCTAAATAAACGCGCAGAATTAAATATCATGTAAGCATCACTCATATAATAAAATAACTTGCTTTTATTCTTATGGTGCTGAAACCAATGTAAAATCTTTTGAACATCCATCCACTTGCAAATTATTCTTACGATTTGACTTAATTTACAGAGATATAATTTCACTATAATAAATACTCACAAATAATAAGGAATCAACAGTAACTTATTTTACAACCAAATCCAATTTATTTGCATAATATTATGCTCATTGACATTATATACATGTATCAAATGAACAGTCCTTTAAAATTTCAAAAAGGAAGGCCAACTTTTCTAAGGAAAATGAAGAATCTTGAATTTACTTCTGTGACCATAACAATATTAAGTGCTGCAATTTTGAAAATTCAAAATATTCAAAGGACAATGGGCCATTATTATTTCTGTGCATCTAATAATTAATTCTTTATAATTTCACAAGAAAAATGCAAGAACATTTGAGGAAAATTTATATCAGCAATTAAAAAAAAATACAACAGACTTAATTTGGGGTGATAGGAATAGCAAGTTTATTGTATCTAAAGGGAGGAATCTTTACATTCAAATGGAGAAACCACTAATTCAAAGACCATGAGAGGAAACTGTAAATAACTTACATTTTTCTCCGCACCCAATATAAACTAAAAGGTACATTTTTTAACGTGAACTCAAGCAATCTTTTTTTTTTCCCTATCTAGCTGTTCTGGAGAAGTATGTGAAAATTTTAGAAGAAAAATTCAAGAACAAAGTCCTACAGGAGGTTTATGCAGGTGTGAATGGTAAATCGGTGGAGGATCCAGATATGCAGGCCTTCTTTAAATTCAAATGTTGGCTGTAGATTACTTGTTATATAACAGTAATACATAGGCTATGAAGATCTCTCTCTCTCTCTCTCTCTTTATGTATTTTTAAGCATTTTTTGAA
The DNA here is from genome assembly GCA_003671525.1 of Saccostrea glomerata. NCBI lineage: Eukaryota > Metazoa > Mollusca > Bivalvia > Ostreida > Ostreidae > Saccostrea > Saccostrea glomerata. The sequence goes on from PRKT01000288.1 coordinate 424,098, forward strand.
CAGGGTAACTGACTGCACAACTTCTACCTGTGGGATTCTGTGTAATTGCATATTTTAGTACATGTATGGTATATAATTACACTGACCGAGTTAATATTTACCACTGGTTTAGTTCTAATAGATGATTGATTTGATTACCTTAGATGCCTTAGATGAGAGTATGTGTGCCTTCTGTTATGAAGAATCTCAATCATTACTTAGTGTCAGTAAAACAATTTTTCCAATTACAGTGTATTTGGAAATTCAGATATTTCTATGTGTGCATCAGTATTGCTTTTAAGGACAACTCAACGATTTTTGTGTGTATACTGACTCTGACTCGATGATTTTTATTTGAAGTATACATCAAATTTAAAGGCAGACTCAGTTATTTTTTTTTTGGTGAAGTGTACATAAAAATAAAATTTAAAGACAGCCGTTGATAGAATTTCTGTGATATGTGCCAAATTAACAGAGATTTATATTTTGATATGTGATTTATAGAGTAAGTATATTGAATTTAATATATAATAATTATGATAACAATAAAGTGATATCAAAACAAATGAAATGAGTCTGTTTCACTTTGTATACAATGAAATAAACAGCTCTAAAATAAAAGGCTCTATATGAGTAACCAGTCTCAGCTGCATGTTTAAAACCATACACTTCAGACTTGTAGCATGTTTATAACAGATTACAAGTATATCAGCACAATAAGGAAATACATCAATCTGATGTACAATCAAGAAAAAGCTTTATGGAGAGGATTTTCCCCCTATTACCATATACATCACATAAAATTGGATCCTCATAATCATTTTTTGGCCCCATGCCAAGTAAGAGTCCAGGATTTGAAAGGAAAAAGGCACAAGGACCACTTTTAAACTTACAACAACTCGCTAAACACTTAACCTCTGAAATGCCAAATCTCTGAGACACTAACATGAAACAAGAAAATTCAAAGAATTGTGGTCCCCGCTTTCGGCGTCTTTCTGGGTGAGATGTCATTTTTATGACACATTGTGACAAATAGGAATGCCCTATCATGTGTCATTTAGAAATTATCACTGCAGTTGAATTTTTAAAATGTAAGGTAAATCGTGAAAGTGAAGGTCAAGGAGTCAGAAATCATAGCATGCTCGGAAATATCTTGTCACAGGTAATTCACATGTCAAATTTGAAAGCCCTATCTCTTCTCAATCAAAAGTTATAAAGAACAAGATGTGTTTGTGAAACACTGATGACCCTATATGGCAACATAGGGAAGGTTAAACTTTTCTAAAATGCAAATTTAAAATATATTGGTACCCAAAGAAGGTTCTTCTCACAAGAAATATGATTGTGAAATATGAAAGCCCTAGCACCACCTGTTTAAAAGTTGTGGCCAAAGATAATTAAGTTTTTGAAAGGAAGGTCAAACTCCAAGGGCGAAAGGTAAAAGTTGTTGGTTTCTTGCGGGTTTGCTTATTTTCAGCAGGACCGACAGATTTTTTGTGTAGTCAGCCCTGTTGGTCCACCTGAATTTTTTCCCAGTTTTATACACAGTTTTTTTTTTACAACGCTAGAATTTGTAGCTCTCTGCTTATATCTGTCCAAATTTTCTCGAACAGAGAGCTACAGTTCTAAAAGCTAGTACAGTGAAACTTGTCTTCTATGGATGTTGTGTTTTCTGAATTGCCTGATAAAATGTTTTTGTTTGAAATGTTGTAATCAAGGACACTCTCTAATCCAGACATATTCTTTGAAACTACAGGTTTCCAGTTTTACTGGTGAGGGAGTAATTGGGCTCTGGTCAAAATTGTGATTGAGGAGGGCTTAGCAAGGCCAGCTTAACATTTGTTTGCCATCTCCTGACTCAGAATGAAAAAAATTGGTCAGTAGGTTGGTGGAACTTTTTTTTTCACAGAAAAGCTGAATCAGTTTTCAATGATGCATAAAAAATTATTGTTTCCTGGAAGTAAAGGTTTTCATTGGGCCCTTTTTAGGCAGATGGATTAAAGAGTACAGTCAAACATTTTCTTTAAAGATGGCCCAAACATCACCCTCTGTACTTTTTTACTCTCACGCAAATATCTCATTCATTTCAAGATGTTAACAATAAAATTCTGAAAATAGGTTATGGTGACCAACTTTTTGGTTGACATTCTCCAAAGACCATACATGCATCAACTGACAAAGTTTGATGATTCTAAGCCAATTAAAAAAGTACCTGAGATATTCAATTACATTTGTATAATCATAACATATCAAAAGTAGGTCACAGTGACATCCTTTTCAAAAAGGTTGACATTCCTTGAGAACCCATGATGTAACAATCCATTAAGTTTAATAAAATTAAGCTAAAATTTTACCTGATTTAAATTTAGCCACAAAGTTCAAAAGTAGTTCAAGGTGACCTACTTTTTGGTTGGCGTTCTTAAAAGACCCAAGATGCATCAATCAACAAATATCCCTTTGCCCCAGGGTGATGCCTTGAACAATTTTTAATCTCGAACACATCCTCATTCATTTGTGCAAGTTTGGTTCTTTCGAAGATTTTTTAGCAACCAGTGCTTTTTTAGGTCACCTGAGTTACTCAGGTGACCTATTGCTATCTGTTTTCGTCGTGCGTCGTGTCTTGTGTGTTGTGTGTTAACATTTGAACATTTTCAGCTTCTTCTCTGAAACCACTGCACCAATTTCAACCAATTTTGGCACAAAGCATCTATGGGTGAAAGGAAACAAAAATTGTGAATTTCGTGGTCCCTGCCCCCCTGGGGCCTGAGGGGTGGGGCCAAAACCACTAAAATTAGTGCAATCTTTAAAAATCTTCTTCTTTACTCCTGGACATTAAGCAGTCAAACTGTTAGCATGATTGTAATAAGCATTAAGTCCTCTACCAAAATTGTGAAATTCATGGCCCCAGGGTCAGGGGTTCTAGTGCTAGGGTAGGGCTAAATAGATTATATAGTGAAAATGCATTATTTCTTTGAAAATCTTCTTCTCTGCTCCCGGGCATTAAATAAATTAACCAAGTACATATTTATGTTGAATAAGACTGTCTCTTCCAAAATTGTGAATTTCATGGCCCCTGGGTTAGGTGTTCTGGTGTAAGGGCGGGGCTCTATTGATTATGAAGTGAAAATGCATTGTTTCTTTGAAAATCTTCTTCTCTACTCCTGGGTATTAAAGAAACAAACTAAGTACATAGTTATAATAAGGGAGAATGCGTCTTCCAAAATTGTGAATTTTATGGCCCCTGGGTCAGGGGTTCTGGTGTTAGGGTGGGGCTCTATTGGTTATATAGTAAAAATGCATTATTTCGTTGGAAATCTTCTTCTCTGCTCCTGGGTATTAAAGAAACAAACTAAGTACATGGTTATAATGAGCAAGAATGCCTCTTCCAAATTTGTGAATTTTGTGGCCTCTGGGTCAGGGGTTCTGGTGTTAGGGCGGGGCTCTATTGATTATATAGAGAAAATGCATTAATTCTTTTAAAAATCTTCTCTGCTCCTGAGAAAAAAATAATCTAACCAAATACATGATAATGTTGAATAAGGCTGCCTCTTTCAACTTTGTGAATTTCATGGCCCCAGGGTCAGGGGATCTGGTGTAAGGGTGGGGCTCTGTTGGTTATGTAGTGAAAATGCATTAATTCTTTGAAAAATCTTCTCCTCTGCTCCTATGCATTAAACCAATGAACTATGTACATAGTTATGATGAAGAAGGATGCTTCTTCCCAATTTGTGAATTTACATACTGGTCTAAATATAAAGTTATGCTTTGAAATCTGCTCATTTGATTTAATCAACCATTTATTATGAAATAGAATTTAAAACTTATGATAAAATTTCCAAATTTCCAAAATTTTGAAATATGGGGCCCCAGGGTCAGTGGTTCCTGTGGGTTTGGGTGCACCACTGGTGGTTATGAAGTGGAAATGCATTTACTCTTTGTTACTCTGATCTATCTCTGGGTATTAAGTAAGCAAAGTATTTAGCATGCTAAGTGTATAGTTATGATAAATAATGGTGCCTCTTTCAAAATTGTGAATTTCATGGCTTTTGGTTTAAAACATGAACCAAATTCAATTGTTGGAAAGTTGTTACATGATACTCAGGTGACCTATAAGGCCTGTGGGCCTCTTGTTTATTTTCCCAATTGTGTCCTCTTGTTCAAGGGTCAAAACCTTACTTTTAGTATAGACAGGAGCCCTTGGGCCAAAGATACTCTTTGACAAATTTGACAATGGCCAAAGGTTTCTTCAGTTATATATGGTCCATATTTTAAAGAGTATACGTACACTGCACAAATGACCGTAAGTTTTGTAAGCTCATAGTATGGAAATCAAACATTAGTGGTCACTGTGACCTACTTTCTGGTATACATATACTCTGAGGCTCCAAGAAACTTCAACTGACAGGGATTTTATCTAAGGCATCAGAGTGTCCAAGATATGCATTCGATACAAACCAAAAAGTAGGTCACTGTGACCTGCATTTGGAACACCATATCTTAGGTCCTGAGATGCATCAACAGACAAAAACTGATGATCATAGTCCTAGTCTTAGCTTGCAGAGATGGCAAAATAACAATGATGACAAAGTATCATTTTAGATCAATTTTTAAGTGACTTTCAGACAAAATTCATTGTCCTACATGATTGTTTGAACAATTTTCATCTACAGTTTAAAAATTTTTTTCACATTCAAAAACATTATTCTAAAGGACTTGGTTGATTATTTACAAAATCATACCTAATTATGAAAACATATCTTATAAACATACTTAAAAATTAGCTATAAAATAACAGTAAATAAATAAAATAATTTAAATATTTCTTAATCAAGAAGTAAAAGGTTTAAAATTGATAGTGAAAAAAGTTCATTATTCTCATACACAATCATAAATTTAAATATATAGTCTATACACAATAAATACCATACATTGTAAATGCTATAAAAATAATAACTCTATGTCAACAATGGAAGAAGTATACAGCATATCATCAACCCAACATACATCGCAGTAACAACATAATGAAAGAGAAGGAGAAAAAAATAAGTTCAACAACCCTATATGTACAAAATCAATGAGACAAAAGTAAGTGTAAATCAATAGAAAATGGAAGTACAGGTAACAAGGGAAACTAAGATCTTTGTATTCTTTGGCAACAAATTTCCAGTCTTTGTATTAATGCTTATTTGAAGCTGGCACATGGGATGACTATAATCACTGACAATGATGAAGCCAATCAGTTCACAGACCAGTTCTCTACAAAGAAAAGAAAGCTATGTAGTAAAGAAACCACACAAAAATGTAATCTCTAATTCAATTGATCGATTCGTCTTTTTCCTCTTGTAGTCAAGATCTATATCCGTGAGTCCATTTTAGCCACAAGTGTACCATAGAATCGTGCCATCTGCATATTCTTCAGTTGGCAATTATTGATTTTTGTCTATATTTCTCACAACTTAAAGTTCAGTACTCGGCAATGAGATAAAGAGCTTGTTGCATAATTTGGAGCATAATGCTCTATCTTACTGTGACCTTGTGAAACAAAATCAATTGAAATCAATGGAGTCATTCACCTATTTAGGGGAACTCTCCTCAACTCCTCAGGGGTTCTTGGGGAGAAGATTTTTTAATGACTCCACCTTATTTTGTCTTTTCTTGATTATCTCCCCTTGTGAGGGGACTTGACCCGTTATTTTAAACAATGTAAAATCCCCTCTACCCATGAATGCTTTGTTCCAGTTTGTTTGAATTGGCCGAGTGGTTCTTGGTAAGAAGTTGAAAATGTGAAAAGTTAACAGATGGAAGGACAGACGGACAGATGGGCAGATGGCAGACAACAGGTGAGCAGAAAAGTTCACTTGAGCTTTCAGCTCAAGTAAAAGCTTAAGTGAGCTGATGATAAAATAAGGATAGAATTCCTCAGGCCTACGCACCTTACAGATCTTGACTTTTGCCCTCCACATCAGACATCGGTCTCTGGACGTGCTGCAAGCTTCACCTCCTCAAACATCATCTCCACTTTCTCTACCTCCTGTACAAAAGTCAAACTGAATATTTATAATCAGGCATCACAATGTAACAAGAGCTCTAACATCACTTCTGATAAATTACAAATTAGTCTTCATAAATAAGAACTCTTTTGTGATTCGAACTGCATGATTTCTTTGGTGTTTAGTTGATAAATAATATTTAGGTTAAAAAAAAATTAAAATCAGTATAAAAGAGAATCATTTTCACTGGGCTCAATGTTAATGAACATTCATTACAAACATTGATAGGGATTAACAGGACACTCTAACATTACTTTTGTGCATTCCTGCATGAACTTCTCCATCATCTGTTGATGTTTCTGAAATAACTTCTCTATCTGCTTTGACTGCCTTATTTTCAACCTCTTACGTTCATCTGTGAACCTTTTGATGTTATTTTCACTTATTTCTTTAATCCTCCTAAAAAGAGAAAAGATATAAATTTAATCTAATTCTCACCATACCATTTGTAATAAGAATAATTTGTTCAAGGAGAAACTTAAGTTCACATTTATATGAATGTGATCTGAATAAATGCCTGTGTTAATGATATTGGGTGTGTAAAAATGAATTTTAATTGCATTTTTTTATCTTTAAATTTAGGGCAAATATTTTTCTTTATAGTAGAGATCATCACTATGGCTGACTCAAATAAAGAGTAGGACTGAGATACATCACTGACCTCTCTCTCTCTGCCTTGGCTTTGATTGTCTTATCATTCATCACAGCTTTACTGGACTCCATGGACTGTTTGGACTGTTTTATTGTTAATTCTTTCTCCTCTCTAATTAACAAACAACAAGAAAATAAAAATTAAAATCAAGTAAAATGTATATCCCAAGATTATACTTCAACATGTCAAGCATTTGTAATCAAAAGCTCCCTGTGGCCACAATACACAAATCTGTGACACCAACAAAGTTATTTTACACCTAAACATTTACCATAAACCAACTTTTATTCGTGTGCGAGAAATTTTTGCGAAAGTCTCGTCATTGCGAATATTTCTCACCGCGAACCGGTCCTTAAAGTCGATGTGCCTATTAACAAAAGATCCAAAATGGGCTTGATAACGAAAATTGATCGTCACAAACTAGTTTATCCCCGCCGGTAAATCGCAAAATAAAGTCATCGCGAATATAAAAGTTGGTTTACAGCATTGTCCCTATAGACCTGAAGGAGAAGAAGACAAAAAAGATTTTTTAATAAAAAATTTTGAGCCGAAAAGTTTCCAAACTATTCCATTACTAAGACCTTCTATATAAAATAACGAGTCCAATAAATAGAGAAGTTTGAGTCTGTGTATCAGTTAGTGAGTATGACCTATCATTTAGCACCTCCCGCTCATATGTACTTATTGACTCTACTATATAAGACAATAGAGTCCAATACTCATATAAGGTGGAGTTTCTGATTCAGTGAGCTAGCACCTCCTGCTCTTATGTACTTATTGACTATACTATATCAGACAATCGAGTCCAATACTTATACAAGGTTGAGTTTCTGATTGAGTGAGACTGACCTGTCATTTAGCACCTCCTGCTCTTTGATTTGAACTTGTTGAGCTGCTTCAAACAGTTTCTTTAGTAGGACATTCTGTTGAACTACATGTTCCTTAAGGAGATCATGTTCTTCTTTGATCTGTCTAAGAGAAATGTCTGACCACTCCTTGGTATGCTTTGTAACCATCTCTGAAATCTGATTAAAATAAAATAATGTAATTCTTCTTCTCTTAACTTCTCTTAACTTTTCACCATTCTGTTTTTATTATTCCTCAGTGAATACAAATGAAATTTGTGCTCTGCTTCCAGCTTTTACAAAATTCTGTTTTGGTAGTTAAAATTGACATATCTTTATAATATAACTTAACATCTGTGAAGATCTGACAGTATCTGACACTTACTTCTGTTTTATGATCATCAACCAGTACTTTGGAATCTGTGACATCTCTGAAATGTGGAGTAAAAATATCCAAGTCAATTGTATCTAATTTTTAAACCCTTTTATTCATTTAAAATCTAAAAGTAATGAATCTTATACTAACCCCTTATTCTTATTTTTCTCCATGGCATTTAACTTTTTGTCTTGTGTGATCACAATTTTATCAACAACTAAGCAATGCTGTTTATGCATGGCGGATTTTTCCTTCTGATGCTTCTTTTTCATTAACTGTAGTTCTTTTTGTTGTTTCTTTGTCAACTTCTGAAAGAGTTTATCTGACTTCACACTTTCCCGTGTAAGGGTTGGGAAATTCAAATCATCTGTAATGATAACAATAGAAGTTAAACAAATAAAGATTTTATTCAATTTTCCAAAACACTTGCACCTTTAAAGCTAAGCAAGCTGCATTTTTTGCAATGTCATTTGATAATCTATAGTTTTATAGGTAGTACCCATCATACTATGAGATAAACATAGGATCTCCCATGATTTGTTGCTGAATATTATTTTTATCCAACGAGTTGTGTATATCTTTCTCCCTGAGCCTTGGCAGGGGATAAAACATATAACGAGTCAGACAAATATGATATCCAACTACAAATCATGGGAGGTTCTTTTTTATCCCATGTGTTTTATATATAACTATCAAAGTCTACCCTGTTTTTATCTAGAATTTTTATTACTCTATCGCAAAATCGATGTGACATCACATCTGTGGGTTAAATTATATTAAAAATTATCCAATGAGTCATATCCACGGGATATAGGGGTAAACATAGAATAAAAAAATTATTTTTATATTTATTAAAAAATTTCTTTTTCCCTTCTGTGTAGATCTTTCTACAACAATCCCTTCAGTGTATATCTTTCAACAATGATAAAATTATTTGCAACTTTAAATTACCCTGGTAAGTTTTACCTTGGATGCAAAATCGAAACTACTGAAAAACTTTAAGAAATATGAGATACATTTTTGAAAATTTTATTTTGCTTAAACTGTTTATTACAATAAATTTGTATGTAACTTAAACCTTTATTATCATGCAATTAGACTACAATAAAGCAGAAGAAAGACTTCTATATACAATCCAATATACAGTTTTATATAAGAAATCATTATTGTACAGGACGACATTAATGTAATTCTGATTCAATCAAAGCTTATTAATAGTTCTTCCATCGCAAATATGAAGAGCAGAAGTTTATTAACATTATTTTTTCTGTCATTGAGACAGTTATTTACAATTTTGCAAAAAAAAAATCCAACATCAAAGTTGCAGCTTATATTGCTTTATGTTCCAGCGATTGCAAACAGACCTGAATAAATTTAATAAATTTCTCACCTTTCTTTTCATCTTTCACTTTTGCTTGTTGGTTGTTTGAATTAAGGGCCAGTTGACCATTTGTGCTTGGTTTCAACTCTGCTTTACTAACATTTTTTGGAAGCACTGGGGCATCAGAAATGGAATCGCTGTCGTAACCAAACTTGTCAAACATTCTCTGTTTCTTGTCTTGAGGATTGGCCAAAATGTCAGCCAATACTGAAATCACAAGAACATTTACTTCCTTCATGATCTCTGTTTAAAAAAACCTGCATAATGATAGAATATTTTTATTGCTTCTGAAAGGCCCATGGACCACAACACTCACCTGACTCAGCATGACCCTCATCGTACAATTAAAAAAAATGATTTTCCCTCTTTATTTACATGAAAAATTTGTACGCCACACAAGGGTCCAATCCGAGTCTCAAGGTGTTACAGAACAACTTCATTCTCAAATTCTAGGACAATCATGGTGATTATGTCTAGCAGAAGTAGACATTGCTTCCCAATTTTAGCTTTACTCTAACCTTATTCTAGGATCCCTAATTTGAAATTAAAACATTAAACGCTTTAACACCAGCAGACCACAGTTTGGGAAGGAACTGGACCTGAAAGATTGGGAAATTAGCAGCCTTTTAGCCTAAATGCAAAGAAGATTTTTAAAGAAATATGAAAATTTTAAAAAATTTAAAGATGCCTCTGCAACTTTGTATTTAAAGCTGAAGATTTTTCAGTGACTAAACAATGACTTTCTACTATTTGTTTATACCCCTTTAAAAAACAGTATATCCAACAACTTGAACAATATTGAATCCCTTTCACCTGAGGGTACTTAAATTTATGACAACTTTTGTTGATTATGGTTTAGTGGCCCAATTGTTAGAAGAGGATAAAACTGTGAAAAGCTTCGAAACAACATACAAAAGAAGATGAAACAGATAATAGATACTGAACCCTCTTTGATTACAAAAATTTACTCAAACCTCTGGCAAAAGTGAGCTAAGAATGAACCATTTTATTTTCCAGCATCTGAAACCTTTTGTTACTGCTACACTTACTTCCCACTTCCTCTGGTATGTAGGTCTCCAGGATGATCCTACAGAAGATGGTAGGTAGTGACAGTGGGAAGTTTCCCTCCGTTCGTAAGGAGATGTATCTATAGCCGGACTGTAACCCGTCCAGTGGCAGGATGCGCTGACCAATCAGTTTCCCTGTGTCCTCATACACTGCTATTCTCAGGACAGCTAAATCTGGTAACACTACCTGTCACAGCAAAAGTCATATGTGGATTGTGAAGGTGTTGATAAATTGGAGCAAGTAATGATTTGATCAATAATAAATGAATAAACAATGGCATTATGCAATATAGATTTTGTAAAAATCTTAATTTTATTCAGTGGTATAGACATGACATAAGAGTTTGGATAAGACATACCGGTAGTTTTACCCATGTTACAGAAAACAATGACAGTTTCTAGATAAAGAAACACCCTGAACTGTTACAAAAGTATGGAAGGATTGACATCCACATCGCTTTATATTCATCCCTTTTTAAACATCTTGATGTAAGAATTATTTGAATTCATTTAAACTTTGATTAATTCACTCATGCTCTGGTGTGCTTCCAACCTTTCTGAACACGAATTTTTCCTCATTATACACAGGGTTGAGTCCATTTGCTGGCACCACTTTAGTTCGCATCTCTTTCCTGATTGTGTCGGTGGCCAGTCCATACATGTCTACTTCTACATAGGTCCCAACTTTCTTGTCAGACAGAAACTGCCCAGAGATAATCTAAAACAAATGTTTCAGGAATAAATACCAAATTAGTATTCAGAAAATTGCAAGTTAGATTAAAAATTTCACAGGACTTGAAGGCCCCCTGAATGTCAAGAACTTATTTTTAACATGATGTCACAATCAACTTTAGACCTATCTGGAATTCTGTACAATGTATTGTGAATTTTACAATTCTATGTAGACTCTGTGTTCAGAATATATTGGTATCTAGACATGTTGTCTCAACACTAACCTTTACAATCAGGCCAGAGAATGGCCCATTTTTACACAATTAAGTCAGCAAATAGATGTACTGGCTCATATAAAAATCAGACAAAAAAGTAGTAATTTTACAAAAGTGGAATCTTTTCATGGAGAATATTTTTTCATACACAACAAATATTTTAAATGAACTGATATTTGTCAAATTGTAACAGCTAAAATGATGGCAGTACTGATAAAATGAATGACAATTACCAGAAATTTGCTGTTTCTGACTAATTTAATATCAAGTTTCTAAAATAAATTACTTGGATCTAATTTCATTGTTTTCCCCCAGAAATTAAATATATGAAATTTCATCTACAAGGCAAATAAAGAGGTAGATTCACGTACTCCATAAAATGGCCCTGTCAATATACTAATTAACCGACCAAGTCCTTACGTCCTATTTCCATCATTAATATAAAGTAGAGACTTAGTGCTTTCATTTCCTATAAACAAATTTCCTCTGAGAGTCCTAGTTTGGAAACTCAAGGGTTGTGAAACTGCAATGTTCTTGATTTTTGAAGAAAATGGGTGAAATTGAGCATCTTTAACTTTTGATAAAAATATGAGCCCACCCTGCGATCCAGAAATTCTTTCATGGATTAGAATCTTCCGAAATAGTTCTTTCATTATATAATTCAACATTTTAGATCAGAGGTTGGGGGCTATGCAAAATATTAAAAAACAGCTTAAATTTTTGGTCATTTTTAACGAAATTTTCAAGATTTGAGGAAAATGACGAAATTCATGACGTCATAATACATAGACAAGAGAAAAAATTACCTCATTTTTATTTGATATGAAGTCATCAAGGGTCAAAGTGAAATATAACATATTTTCAACTAAAACTGAGTAGTTCTTATTTTTCAGAAATTCACAGGGCCAAAAATGGACCAATGTGAACTTTCTCCTTTGCCTACAGTTTGTAACCCTTTAAACTCTTACTTTGGTTATTTGGTATCCCAAATCAATGATCTAACCAAGACTGAATTTAAACAATAACAGCAATTTCTCATGTAGCTAGGTTTTTTTTCTGAGGCAGCAATTACCCTTTCAATATATTTTTTGAATTTTTTTTTACCCAATATATTTGTGGCAACTTGTGTTGAAATTGGCCCCGTTTCTCTGAAAAGTTTAAAACGTTAAACGTTTGCAGAAAAAGAGACAGAAGCCATACAGAATGTAATCAGAAATTCAGCTAAGGTAATCTAAATGACACTGCTGACTCAGTTGATGTTTTGGTTGTGCCCCTGATTGCAGTAATGTAAATGACAGTGCTGACTCAGTTGATGTTTTGATTGTGCCCCTGACTGTGGTACCTGTACTGAACACTGAGCTGGAATGATACCATCCACAGTGCTCTCCAGGAACGGATCAAAGTTTCTGTCGGGTCTCCTCATGAAATCAGGCTTCAGTAAATACCTACAGCAAGAAAAATACAGATTTTCAAAGACTTTCCTAAGCATTCCAAAAAAGTCCATAACACTGTGGATTCTTAAAGTTAACATGGATCGACAGAATGACAGCTAAATCAACTACTGTAGAAGAACTTTTTTCCACAGGGTCAAAATTCCACAGAATCTCAATTTCTGTTTAATCTGGGTGTAGAAAATTATGTGGATTTCCTAGACCATCACTAGTCTATATGCCTTACATTTATATTAAGTACGTTGGACAAATTTCCGCGGAAAATTTGTGACCGCGTGCATAGCGTAAATTAATATCACACGGAAAAAAGTACTTCTACAGTAATTCAATGAAGACAACTGTAAACCTTTGTGAGGCCTAAAATAAAAATCAAAGAAATAACATGTAATCAGACACTTTACACCACTGATTCTCACCCACAGTTCCCATTGTACTCAAACTTTCCCTGATTAAGTTGCATGGCTAGATCTGATGTTTGGAAGTTAAGTGCTACCATCTGACATCCAGCATTCCAGAATAGCTTTAAATCAGAAAAGAACCCTCAAAATATAATTTACTTAATAATAATGTGGATGCATGTAATAATAAAACAGTCCTAATAGCATGAAAATTTTAACTTTCAAACTAGAACTGTCCAATAGGGACAAATACCCCCCGCTGGGTTTTTCAGAGAAGGTGCCAATTCAAAAATACTTTATGGATCTAGAGGTGTTCACAATTTACTTACAAAAATTTGCAGTGAAATATCATGTTTCTTAATGAATGAAACAAAGGTACAACCAAATGAAACATCAATACTAATACATTGTAATTCCATTGTAACATTATTTTTTTTTTATTTAATCTTTTTATTTCTGCATTAAAAAAATATATTGCAATTATGTGTTATATGTCACTCTGCAAACTGATTGTTAAAAAAAAATTATATTATACAAAATCAAATTAATCTTGATAACTTTATATCAAATTCATTTGAAATAAAGAGCTGGTCATCCAGTAAAAAGTGCTTTGACAGAAAATAAATTACAATTAAGAGAATAAGAGAAGAGAGATCTTTAATTCTTGTGCCTGGTTCCCAGGAGATTACTCATGGTTGATAATAAGATGCCTTAATGTTCAACTTCCCACACCAAACTCATTAATTTATCTTTAACTGGATGCATGTCCAGTCAGTATTCCCAAGAGATGAATATAAAATTACATTATCTTCTGTGCAATGTAAAAACTGTTTTTAACACTTGATGATGTTTCTTTTTTTTAAGTTTATATGAGTAGTTTTAAGCTGTAGTATTTTTGTACAGATATTCTAGATTCTATGTCTCAAACCTTATACATGACCCAAAATGAACAAGTCAATTAAAATAAAAAATAAAACCTGTAAAATGCAAAAGAAAATGAACAAAAAGAGTTGAAAATTTTAATTGCACACCTTCATATGGTGAATAATAAGTGTACAAATTTTCAGATTAATCCTTGCAATAGTTTCTGAGAAACGGTCCGGACAAAACCACAAAATAAAAATGAAAAAACACCTGTAAAATTCAAAATAATAATCGAATCAAGATGAAAATATCAGGTGCACAACTTCATATGGTGAATAATATTTGTACAAATTTTCAGACAAATCCTTCCAATAGTTTCTGAGTAATCTCGTCTACAGACAGACAGACAGCTAGACAGACAGAGGGACAGACGGACATGGTGATTCCAATATACCCCCCCTAAACTTCGTTTGCGGGGGGTATAATAAATTTCCAGAATCCATACTACCTGTGGCATGTAATTACTGGAATCTACTCGACCACCCCTCGGATAGATTCGACTCATTTGGCGTTTATTATAGCTGAACAGGATTAAGGATTTTTTTCCCAAAGAAATGCAGTACTTTTTTGTCATAAAAATTCTACATCAAAAACATTTATAAACAGATCAATTTCATAATCTAATTGCTAATTATGAATTATCTAATTGCTAATTATGAATTACTAATTACAGTAAAATTTGTTCATCAAGACACCAATGGTTCCATAGAAATTGGGATTAGGAAGCATTCCAAATAGATAGTTTTCATATGACATGATTTTCTCTTGAGTTATTTCACTTGGCTGCCATCTTCATGTCAACCTGGTAATTTTTTTCCTTTTTGTCCTACAAAATTTGAGGGTGTAGCAGAAATATTTGGGGAAAAATCTTCATGGTATAAAAATTATGAAATAAAGGAGGATCTAACAAATGTATATTTTTCAGAAAAACAATGCTTCATACCCCACTATTGCCAGTATAAAATAAAGTTGGTTCCATAATGAAAGATTATGAGCATGTTGACTTCCAATATGGTGGCCAATGGGAAATAACTCTTGTTAATTTGGGTTTACTGAAAACTATCTATTTGACAACATTTTAATAAACAATGTAATTTACTAAAATAAATTTTATGTTAATTAGGGAAATTTGAATTCAATTGGAGGAGTTATGACTGTTTTATCCTTAATTATAGATGATCAATGCATAAAAAACAGCAAAAAATAGAGTAGTCAATTTACATCTGGGAGCATTAAGCTTTAAAAAAAATATGCTTACAGACAGAAAAATGCACGAAAGAGACTAAGAGTTATTAGATGCTGCTCACATGTATCCCATACCCGAGTGTTCAATTGGTACATGTAGCAACTTTGTAAGAATGGGAAGACTGGCTTTTTTTATATCAACTCCTGCGATTCTATGATATCCCGCTTATCACATGGATGTTGCTCCAATGAATTTGCATTGCTTTACATACCTGATCCCTGAACAATGTAGACATTGTTTGTAAGATCTCACCAATATCTGATTCATCACAAAAGATATTTCAGGAAAAAATGTAACATGTCTTGATATACTGTATATAAGTCGGTCCGCCTATAAGTCGATTGTATTTTTTTTAGGTTATTTTGGAGATATTTGCCATTAACCCTCTTATAAGTCGGTACAATTTTTTGCCAAAATCCTGTGACAATTTTAGGTAAATCCATTGACGTTTAAGCCTGGTTTCAATTAATGGTTTTTGAACTGAAACCAATATTTTATCTTACATAATTAAACAAATAAGTAATGCTCACTTAAGTTATGCAAAAAAATATTTAAAAAATACGTAAATACTGGTACTTTAGGTATAATCTAAGAATACATTAAGAATCGTATATATCCAGATATTTTCTTTGATAATTGTCGGAAATTTCAGCGTCCAGAAAAATACCAATCTCTTTATGATTCGCCTATAAGTCGGACATAGAGTTTAAGATCGAACTTTAACTCCCAAAAAACCGACTTATAGGCGAGTATATACGGTAGTTATATTCAAATTTCCAGTGTCTTTGTCCGAGATAAAATTACAAATAGTCAATGTACTTTATTTCTCCATCAATGTACTGGTTCATCGATAGGCGCGGTTAAAAAAAATCTTGTGTAGGGTGGGAAAAATAGCTAGACAGAAGCAGGGCTTGTAACACGTGGATTGGTGGAATCAAGAGCATGTAAATATAAGGCATAACTGTCAGATTTTTCAATTTCATGACGATGATCAATTGATTGGCTTGCGTGACAATTTTTTGCTTAAATGCCTTTGGCAAACTATCACGCAAGCCAATCAATTGATCACATCATGAAATCGAAAAATAAGACAGTTATTCCTTAAATCAATCTATTAGTAATAAAAAAGTGAGAAAAAGACAAGAAAAGTCTTCAGAAATAAAAGATATGTCAAACTGTGAAAAAGCTTAACTGGACTTGAATCAGGTTGTCACATCACCTAACGTCATAAAGTGTCAAGTGATTTCTCAGTGAATGCACATTCACTTCTAAATATTCAGTATATGGACATGATTTTTAATACACTAATAAAAGATAATTTAATTAGATATACATTATTCTTCAAAGTACACAACATTTTTTCCATAAATCATGGTAATCATGTTAATCAAACTTTTCTAACAACCCTAGTACATGTTTCCATAAAATGCTTCATCCATCTCTGTGATTCCTAGATAAGGATACTTGACAAGCTCGATGGCCTGAGATTTGAGGTATTGTAGTCCCACATTTTCATTGAAGGATGACATGTGATAATGAATATTTTGCTCTGAAAAATAAAGCAAAGAAGTTTTCAAGGGAAAAAAAATATAGTTCTATTACAATGACAACTTTAACTAAATCATGGGAAAAACAAATTTGAGCTGTTTCTAGATAACAAAATTATGAGCTTTTCATATTTTTTGTGAAATCTAGTCAGAATAAGTGTATATTTGTAAACATTTCCTCAGTACCATGAGATTTGGTGCCAAGTGAAGTAAGGACTTTGAAGGCTTCAAGACAAATCATATTCACAATGCCCCAGACTTATCCCAAATTCTGAAACACCATATGCTTGTTTTATTTTTCTCGACTTATTTTCTTTAAGATTCTGACATTTTGCATATCATTTTCTTGGGACTTGCTAAATAATTCTGAATCTATATAAATTTGATATTATATTCTAAAAGCATTGTCTCCCCTTTTTAATGATGCATCATTAAAATATTCAAAGAAATAAATCAATTGTATTTTTTGCAATGGAAGGTGAATTTTCTAGTGATGGCCCTAGTGTACCAAGGGTTGATTGATAAAAGTTTCTCTGTCAGTATTAAAAGCTTTAAGCTAATTCTATTTCTCAAGTGTTGTTTTTTAAGCTGCTCTAAACATTGAAAACTGAAGACTTCTAATTACATAGCAGCAATTAAGCTTTCTTTAGTAAGAGTCATCTGGGCCTTCAACATATAATAAACAGAAGCCTACCGTGAAAGATACAACTTATACTATTTAGAAAGGCACAACAAATACATTTTAGAATGAAACATTACAGGTATCCAGGTTTTTTATGAAAGTTGTACGAACATAATAAATTATGTAATCCATTATATAATATTAAAACAATAATATGATCAAAGTCAAAAAAAAAAAAGTTTTAAGGCCTTTTTAAGAGAGGGGTTGATCTACATGTATTATATCTCTAAGTCTTTTAGCCTACCTTCTGCTACTTTGAAGCCCTGAAATTTGACGGGCTGAGCATAGTTAACCATGGAGGATAAGTAAGGATGAATGTTGGTGGTGGCTCTCTCATAATGGTAGGCTGACATCAAGGCTGCCTCCTCATCCGCCGTCAGGCTCCCCTACAATTAAAATTGTCAGTATAGCTCATCTATAGCATACTACGCAACTAGTATGTTATGTAATACTTTAAGTAAAACTTAATGACACAATATTTTTGTGAAACAACTATTTGGAATTAATATTAAGCAAGACAAGTTTTGCAAATATTTCTTTTTATTTTAATGAGGAACCAATACTTCGCTGTTTGCATTTTCAAACCCTGAGTATGATTTCTTGTAAAATTGATGAAATATTTCAAAAACAAAGTTTCAAACCCCCCAAGTTACCCACTTTTTTGCCAGAGAACTGCCTGAATGTTTTTTTGGCTAGACAATCCTCCCCATCAATGCTGATATCCATATCTTCACCCTTCCCAAGATGCAACTCTGGATGAGCATCAGTGTTTGTGCTTACTGTTGGGGGATCGATTTCTGTAATAAATACAGTTTATTAAAGGTTTGACCAAAATCTAAAACACTTACGACATTGAAAAAACACACACACACAAGAAACAAATGGTTTTCCTATTAGAAGCTTATGTACAGGTTCCTGGTTTTGTAATTATTGCTTCTTGAAGAAAGTTTACATTTTAAACATGTTACTCTGTTAAGGCCATTCCAAAATGTTTCTTTGTAAAGCATCCACCCTTAATTTGAAAACCTATCTTTCTCTCCTGAGAACACACACAAATTGAAGTGGGAAAAACAAAACACTTTAAGCACAATTCTGGAATTTCTCATCATCATTTGTGAATTCTCAATCATTGTAACAAACATAATCTACCAGTTAATTGAAATAAAAAAAAATATGGGTACATCAGTAACTATAAAATAGAAACACCAATCCAATCAGAGTAAATTGTGTGTCAAGATTTGTATTTGTTGATTTTATTTCATTTTAACTTTATAACCTCAAAACCAATCTGTCTGTGGACGCTAAACATAGAAAATCTTTGAATATGGCCTATTAGCATTCTCAAATGCATTTTCTCTCTCTTTCTCTCTGTGCTAATTAAAATATGCAACAAGAGGCCCAAGGGCCCAGAACCACTTTTTTGATATATATTGAATAACACTGTAGTAGTGACCTACCTTTGGGTCAATATATTCTGTCTGTCACAAAAACTTAAACCTTGGTTATATTATTTGAATGAGATGAGATGGGATTTACATATTACAAATGTGCATTACCTGTGAGAAGACCTTTTATATACACTATGACCTTTGACCTTTGACCATGAAGTTTGACCTCCTTTTCAGAAATTAAATTATTACTTTAAAGTGGTTATAACTTTTGAATGAGAAGAGATAGGACTTTAACATAATAAGAATGTGTATTACCTCTGACAAGACTTTTCTAAATATACAATGATTTTTTACTTTGTGACCTTGACCTTTGATCTCCTTTCAAAAACTTTAACCTTGATCATAACTTTTGAAAGAGAAGAGAAAGGGCCTTAACATTTTACAAGTATATTGCCTGTGACAAGACTTTTCTAACTACACCATGATTTTTCACCCTGTAACTTTTATGTTTTACTTACTTTTTAAAAAATTGTTATTTTTTTCCTTATAACTTCTGATTTAGAAGAGATATGGCTTTCATTTTTGACATGTGTATTACCTGTTACAAAATATTTCCAACCATGCTAAGATTTCTGAAGCCTTAACCTTCAGCTTCATGTTCGACCAAATTTTCAAAAACCTGTGGTAAGACCTATCTAAATAAACTATGGTATTAGACCATATGACCTTGAAGATTGACCTCCTTTTCAAAAACTGTAACATTGTTCATAACTTTTGAATGAGAATAGATGGGGCTTTCATATTAAACATGTGTATTACATGTGACAAGACCTTTCTAAATACAATATAATTTTTGATCCTGTGACCTTGACGTCTTGGCTTGTTTTAACTATTTTGCATCTACAATAGTGTGTTTGTGTTGGTAATAGAGAAAGATTGTGTAACATGTACAATCATGTGCATGAAATATCGTTCATGTAAAAGGTATAATTGTGTGAATCATTCAAGAAATGTAATCATTCATGTCAGTAAGCACATAACATCACAGCCATTGTAGCTGATCAATTGAGTATCATGAGTTTCTTTGAATAAATAACCAACTCAGTCCCACTAGAATTCAAGCATCAACCAAGACAAAAATTAAGCATATAGCTAGTACTCTCAAATGATAATAATATTCATACATCTCAGAAGTAAGAAAGATAATTAAGAGACACTATATAATAAATTTCAATTTGTAACAACCTTAGGGCTTCAAACAATGCTAGTTAAAGGCATGCAATTTTGACTCAGTTGTTTTACTTT
>PRKT01000288.1:449338-466493 GCA_003671525.1 Saccostrea glomerata
CCATGATTTTAACATTCTAGGATCTATACATCCTCAATACTTTTTCACACATTTCTACAATTTAGTTCTAGTTAAAAATGAAATTCCCTTCTCTTCCTATATATGTATAATTTCGATCCCTATTATGACCCTTCCCTACCAAAGAAGGCCCTGTTATGAACAAGTAAGAATCTATAGCACTTTCATTGTGATGACTTACTTCTTTCCACCTCTGGGCGAAGTCTTTTGTTTTTGATGAGTATTTTTCCTTTGAGCTGATTGGGTGATGGTAAGGGTACTCCAGGTTGTAACTGATGATTAATGGAAAGATTGTAACAGAAAATGGTTCATCAAAAAAGAATGTGTGTATTAAAAGTAATAACTCTGAGACAGCAATAAGAATTTATAGTTTTAACCCTTTAATTGGCCAATTTAAGTATTTCAATATTTATCAACAAGGTAAAGAACTGAAATTGAAGACTCTAATTTTTCTTTAATAAAGATGTTAAGAATCTTGACATCATCATATTAATCCTAGTAGATTTACAGAGCAATTTTCCAATGGTTTCTTCAACAACATATCCCCAAATATCTCCTCACAGTACTTGGCCATTTTATACTGCTGTGGCTTGCTGAAAAAAAAGAATATCTTTGTCAATATACTTTATACAGGTGAAGGAGAATGAACAATCAATTCTATAATATAAAGATTTTATAGTCCATATCATCATGATCATGCATAAAACCTATTTTACTAGTACATGTACTCCTCAGACAAGTAAAATGTTCCCAATTGTTAATGAGTATAAACAAATTATATTTTTAACTCCGTATACAGAAAAAAAAAAAACATAGGTAATCAAAGATTACAAAGCTCACCTCGACGAATGTTATCAGTATTAGTAATGCAAATCTAGCATCATATTTTTTTAAATTTTGGGTGCATCGATCATGAGATCAATATCTATTAAGTTTGGTTTACGTAGAACTTATAGTTTCTTTGGAATAAACATGCTCCAAAAACTTTAAGCTGGTCACAAATCAGGAAATGTGTTTTTAGTTCCAACATCCAAAGCAAGTGTCCATCCTTAAATACATCAGCTATCCAAGTTAAATCATAACAGGTCATAAAATTAAAGAGATAATCCAAAACATACCCTGGTTTCATATCTGGAAAATGTTGGTCAGATCCAGCATCCGTAGCAAGTCTGGTAGTGTTCATCCCTAAATAAATCTTCCATGCTAATTTGTTTAAAGTATTGCTAAAATTTAGATCTGGTCACTCATCTGGAAAATGTACATGTAGGTAAGATCCAGCATCTGAAGCAAGTCTGGTAGTGTCCATCCTTAGATGTATCATCCATGCAAGCTGGTCCAGGAAGGGCTTATAGTTATAGTAACTTAGGAATGGACCTGCTACAAAAACTTTAACCTGGTCACTGATCTGGAAAATGTAGGTCAGATCCAGCATCCGAAGCAAGTCTGGTAGTGTTCATCTCTAGATGCATCATCCATGCAAGTTTGGTCCGGGTAGGGCTTATAGTAACTTTGGAATGGACCTGCTCCTAAAACTTTTACCAGGAAGCGACGCTAACAAGGACACCGGGGATATAGCATAAGCTCATCTCGATTTTGTCAAGGTGAGCTAAAAACTGTTATTTGATAAGAAATACTAATATGATAAAAATGCTCTCATCAGCATGACAAACCTGCAATGATTTTCAAATGACAGTATAACAGGATACTGAGAAGTGATGAAGGCCGTTTCTGCTATTGCCTGAATAACATCCTACAAATACAAACAAGAAAATTAATGCTTCAATCACATTGTAACTATAGTCACAAAATTGACAACATAGATCATACTGTAGCAAAGGTTTGATCCCGTTACCATTCGTACACCAGTACCCAAGGACTGAAACACATATAAATCCAATTTCTCTCTCTCTCTCTCTCTCTCTCTCTCTCTCTCTCGTAATAAATATGTGACCAAAAGATTTCTGATGATTGCATTTACATGCATTTTGATGGTTTAGGCCACATCCCTCAGACCCAAAGAGGTAAAAAAAAAATTAAATTCATTGTTTGAATTCTAAGAGCACTTTGAAACAAAAAGATGGATGACAGACACCTTACATCCAATAAACCCTTCTGGTCTTTGACCAGTAAATGTACCTTAAATAGAATATCTGTGCACATTGCCATGCCATGGGTAATGATTGGTTCTTGCTCCTCTTTTGTTCCATCCCAAATATCCAACTCAATACTCCTAAAAAAACATTAAAAGAGAATAACAGCCATGCTTCACATACTATCTTTACAATTCAAAGACAACCTGAATTGTTTTCAAAAAACTATGTATGTTAAAAGGAGGCCCATGCTCTCCTGATGGTCATACAAAAACTTCTGGCTACTATGACCCCAACCCTAACAGAAACACAAGTCTCTGGCCGTACTATGGTCAATGCAGTCATTTTCTCCAATAATCACGTAATATATATACTGGTAGTACATACACCTAGTTATTGACACTTTTCTGTAAATCTGTTAGATTTACCTACCTACATCCAGCCAGAAGCACCTGTCTATACATCTCTACTGAGGACCGCCCCCCAAACTGTCTGCCTGTTAGGTACGTGTTGTGTGAAGAATTAATGAAGTAATGACACAAAGGTTGATCCATGTCCATGTATATGTCCAACCTTTCTAAATACACAGGAGCATTTTCATCTGACATCAAATATCGACAAAATCCATCAGAACTTAGCCATTCTGAAAACAAGAAAAGAAAAAAATTAACAGACCCTGCACCTGCTATATATTTTTTTGAAAATTATTTTCCATCTTGTTCTGTTTTGAATCTGTATGAAAAATTTGTGTTCAAATTGTGAACCAATGCTTGATTTCTACTACAAAAAACAAAATGTAAATAAAACAGGTGGCTCATCTGAGCAATTTTGGCAGGGAATAAGCGGAAACCAGTTCAGGTATAAATATAAACAAGAGGCCCATGGGCCACACTCACCTGATCAATTATGGCTTTGTTATTCTTGGTAGAAGATTTTTAAAGAATTTCCCTATATATTTCTATGTAAAACTTTGGACGGCCATTGTGGCCCCGCTCTACCCCCGGGGGTCATGATTTAAACAAACTTGAATCTACAATACCTGAGGTTGCTTCCATATAAGTATGATCAATTATGGCTACGTTATTCTTGAGAAGAAGATTTTTAAAGAATTTCCCTATATATATTTCTATGTAAAACTTTGGTGGGCCATTGTGGCCCCGCCCTACCCCCAGGGGTCATGATTTAAACAAACTTGAATCTACAATACCTGAGGTTGCTTCCATATTAATATGATCAATTATGGCCACGTTGTTCTTGAGAAGAAGATTTTTAAAGAATTTGTCTATATATTTCTATGTAAAACTTTGGTGGGCCTTTGTGGCCCCGTCCTACCCCCAGGGGTCATGATTTTAATAAACTTGAATCTACACTACCTGAGGATGTTTTCCCTTAAGTTTCATCTTTCCTGGCACAGTGGTTCTTGAGAAGAAGATTTTTAAAACTTACCACCAAATTTTCATTAATTCCCACTTATATCCCCTTGAATGAGGGCATGGCCCTTCATTTGAACAAACTTGAATCCCCTTTACCCAAGGATGCTTTGTGGCAAGTTTGGTTGATATTGGCCCAGCGGTTGTTGAGAAGAAGTTGAAAATGTGAAAAGTTTACAACGACGACGACAACGATGACAACGATGACGACAGACAACGGACAAATTGTGATCAGAAAAGCTCACTTGAGCCTTGGGCTCAGGTGAGCTAAAATGGTACATCAGTAACTATAAAATAGAAATGCCAATCCAAGGTCATATAAGAAGACCATATAATGCATTTGAGTAAGGATGAGGATCTTTTTTATCTGCTTAAATGGATTTACCATTCTCGATGTACTCTGGGTCTTTTTCATAGTTCTGGATGATCTGTAGAATTCTTTTCTTGTTGTAGTGAGGGAATAAAATTTCATTCAGCCGAGGGTCTCTCTGTCTCTGAAAAACATACATACATTCATACTACATGTACTAACATTTCTTTACTTTCTCCAAATAAATTTCAGAAGAGTCAATATTGAATAAATTGTGATAACTGAAACATTAGTATATTCTACCTTACTTACCTCATTGAAAAAGTCCACAAGTTGAGGTACTGTAAGATATGTTTTTGTGGCGCTACTAGCTCTGTTAAAAAAAAAAGAACAAAATGTATGATAATATAAACTCCTTGCTCAGTATATATGCTTTCTATATATTATTTATAAATATATATTTCTATAAATCTTGTGTCTGGTCTCCTCAAAAAACTACATGTATATTCATATTAATCATTGCCCTACACTTCATGATAGGAAGATTTTGTTATTCAATCTTTATTCCTAATAGTATTATATTCTTTCTAAACCTTTGATTCCTGTATATGGCCCAAAACTACTTTATAGGGCATGATTTTAATGAATAATAATAATCTACACTACATAACAAAGCTTTCATTGAAGTCTCAACTTTCCTGGTCAGTGGTTATTGAGAATAAAAAAAAAAATTATAATAACAAATGTCATCAGTTTTTTGCTCTTTCTTAATTATCTCCCCTTTGAGAGGGTGTGGCCTTCCATTCTTTCTGGCAAATTTAGTTTTGGATGAGGTCAAAAATGTGAAAAGATCATGGAGACTCGAGACATATTTAAATTAATAAAGTTCACCTGAACTTCAAAATTTTTAAGCTCAGGAGAGATAATAATACCTAGAATAAAAAAATATACAATGTTTTAGATTATATTCTTCAACAAGAGGCCCATGGGCCACATCACTCACCTGAGCACTGTGGCTAGGAAAAAGTAGAATTGGTTTATTATTGAAAAGTTTAAATCCAAAAGTAGTCCCATGACCAATTATGGCTTTGTAATTCTTGAGAAGAAGATCTTTAAAGAATTTTACTATATATTTCTTTGTAAAACTTTGGTTTGCCATTGTGGCCCCGCCCTACCCCCGGGGGTCATGATTTGAACAAACTTGAGTCTACACTACCTGAGGATGCTTCCATATAAATATGATTAATTATGGCTTTGCTATTCTTGGGAAGAAGATTTTTAAAGAATTCTACTATATTTTTCTATGTAAAACTTTGGTCGACCATTTTGGCCCCGCTCTACCCCCGGGGTCATGATTTGAACAAACTTGAATCTACACTACCTGAGGATGCTTCCATATAAATATCATCAATTAGAGCTTTGCTATTCTTTAGAAGAAGATTTTTAAAGAATTTTACTATATATTTCTATGTAAAACTTTGGTCGGCCCTTGTGGCCCCGCCCTACCCCCGGGGGTCATGATTTGAACAAACTTGAATCTACACTACGGTGTGACCTTATGTTGTGAACCCTCTTGACCTAGGGGGTCAAAACTTAAATCTCTTATTCTCTTTTACTTTGCATTAAACATTAAACATTGTCTAAGTAATCATTATAAGCAGGAATCTTGGCTTTTCCTGGTTTAAACAAAATCAGAAAAGATCCATTTTTCTAATCCTCTTTCTCTTGTCTTAAGAAAAGATTTTGTTGCTTATGATTATAAAACATTCATCATTCACTTACTGTGAAATCATTGATTTTCATGGGGGTTGTTTCATTGCTTTTGAGGTATAAAGAGACCCATGAATTCATGTCCACCACCAAAAGTTAAATAAAATATACATCAAAAGGTAACAATCCTTCATCCATAACAAGAGGCCCACGGGCCTCATAGGTCACCTGAGTATCGTGTAACAACTTTCAAACAATTCAAATTGGCCATGAAATTCACAATTCACAATTTTGAAAGAGGCACCATTGCTTATCATAATTATAAACCTAGCATGCTTACTCTATTTACTTAATACCCAGAGGTAGATAAGAGTAACAAAGAGAAAATGCACTTCCACTTTATAACCAGTTGTGCACCTCACCCCAAAGGAACCACTGACCCTGGGGCCACATATTTCAAAATTTTGCTAATTTTATCATAAAATGGTTGATTAATACTAAGAGCAGATTTCAAAGCATTAATTTATTTTCAGACTATGTAACCAGGGGGGCGGGGACCATAAAATTCACAATTTTTGTTCCCCTTCACCCATAGATGCTGTATACTAAATTTGGTTGAAATTGGTTCAGTGGTTTCAGAGAAGAAGCTGAAAATGTTCAAATGTTAACACACGACGGAAGACGGCAGACAAAAATGGATAGCAATAGGTCACCTGAGATACTCAGGTGACCTAAAAAATCAAATCCCCACTAAGCCATGGCTTTTCAATAAACCTTGAAAAATTTGACCCCATGAAATTATGTGATTTTGCAGTAGTACATTTAGAAAACACATATTTTAATAGATATATATATTAATATTTGAAGTACAGATTCTCAGGAAGCAGTATCATTTGAAACTGTAAAAGATTAGCAGAAGTCATGACAAACCTTTTCACAGGGATGTTTCCCTTTGGATTGACCAACAAGCAAAGCTTTAACCAGCTGAAATGGGAAAAGAAAGAAATATTCAAATTAGGCTGATCAAGTTTAACATTTCTTTGGTTTTATTCTCAAATATTAAGTAAACTTGAACCAGAATTTATATTGAAATCAAACCAAATCTGTAGGAGTAGAATTATGAATCCCAGTGTAGACTACTTGCATGCCAAATCATAAGGAAATCAAAATAAAACTGTAGGAGGAGGAGTATTTTGAAATTATTTCACAGAAATTTCTATTTTTAGTAACCATGGCAACACCATTCATCAAATCAAAATCCTATATTCATAATTATGTATCTTTGTGTAGTCTACTTGTGTGCCAAGTTATATTGAAATCAGACCAAAACTGTAGGTGGAGTAGCGTTTTGAAAAACTAGAAAATACTAGCATGCGCAAAATGCCTAATAATCTTTTATGCAGCAGTAGACTCTCTTGTGTAAAATGGTGATATTGACTTTCTAATCTTTGCAAGTGTAATAAATTCAGTGATAACAAGTTCATGATATTGTCTTCATTTTAGTGCTAAACCAAAGTTTTGATTAAATTCTATTCAGGAATCACATTGAAGTTCCTGACTTTAGTGTAAGTCAGTGAGGGTGTCATAGTTTGGCTACCGACATTTGCTTGGATAGAGCAGTCGGTATATCATCTCACAAGAGATGCAGGGGTCCCAGGTTCATTTTCTGATCCAGACATACATTTTCTTCTTTTTCTGTCAGATAACTTGATTCTGTTGACCACCCATAGAATTGCACCTTCTTTCCTGTTACACATCTATTATGTATTGTCTATACTTTAAAACTGAATCAATATTCCTGTCCTTTGTTGAATTCCACACAGTTGTCAGTTGATGCCAAACCAAATGATTTTATATCAAATTCATTATATATATATATATTGTGGCCTACCAAGCAATTATGTTTATGAATCTCTCGGACTCTCTGAAACAAATGGCCTACAGCCATAAGCAAAAGAAGAATAAATGAAGAAGTTGCGATCTAACAGGATGTAATTTGACAAAATAAACCTCTTACTAGATAAGAATATTATCTCTCATTCATTAAGCAGAAAATATACTCTATCAATGTCCATTCTTGAGAGAATTATATTTCTTTGATAAATGGGATAGATTTGAACATGACTGAGTTACTAATACAGCATCAACGTGACATCCGACTCCACATCAAAAGTCTAACTGGAACTGAACTGAAAAGCTGATAAAGGGTGCAAACCTTAAGCTTTGTGGCACACATTGTATTCTTGAGTTTGAAGATGATAATGCCAACTTTTAGATCAATGGATAAATAAATTGATTTAATAAAAGTACTAACCAGTCCCACTCAAATAATAATTGTATTTAACTAAAGTGTATAACAGTATATGTGAAGCTACTGGCATTGACTAGTTTGTTAAGTTCTATATTTTATTTGAACACAAGGTTTGTGGCAAGATTTATTACAATCAGACCAAAAATGAGTATCTTAAGTAACCATGACAACACCATTCATCACAGTAAAAAAAATCCTTAACAAGGACCATGTATCTCAGTGTATTGTACTTGTGAGTCTTGTTTTATTTAATAATTTTTTTAAGTATATTACAGAGATTTTACTGATAGAGGTCTAATAATTATAAAAGAAGCCTAATTCATATAAGAAATGAGACCTACTGTTTTTTCAATGATGTCATTGGGCAAATGTTATTTGCTTTGGTGTTGGGCGTTAGTTTTCTCAGGCATTCATACCAAACCTGTCAAAAGAAATGTACTCAAAAACAAAGCTATAAGGTACATGTATTACAAAAATTGTTTGAATAGATATAAAATGACATACATTCCATAAAGGAGTATATATGATAAGGTCCAATTTTGGCCCCCTAAAAATCAACATTGTAGAATGACATTCAGATATGTTTAATTGATATTAAATTTTATTTTGTAGAAGAGATTATATTAGAAATATTTCCAATATATTTTTCATATTCATATGCACTCACTAGCTGTAAATGACATGAGAAATAATGCTATTTTTGCTATCTTAACAAAAAAGCCAAAAATATGCCCTTTTCTTGATGTTTTTTTCTTACGAGAAACATAGAGCGCAGTGTATAACATACATAATTTTTCTGTCACTAATTAGTATTGGATAGATACATCTTCAGTAAAAATATAAAGCTTGTTCTAGGCTGCGCTCTATATTTTCAGGAAGAAAAACTGCTTGAAAAATAAGCAGTTTTATAAAAAATATGCTAAAATGGTTGTAAAACGTGATTTTTATGATGTCATATTTCTAATATAACGGCATTTAGATCAAAATGAAAATGACCAATAAAGGTCGCATATATAGCTGTACAATTTATAGCTATATATAAAGTAAAATTAAGATATTCATTTTAAGGGGCCAATTGAGACACTTACCATATATCGCTCTTTAAACTACCTTTGCTCATTCTACTACCAATACAGAAATACAAAATATAAAAAGTCCCAGAAGTACAGAATAGCCCAGCCCTTTGTTACCCGTGCGGTATCAGGGTCAGCAGCTATCATTGGTGTGTAGTTGATGTTAACTAGGTCCAGTCCACTACAGATAGTAACTGTCCTCCATTCCAGATTACCATTCCCTCTCTGTTCTATTTCAGCATAGGTACGAGGATCCTTGTATCAAAAATACAAATATAAGCATGTCAAATTGGGTTAAATCCTATCAAACTGTATAATATTATAATATTTATTACATTCAATTCAAAATTTTTTATCCCCATACATGTACATTCCAGTGCAGTATTTCATGCAATAATATGTTAACAATGCGACCGTTAGGGCAAGGACAAATACTATCAATTTAGATCAGGCTCGTCAAACTGAATTTTGCATTTAGACTCTGATGTCTATGTTGCATTATCAAACCGAAGCCTGAAAAGTGCTGAATTTAATGAAGTGCATTTATCATATTTATTTGCAATATATCCAAGTTTTTTTTGTTGAACTTTTGTTGTTATTCTCGCGAGAACATAATTGAATAATCCATGCAGAAGTTAAAGCGGGAAAAATTTGTTTGGATCAATGTACAAGTCTGAATTTTCTCTTGACCCTTTTGCTTTTTAAGAGCTTGCAGTGACAAGCAGGGCTTTGCGCTTCTTGCTGCGCTCACTATGAGTTAAGAGTCACATCTTAAAATGATTTCAAAAAAATCATATGTAATTATATTTTAAAATTTATTCATTCTATTATTAACTGATATCAGTTTAATTATTGATGGAATGTATGGAAGAGCCTAATGCTACATGTGAACACCATTTACTACTAAAAACGCTAAAAATGCAGATATCTAAGTGGAGAAGAAACTTGCACTCTATTTGTATACATGTAGTATAATTTGTATTGAATAATTTTCATTTTTATTGTATGATTTTTCATTAGTATTGAATTTTTTTTCATGTCACAGACTAAAGAATACAATTGCATTCTCCAGTATTTTATTTGTATCGTATAATTTTAAATTTGTAACTTAATTTGAATTCTATATTTTTTCATTCATCTTTCATCTATTAGTCATTTATAATTTTCCATTTGTACTATTTTCCATTTGTATTCAATAAATTACTATTTATTTCTTTATTTGAATTCTATAATTTGCCATTTGCAAAATTTTTTTTTTATCTTGAAAATTAAAGAATACAGATGAGAGAAAAATTTTACAATACAAAATTATAAAACAAGAAATCTGTGAGCCAATGCTCACTAGTAATACCCCCGCCTTGATGTAAATAAACACTATCATGTTAATATACACAAGTTCAATTACAGGCAGAAACACAGAAATATATGAAGTTCACATCAGATTCATATCAAAATTTATCCCACCATGATATGGCATGCCTCAACAATATGCCTCAGTGTACTAAAAAATTCAAACATCTGCGATGAATAGTTAATGAGAAAACTGCAACAAAAATTTGCTATGTATGAAACAGACAGATGCACAGACAAACAGGAAGTTGACATTGGATTTGACCAAAAATATATTCCAACAAATGGCATGCCTCAGAGAAGATTGTGTTAAAATTCGAAGCATCTACGATGAGTAGTTGCTGAGAAAACTGCGACGAAACTTTGTTATGTATGAAACGGACAGATGCACAGACAAACAGGAAGTTGACAGAGGATTTGAACAAAAATTTATTCCACTGTATGGCATGCCTCAGAGAAGATTGTGTTAAAATTTGAAGCATCTACGATGAGTAGTTGCTGAGAAATCTGCAATGAAACTTTGTTATGTATGAAACGGACAGACGCACAGACAAACAGGAAGCTGACAGAGGATTTGAACAAAAATTTATTCCACTGTATGGCATGCCTCAGAAATTTGAAGCATCTACAATGTGTAGTTGCTGAGAAAACTGAGACGAAACTTTGTAATGTATGAAATGGACAGACGTTCAGACAAACAGGAAGTTGACAGAGGATTTGAACAAAAATTTATCCCACTCTATGGCATGCCTCAGATAAGATTGTGTTAAAATTTGAAGCATCTACAATGTGTAGTTGCTGAGAAAACTGCAACGAAACTTTGTAATGTATGAAATGGACAGACGCACAGACAAACAGGAAGTTGACAGAGGATTTGAACAAAAATTTATCCCACTCTATGGCATGCCTCAGAGAAGATTGTGTTAAAATTTGAAGCATCTACAATGAGTAGTTGCTGAGAAAACTGCGACGAAATTGTTATGTATGAAACGGACAGGCAACCAGGAAGTTGAGATTGGATTTGAACATAAATGTATCCCAATGTATGGCATGCCTCAGAGAAGATTGTTTTAAATTTTGAAGCATCTACGATGAGTAGTTGCTGAGAAAACTGTGACAAAAATTTGTTACGGACCGACAGACAGACACACAAGGGTAAAACAGTCCACCCCCCTCTCCTTCGGAGCGGGCGTATAATATAAATTTATGTAAAATTACTCAAAATAAATGTTGCAACATTTGACTTGCCCTATTCTTGGGTACCTGGATAATTGAATATCTCTAATTCCCAGTGTTCCCAAGAGTGTTGAATTCTCAACAGAAAACTTACGTTTATTTTAGGAGCCAATCCTAAGCGAATGTCATTAACCTGAGATATTTCTAGAACTTGGCCATCCTGCAAAGATAACAGGGATAAAATTCAGTTTAAAAAATCAAAAACATCCTGTTTACAGGTTTAGCATTATAATATAGGAGGCCCATAGGCCTAGAACCCTTGTTCCGATAATTAACACAACAATGTTACTGTGAAGTACTTCAGGCCCCAGGATCATGAAACAAACTTAGACTTAAGTCAATTTTTCAATTGCTCATGAAATATTTATTTATATATTGAATTTATCTCTAAATTTGCAGATGTCGAACCTTTTGTGAAGCAATATTAAACAAGAGGCCCATGGGCCACATCACTCACCTGAGCACATGGGCTAGTTAAAAACACAAATCAGCTTAGTATTGAAAAGCTTACCTGTTGGGGGAGGGGGGATTTGAATTTTCTATTACTTGAGAATGTCACTATATCAATAAGGCATGCATGTATAATTTGGCCATACTTGAAATGAAGATTTTTCCAACATATTACTAGATCTCCCATTGTGACCCCTCACGACATTTTTAAATAAATTTAAATCTTCACTACTTGCAGATGTTTAAATGTCAATTTGACTAAACAAAACTTTTCAGTTCTGGAGAAGATTTTTTCCTATATATTCCTATGTAAAAATTTGATTAGCCATTGTGGCCCCGCCCTACCCCTTGGGGTCACGATTTGTACAAAATTGAATCTACACTACCTGAGGATGCCTCCACATTAGTTTCATCTTTCCTGGCCCAATGGTTCTGGAGAAGAAGATTTTTAAAAGATACCATTAATTTTTTTATTAATTTATAATTATCTCCCCTTGGAAGAGGGCTTGTCCCTTCATGTGAAAAAACTTGAATCCCCTTTACCCAAGAATGCTTTGTGGCAAGTTTGGTTAAAATTGGCTCAGTGGTTCTTGAGAAGAAGATGAAAATGTGAAAAGTTTACAACGATGACAACAACAACAGACAATGGACAAATTTTGATCAGAAAAGCTCACTCTAGTCTTCGGCTCAGGTGAGCTAAAAATAAATTTTTTTTATTTTTGTCTGCTTGACTTCTTAAGGTGTAACATCCCTCTGATAATAAGAGATAACTTCTGAAGACATTTTTCCATGAAATTCAATGGTTTGTCTTGCCAGAATGTACTGAGTACTTTGATGAAGACCATTTTTACAGTCAACTCAAACAAATCTAATCTAATGTACAGATCTTGATTTCTAGTTTCTATTGCCAATATTTTCATTAATTATCTATATAATAGTTTACCTAAAACATTTATACCAAGTTTCTTTAAACATGAAAATTGAGATATTTCTATCTCTTAAGATACATGTCTTTTAATTATTTCAAAAATTGTTTCAAAAAATGTTTATAAACATTTAATTAATATTTTGTTTCACTAAAAAAATTTTTCAAGGCTAATAATGGAAAGATAACTATTGTTGATGGAT
Source organism: Saccostrea glomerata (assembly GCA_003671525.1). Taxonomy (NCBI): domain Eukaryota; kingdom Metazoa; phylum Mollusca; class Bivalvia; order Ostreida; family Ostreidae; genus Saccostrea; species Saccostrea glomerata. The sequence goes on from PRKT01000288.1 coordinate 462,445, forward strand.
GCATATTATTTTACAAGCACAGAAAACAATTTGATATTCTGATTTAAAAAGTAATGCCTAATCAGAATGAGATAGGTATGACATTAAACATTATTTTCATATATACCTCATACTTTTAATTTTATTGAGAGATAAAAATTATTGATATTTCTAATTACCGTATCAATTTTCTTCACATCATGATTAGACATAATATTCATTTTTGAAAAAGTAAGCAACACTTCATACTTCAAACTATTTTTCCATTTGAATCTCATGCTGTTGTTATTGATGAAAATCAATGTTTGGAATTTTTTTTTTTAAATTGGTGAAATTTGAAGCAGAGGGATATTTCACCTTAAACCTCTTAGTACAACATTAAGATTTTGACTTTAGCTTAAAATGTTTATTTATCCTGGGGGTGGTTTGGAAAATTTCATGCTTTTTGGCAACAGGATTCCCCAACCATCCTTTTAAAATGAATAGCTAAAATAGGCCAAAACTAATTCAGACATATTACCGTATATCAGGATTTTTCCGCGTGTATCCAATTTCCGCTTTGTTCGCGACGAGTTCTGAATCGCGGAAAATAAAACAGCATAAATTTAATGCAAAATTTTCTTCTTGTAGTAGAATTATTTCATAATGCCTATATCGTAGAGGGTAGAACTAGCGGGTTTAAATCTTAAAAACAATATCTGTGGATTCTCGAGTTAGTACGCAATACAGGTGTGTAATCAGCTGAGCGGGTCTTCCGAAATTGACGAGGTGAAGGTCGATGGATCTATTTTTCAACCGTATGAAGTAACTCAAGCTTAATGACATTACATTTTACATCCTCCTTCATAGGCTTTGTTGATAATATAATCAATGGGACTTTGAAATAGTGAAAATTTGATTCGCGTAAATTTAATATACTGATTTAGGTTCTGTTTCGCGGAAAAAACATGACGCGGAAAAAACCTGATATACGGTAATTGAATGTTTACTGAAGATTGACTGGAACAGATAGCAGAAGGTCACATGACTATTCAATTTAGCTGAACTAACACCCAATAGTTCTCCAAAGAGGCTTTAATATGTTTCTATTTTTCTGATGCAGTAGACCTTGTCAATGAGAAGATTTTAAAAAGATGTCTGCACATACTTTGAAAACTTAGAACTTTTTTATTTCACTAAAGCTACACACATGTTGTATGCTAGAACAATGAAAGTTTAACAACCGAACAAATCAATGTGTGAACAGTATATATAAATAAATATAATGAACTGCAGAAATATCTAAGATAAGTCCTTAATTTTTTCAAGAAATCTTCATTATCTCCCCTTGAAAGAAGACATGCCTTTCTGTTGAATATAAATGTACTTTTATCCCCTTTGCCCAAGATTGCTCTTTGGGTAAATTGATCCAGTGATTCTGGACTAGAATTCAAGAAGATTAAAATGTGAACAAGAACTCAAGAAGATAAAAATGTGAAAAGTTTGATAACAGTGATGAAGATAACAACAACAATGACAGACAGACAGCAGACAAATTTTGATCAGAAAAGTTCACTTGATCTCAGGTGAGCTAAAAGTTTTTAAAAAATCTACAGACAACACATAATATATGCAGAGAAAGACACCATTGACACTCTGTCCAGACAAGCTTATATATTTAATATTTTTAGATCATGTATGCTTAAAATATTTTAACAATGACTTAAATATGGAGGATTTTCAACATAAAAAGACACATTACCCGATCTGTGCTTTGCCAGTTGATGAAGAATCCATATTCATCAACCTTCACAATACACTTAGGTTCTAGTGTAGCTGATTCCTGAAAATATATATAAAGTCAAGCGTAATAAAGTTACAAACTATATTCTTTAGTCACCTTTGATCAATGCCCTACTTAGGAAGTGAACAAACAATTATGAATCATTTAGAAATTGCAAAAGTCCCCTGAGCCTTGATGGTCAAACTTTTGATTATAGTATCTGTGGGTCTAACAAAATAAGCCTCAACTGACACTGGAATCAACATGATCAAAAGCTCTCATGTAACATAAATAACAGTCTAAACAATACTGGTAATTAATGTTTTCTGGTTATCAGCAACATCTCAGACAGTAGATCTATTTATCTCAAACATGTGGAGGATACTGCCCATGAGATAAACTTATGCTTTGTCCACGGGTAGGTGCTTTATAAATAGCACTTCCAGGTTTGATACAATCCCTTGCTTCAATCAGATTTTAGTTTATCAATCAAAACTTTGATTTGTGAAAATGCTTGTCTTATAAAATGAATGAAAGTAAGAATTTTATACCTCAATGAAGTATCAAACTTTATCAATACATCCTTACTTGTCTTACTGGCTACAGTGAAGAGGAATGTTACCCCACCCTACCTCCCAAATCCTTTTCAAAAGAAACATAAGGCCTAGATCAGTTAAGTTGTTGGTGCAAGATTCTTTTGACACGTACTTCAAGATCTGTGATGAGTATGAGAACCTTGTTATGCATGGTACTGACAGATGCACAGATAAACAGTCAGTTGTCATCCAATCTATACAAAAATGTATTCCGGGACCACATGTTATGCCTAAGGAATGAGTGTGCTAAAATTTCAAGCATTTGCAATTAGTGCTTACTGACAAAACTGACCAAAACTTGTAACGGAAACACAAGGGTAAAACCGTATACTCTTTCCTTTGGAGTGGGGATATATATATATACATATGTATAATAAAGTGCACCCTGAGTGACTGCACTGCATATATTAAGCCTGCCAAAAGTTGTTTATTATCTAGTACATAGTATTATTTATAGGTCATTTAAAACTCATTGGAAGATGTTTAAAGAATTGATACATTTTTCCCTACATATGAAATAGAACACCATCATGACACCCACCCCTGACCTGTAGGTCATGAATTAAACAATTATTGAAGATACATCCTTAATTATCATGACAATGCACTACACGTCTGCTTAATAGACAGGAGCAAGACTTTTCAAAAAATGTTTGCATTTTTACTGAATGATCAATATGGCACAACCTTTGCACTTGAATCCCTGACCCTGGGGACCATGAGTTTTAGAATTTTGGCAGAGCTCAATGTTTTCTAAATTCATGCAAATACTAGTAGACTGACTGCTGTTGTCATGGGGAGTAAGAAAGGAGATTTTTTAAGGTTGCTTGAATTTTTATGGTTTAGACCTCCTCTCAGGACCTAGGTTTCTATGGACTACAAATTCATAATTTTTGTTCCCTATATTACATAGATGATATATATGCCACCATTTCTTGAAATTGGTTCAGCAGTTCCAGAGCAGAAGCTGAAAACATTCTGAACATGCTGAAGTTTACTACTGACAGCTTTAAAACATCATTAGATTTTAAAATAATCAGAAAATGGAGGCGTCTTTCAAATGAACTACAAATATCATTTATATAGTAACTACTGACTAGTTGTCGAAAGTGAATTAAGTCAAAGGGCTGTCACATAAACTTTTAAGAAACTTCACTCTGTATTTTCCTTTCTTGATTACTGTGAAATCACTAATTTTCTTGGGGTTTAATTTTCGCTGTTTTCGAGGTATGAAGATACCAACAAATTTATGTCCACCACAAAATTAAATTTTTCACATATATTACTACCGTAAATACTCGCCTATAAGTCGGTATTTTGGGAGTAAAATTTTGGTCCAAAACTCTATGTCCGACTTATAGGCGAGTCATAAGAAGTTATTATTTTTCAGAATGGCAAAATGTAGTTTTTTTTTTATAAATATTTCCGACGATTATCATTTAACAAAGCCTGGTTATATTATATCAGTATGCATTCTAAGATTATTCATGAAGTACGACTACATATTTTAATAACTTTATTTTTATCAAAGGTGTGTATCACTTATTTGTTTAATGATTCAAAATTAAATAACGGTATTTTTCAAAATATTATTTGAAACCAGGTTAAAGTATCAGAGCATTGATATGAAATTGTCAACCGGTTCTGGCAAAAAGTAGTACCGACTTATAAGCGGGTCAATGGCAAATCCCTCCAAAATAAAGTAAAAAAAA
>PRKT01000288.1:475126-495519 GCA_003671525.1 Saccostrea glomerata
TTAGCCGGGCTTATTGCTCAAAGAGCAATTGCCGGCTTATGTGATCCTGTTCAAGGCAGGATGTTGACCCCATAGTCGCCATTTTAAAGTTACGTGCAAAAATATAGTTCTTACTCTCAACCGCTTTTGAGATAATACAAACGCTAAATAAAGCAACAAAAATAAAACGAAGTTTTATCTATATGAAATAAACATTAGTAGTAATGACTTTGAAAACTTCATAAGTCAAAGAACATAGTTCATTAGCGTAAGGATTTTTGATAATCAGTGTTACCGTTACGGTAGTTCTCAACACATACGAGGTAAAGCAGGAGAGGGAACCAGACTGGCCTGTTTGTTTACATTCAGCTGCGGTACCAGATTATTTCTGATTCTTACAAAATCGGACCGTGGTATTAGGATTGAAAAACTCACTGTCAGTGTCTTATCATTTATATTGATAGTTTTAAAATAATTTTTTCATCAGAATATAAACGTGATTCATGTAGGAAATCCATTCTACTCTGTAAATGAGCCCGGCTCTCTGTACTTCTGAGTACTTTGATTGTATTTTCCTGATTATCTCCTTTTGGAAGGGGACTTTGCCCTTGATTTTAACAATTTATATTCCCCTTTCCCCAAGGATGCTTTGTACCAAGTTTGGTTAAAATTGGCCCAGTGGTTCTTGAGAAGAAGTTGAAAATGTGAAAAGTTTACAGACGGACGGACGACGGACACCGGGTGATCAGAAAAGCTCACTTGAGCTTTCAGCTCAGATGAGCTAAAAACTGCAAAGTGACCCCCCCCCCCAAAAAAAAATATCCTTCAACATTTTTCAACCATGGATATACATTTTACAATATACATGTTTTTGACAGTGGTTTTAAGATTCTGAAAGACTTACTGATAATAATGAATAAAACGAAACTCATCCCAGTGAAGAAACAGCACAGTATCTAGGGACAGCTTTGAAAAACCTGTATCTACAAAAAAGAACTTTTGATTTAATATGCAATTATGCATAGAATATTATACAATTATGGACTCTTTTGGTGTTGAATATGGTTTTGTTATTCACCAGAAAAATATTCATATTGACCGAGGCGAAGCTAAAATTCTATTTGAATAAATCAGACACTGAAGGCTGAATAACAACACTATTTTCATTTACAAACTTTCATCGTTGAAAAAGTTTTCCATTCCAAGATTCGCTTTGTAAGACATCCAAATGTTTAAAAATAATCTTGAAATAGGTTTGTATATTATTTTTCCTGCTCAGATACAATCGTACGCTGCGGCCGTTGCAACCATTTTTACAGCGTTGTTTGAGGTATAGATTGTGACGTCACAATGCTACTGCACGTGCAATGACCCTCCGGTGAATAGGGCCTCAAATCAAATGAATATGTAGTGTTATGAGCTGTTTGCGCTTGTATAGATTATATAGGGAATATAAATAGACTATATCATAATATCTTGTATTTCACTTTAATAATGATGTAAATAAATAATTATGTTCCCCAAACGAAGTTGGGGAACATATTGTTTTTACTCTGTTTCTTATTATTAAGGTCTTCCGTCTTCACGGAAGACCTTATAGTGATTCTACTGTTTCTTATTAAGGTCTTCCGTCTTCAGCGGAAGACCTTATTGTTTTTCTTAGGTTTCTTTTCCACTATTTTTAAGGTCTTCCGTCTCCAACGGAAGACCTTATTGTTTTCGTTCGGTTTCTTTTTCCCTTTTATTATTCCAACCGATTTTGTGCACGCAAGTTTTCAGAAACGACACGTCCAAATTTCACGAAACTTTCAAATCTGGTAGGTATTGATCTGAACCTTATTGGAAATTTTTTTGATTGATGACGTCACTTCTTATCTCGAGATATTTAGGATTTTCTGATTTTCAAAGGGTCCGCTTGTCCAGGAAACTCCTCCGAAAGGAATTAAGATATCGACTTAAGATTTTCAGTGAAAATAAAGGAAGGTTTGGTGAGTTGTAATTGGGTCTCCAAATCTTTCTAGCGCAAAAGGCGCCGGAGCGCGGTAGGGCCTTAAAAAATGTCTCAGAAATATCTCATAAAATTTGACAAATTTTGTTTCATATCCTCATACCTGTTCATAATTTGTTAAAGCATATTGAAGAAAAAATCTTCAAAATCACAAGACCTTTTATTCCATATCAATCAAATGGGGCTGACCCCTCAAATTAGGGGCTCAGAGGGGTAAAAAGTCTTTTATCTATAACTCTCTAATGATCGATATTTTGTTATATATCACTGAAGCAAAAGTAGTCATCTAAACAGTTTGCAACAATATATGATATAATTTTGGTCATATGTTACGTAATTAGGGGTCGCAAGGGGCCAGAATATCAAATCTTTGACGCTTTATAACTCAAAAAGGGGGAATATTTTGATAAGCAATATTGAAGAAAAGATGGTCAGAATAATGTTCTAAACAATATCCATACTTTGAATTTTTGTAAAACGGCCCCATTAAGGACTTGTAGGGGTGGCCCCTAAATATTTCCATTGAGCATATCTCTACAAGGAACAGAAATTAGGGGCTCAGAGGGGCCAAAAGTCTTTTATCTATAACTCTCTAATTATCAATATTCTGTGATATGTTACTGACGGAAAAGTAGTCATCTTAACAATTTGCAACAATATATGATAAAATTTTGATCATATGTTACGTAATTAGGGGTCACAAGGGGCAAGAATGTCAAATCTTTGACGCTTTATATCTCAAAAATTGGGAATATTTTAAATAGCAATATTGAACAAAAGATGGTCAGAACAATGTTCTAAACAATATCCATACTTTGTATCTCCACAAGGAAAAGAAATCTCTGAATAGATACTGAATACAAAATCTTCAAAATCACAAGACCTTTCATTTGATATCAAGAAAATGGGGCTGGCCCCTCAAATTCGGGGCTCAAAGGGGCCAAAAGTCTTTTATCTATAACTCATTAATGATCAATATTTTGTTATACATTACTGGGGCAAAAGTATTCATCTTAACGATTTGCAACAATATATGATAATATTTTTATCAAATGTTACGTAATTTGGGTTCACAAGGGACCAAAATGGTATACCGGGGTATTTTTTATGCTTAATGTCTCGAAAAGGGGAGTATTTTCATAAACCTTATCAAACAAAAGATGTTCAGAATATCGTGATAAAAATGAGAAACTTTAACTTTAATGAGGGAAAACTCAATGTCATTCTCTTTAAACGAATATCTCAGTCAAAATCACATCTCATCTGATGGAGATATTCAACGGAAGACCTACTCGTTGCTCGCAACGAGATCTCATTTAGTTATTCATTAAGGTCTTCCGTCTTCACGGAAGACCTTATAGTGATTCTACTGTTTCTTATTATTCTTATTATTATTAAGGTCTTCCGTCTTCACGGAAGACCTTATAGTGATTGTATTGTTTCTTATTATTATTATTATTCTTTTTTTGACAAAATTTTGTGCACGCGATTTCTCAAAAACTATTCAGTGGTTTTTCACGAAACTTTCACAAAATATGCGCCTTTACATGAAGTTGTGCAGTCTGTAATTGTTTTTGGAAAATTCGCTTCCGGTGCCAAGTTATGGACGATTCCTTGATTTTAAAATGCGATTTTGTCGCGCACTTTTATCAAAAATGGTAGAGAATATGAACTGGAGACTTATTGGAGATGATAGATCATGACTTTGTGGTTTGCAGAATTGCCTTTTCGTGCGTCGTCAATACTTCCGGTCGTTACGAGATGCAAGTTTAAAAACTCGTATTTTTCAAACTTTTTTGTTTTTCAACATTTTTTATTTATTTTTGGAATGATAATAGAGACCCTTTGATCGATGCTTACTATATACGTTGTTTGGATTTTGGTTAATCAGAACTCTAGATATTAATATTTGAAAATCTGAAGCGAACCCAAGATGGCGGCTGTCTCTGTCAACTCCGCCATTTTGCGAGTAGGGGTTTATGGAGGCACCTGAGCGTTTGACTAAATGATACATGAAAAGTAAAAAAACTACGTGGACTTTCACCTAGTAGTACGCTGCAATTCAGTGACAATCTTAAAACTTAATTTCCGTTTTATTGCTTTAGTGTAATTGGGCTAGATTCGTGTGTGCAATGTGTTAAATTTACTTTCTTAACGTCGAAATAAAATAAAGGCGATAAGTGGAAGTTGTTTTATTTAATATTTAATTTCATTGAAGCTATCACACCTATTTGATAGATCAGTCCAAAGGATAGGCACGAATATTTACTCGTAGTGTTTGTCGCCAGATTATGAATAGTGAACCGCCTTTTATGATTCTTAGACAGGTGTACTGTTGCAGGTGTACTGTATACATAACTATATTTAGAGCAGTATTAAAAATTTATTAGTTTTTCACAACGTAACCACTGTGTTTCCCATGCACACTTGAGTCATATTAAACTAATACAAAAGACAGAAATAAGAAAACCTTTTTTTAAATAAGATCGTCTAATGGAGTTTATATTAACATTCTTTTCTCAAAGATATTTAAAGTTGAACATTGAAATCTGATTCCTTGACCGTCGAAGGGTGAGACATGTCTTTCATCGAACCATTTCTACTTTTTCATGAAGGTGTAAAGAATCGGGATAGTTCACTTTGGGGATAAACGGGTAATTAAGAAAAATTAAAAATGATTACCATTTCACTTCTTTTGTGTTACTTACCTATATAAGATATACAATATGTACAAGCTGTTAAATATACTTTCTAAACCTCGCAATTTAGGCTTAAAGAACTTTTTTTCTTTTTTCTTTATTCTATTGAAGCTATTACACCTATTTAATGAAACATTTCAAAGAAAAGGCGCGCAGATTAACTTGTGGCGTTTGGCGCGAAATTATAAATAGTGGCGCGCATTTCGTGATTCTTAGACAGGTGTATTGTTGTATATTCAAGTACATTTATAGCAGTGGACTAAAACGCGTAATTTAAGCGTGTTGGGAATAAAGAGGAAAAAAGCGCGTTGGATTTTCTTTGTGACCCAATTTATTTTATCACTTTTTCAGCTCGATTTTAGGTTCTTTTTCTGAATCGGACGGAAGACCTCTCGTTGCTCGCAACGAGATCGTTTCTAGTTCTTATTATTATTTTTTTTCTTACCGATTTTGTGCACGCGAGTTCTCGGAAACGGCTTGATGGATTTTCATGAAACTTTCAGGTCTGATAGAACATCAAAAAATCTAGAAATGAAATTTTTTATTTTGATGACGTCACTTCCGGTTCGGAGATTTTCGCGATTTTGTCATTTTAGAGGGTCACTTTGTCCGGCAATGTTCTCAAAAACCGTTGAAGATAGAAGTATGAAATTTTCAGTGATGATAGAGCAACCTTTGGAGATGTGAATTGAGTATATCTTTATTACTGGAAGTAGGAAGCGCCGACGCTCCCTATGGCGCAAAAATAGTCCTATCAAGAATTTCAAAAATTTGACACCTTTTCAAAGATAACTTTTTACTTAGAAATATTTTGTTAAGATATGTAGAACAAAAGAAGTGTAAAATTACATGATCTTTCAAATGATATCTCGAAAAAAGGGCTGGCCCCTAAAATTAAGGGCCTAGAGGGGCCGAAAGTATGTCCTTTATATCTTAAAAAGTATTGAGAATTTGTAATACGTGCAAGAAGCAAAGTTGTTCAAAATGTCAAGCTTTATCTAATGGGGTCGACAAAATACGTCCGGCGACGTCACTTGCGGTCAAACCGGAAGTAGTAAAAAATTGCATATTTTTGCTGTTCTTGACAGGTTTTTGGATATCATATGTTACTGGAAGCTTAAATCTTAATTTTCCGTCCGTCGACGGTACTTCCGGTACTTCCGGTCAAACCGGAAGTTGCCAAAAATTGCTTAATTTTGCAAAAATTAACATAAATTTGGAGGATTAAACCATTTTTGGACTTCATTTCTTTTTTTTTTTTTAAGGAAAGTTACTTCCGGTCAAACAGGACGGAAGACCTACTCGTTGCTTTGCAACGAGCTCGGCTCTAGTTATTATTATTCTTTTTTTTGACAAAATTTTGTGCACGCGATTTCTCGAAAACTACTCAGCGGTTTTCAACGAAACTTTCACAAAATATGCCTCATTACATGAACTTGTGCAGTCGGTAGTTTATTTTGGAAAATTCGCTTTTGGTGCCAAGTTATGGCCAATTTCCTGATTTTAAAATGCAATTTTGTCGCGCACTTTTATCGAAAATGGCTGAGGATTTGAACTGGAGACTTATTGGAGATGATAGATCATAACTTTTTGGTTTGCAGAATCGCCTTTTCGTGTGTCGTCAGTACTTCCGGTAGCTACCGGAAGCATATTTTTAAAAAATTAATGCAATTTTTCAACTTTTTTGTTATTTAATAATTTTCATTCATTTTTTGTATATAAATAGAGATGCTTCTTATAATGCTTACTATATAATTTGTTTGAATATTGATAAATCTAAAGTCTAGATATTAGCATTCAAAAATCTGAAGCGGGTCCAAAATGGCGGCTGTCTCCGGCATTTCGCAATAGGGGTTTACGGAATCAGTCGAGCGTTTGCATGAACGAAGGTAACATAAGGATAAATGAAATGTAAAGGACTACTTGGATTGTCACGTTGTAGTTACGTTATAATTCTGTGTCAAACTAACATCTTTCTACAATTGGTTTTGGTTGGTTCTCAAAGTAGAAAAAAGACTAATTGTGTAAATGAAATTCGATACCTAATATCTTTTTTGCGTCAGGGAAAAAACATATCTTAAATCATAGTTATATGTAATGCTCTCTCAAGAAAGAATATCATTGAATATTGTAAGTCCCCTATTTAATAGAACATTCCAAAGAAAAGACGCGAAGATTAACTCGTGGCATTTAGCGCGAAATTTTGAAAAGTGACTCGTTCATAATTCTTAGACAGAAGTACTGTTGCAGAGGTATATACAAGTAGATTTTGAGCAGAGGTCCCAATAGCGTAATATTTAGCGCGTAGGAATTTCATGCTGACAACTTGGGTTCAATCCACCTTATGCTCAAATCTTTTTTTTTTTTTTACTTTTTTATGCTAGATTTTTCGTTTTTTATTTCAGAATCGGACGGAAGACGCCTAGCAACAAGAACGCATCTAGTTATTATTATTTTTTTTCTTACGGATTTTGTGCAGGCGATTTCTCGAGAACGCCTCTAAAGTTTTTCATGAAACTTTCAGCAATGATAGGAACCTATTTGAACTTTATGCGTTTTTTTTTATTTTGCCGTCATCACTTCCGGTCGCGAGATATGGCCATTTTTCTGTTTTTAAAGTGTCATTTTGTCCGAGAGTGTTCTCGAAAACGGTTGGAGATTGAGTCCTGAAACTTTCAGGGATAATAGATTATGACTCTTAGATTTGAGAAAGATATAAAGTTTTTGTTGCAGTCGCGTCCGTCGTCCACCGGAAGTAGTTTAAAAATATGCAAAATTTCATTTTTTTCTTTTTTAAATGTTTCTTATGGAGGCAAATAGAATGTCTCGAGTTATATTATGTACACCGGAAGTTATTTTTTCCAAACCGGAAGTAGTCCAAAAAATGAGCATTTTTCCTCGAAATTATCAGGGATGGTTCCTTCAAACTCAGAGAGGAGTTATAGGTCATTTTAAGTACTTCCGGTCACACCGGAAGTGAATTATAAAGACCGGAAGTTGTTTGAAATTGATAGATTTCACTCTTAAATGTGTTCTCACGTATTTAGAATAATTGATCTGAACACTTTTTTCATTTAAAGTTGTTTTTTCACCTTATCAAAAATCGAACGGAAGACCTACTTGTTGCTCGCAACGAGATCTCATCTAGTTAATATTATTATGTCGTCCCAGACGAAGTCGTCGGGACGACATATTGCGATTGTACGCATGTTTTTTGTCCAGGCGTTTTCTCGAAGATAGCAGGGACAATCTTCCTGAAACTTTCCTCAAAGGACGATCATTGGTTGTTGTGGTGCCATGTGGTCATTCAGTTTCAAAATGGCTACCGTTGCCATGGAAACCTACAAAAAGCGACGAATTTTGTCCGCGAGTGTTCTCTCTGGTCCCTTGGACATTCTTCATGAAACTTTGTTGTTGTAATGGTTAGTATATGTAATTGTGCGATTTGCATTTAAAAATTGCAAATTGTCAATAGTTGCCATGGAAACAGGGACAAAGTGAAAATTCTTTAACTTTGATTTTAAATCAAAGTACTGAAAGTACTGAAAGGACTGAAACGAGTTGATGGTTTTCCAAGCTTAGCTATAATGTGTTTTGATTTAGTGATGACGAAAAATGAAAGTCTTCTCTAATTTGGGACGACATAAGCTATTGCTTGCAATAAAACTTTCTAGTTATTTTTCTTCTCGGGAAAATTTTGTCCGCGAATGATCTTGTAAACTACACATCCGATTTAGGTGAAATGTTTTTAGGGTCAGTAGACATGTTTTGTAGATTTGCGGAACGAAGGTCATTTTGCGCGCACGTGCTTGCAAGAGCGTGCACGTGCAACACGTGAAATGACCGATTTAATTGATATAGGCGTAACTTTTTACATTTTTGATGAAATGCTTTAAAACTCATAATATAAGGATATATTAGTAGCATAGACAATATCACATAATCAAAATTGCAATATTTCACACGCATGCACGTGCGCTTCGCTCTGATTGGCTGAAACTAAAGTCTCAATATCTTTCTTGTTTTTTGACAAAATCCTTTGAAATCTTGACATAGCCATGCATTAAGATATCCTACAATATAATATATAGCAATTATCATAAAAACACGTGCATGCACGTGCGCTGCAATCTGATTGGCTGAAACTTTAAATAGCTATAACTCCCTTCGTTTACAACCAAACGGGTTGGGATTTGGAACATAGATAGATATAATGGACTTCTACAAGAAGGTAAGGTCAACATGCACATGCATGCACGTGTGTGTACATGCGCTGCAATCTGATTGGCTTAAACTTTAAACAGCTATAACTCCCTTGGTTTACAAGCAAACGGGGTTAAATTTAGAACAAAGATAGATGTAATGGACTTCTACTAGAAGGTATAGTCACCATGCTCATATATGCACTTGCGTGCACGTGAAAAGAGTAAAATAAAAAATACACTTGAATGAGCGTTTTTTTTAATACTTTTGGATTAAATACTTTAATATTTAGTATATCAAAATATATAGATTGTGTAGACAAGATGATATGTTCATTACGCACATGCATTCACATGCGCAAGCGTGCAATGCTTAAATTTGAATGAACTTGTTACACTTCTGGATAAACGTTGTTATAGTCTTAAATGCATAGAGTTTGTCCTATCTAATGAAGCCCCCAGGGAATATGGCACCAAAAGGGAGTTGGGGAGCGTTTGGGGAACATCTGTAACGGTCCCCGTTACAATTAGCACTAGTTTTAATGATAATACAATTTTGAAATTTGTCTTCAATTTTGTTAATAATGAATTTGAATGTAACACCCTCTCTAAATATTCTGGCTTGAGACAATCAATTTTATAAATTGTGAAGCTAAAAAAAATGTTCTTAACCAGGTAAACAGTTCAACTTAGGTCATAGGTTACCCAAAATATAAAGAAAGTACGGATTTAATTATGCCTTCTTAAAGTAACACAATGAGTCAAACTAATGTGCTTCTTTTAAGATATCTGCACATATAGCAAACAGAGAAAGACTTATGAAAATTATGAGTACCCAGTATATAGCTAAAGATAGGATTATTAAACTGCAAGAAAAAACTGCACAATACAGTGAAACCTGTATAATCCGATATGCACTAGGAGACAAATCCTGTGTCAGAATAGACAGGGTGTCAGATTAGACAGTGTTAAAAACAAGGAAAATACTCAGATGAGAAAAAATTAAACGTCGGAATTCACAGTGTGTCGGATTATTCAGGTGTCGGATTAGACAGTTTTCACTGTATAAGTGCCGGAAAAACAAAGGTTGTATCTACCGTTTTGTTGTTTTCGTTTATGTCAATGTCACGCCACTTTTATTTTTAGCTCAAACTTTTTCCTTATGGGGCATACTGAAATTATCTTTACTTTTTACTTTTATTTTTCTCCTTAAAATTAGAATGTTTAGCTTTTGTAACTTGTAATTTTCTGAAACTCAATACTTTTAGGAATTGAAAAAAATTTACACGGGTCATGCAAAAATGATACATTTGTCAATTTTCCCCTTTGTGCATCACGGTGTCTCTTTAACTGACACTTAAAGGTAAAAATGTTCATTTTATATCGGTAAATCCAATATATCCAAAAAACTGTTTTCAGATTCTATAATTTGTTAATTATCCATCAAATTGTCCTAAAGTTTATGCATGTAAATCCTAATCACAACTCCATAATATGAAAGAAATCAAACGTCTGAAAGGCTTAAGCTGCATTCGACATAAAAAACAAATTCAAAAGTTCTTTTTGAATTTGATATAAAACTTTAAATTCAAACAAAATGTTACAATAATAGTTTGCTATTATTTTACTGCCTGGTGGCTCTGTTCCTTTTACGTGCTTATCCATCTAAATGTTATTCAGGTCATTCAATGCATCACTTTTCTCAGAAATTCATCTGCAACAACTAACACAGCTTTCTTGTGTAAAAATCAACAGAGTATTGTGTTTTGTAAAAGAATTAATCGTAGATATACATGTAATTGGTGCAATTTTATTTCCAAGTTATCATTCACTGTGAGCATTTTCGAAAAAATTAATATATATATATATTGCTATTGTACAGTGGACCTCCAGATATCCAGACGCCAGATATCCGGATGCTTCAGTATCCAGACGACCTTTCATGGGAACAGAATGTTTTAATGTTATTTTGTTTTGTTCAACTGGTAATTCAGATATCCGGATGCCTCACATATCCGGACAAATTGACTAGGAACCAAAGCGTCCGGATAAAGTATGAAAAATTCACAAAATAACACTTACATTTCACGAAATAAGTCCTCTATGTCTGTTCTAGGGCAAATCTTGTGATATAGTTCATAAAATTTGTCAAAAGTAAATAGTTTGGGGTCAATCTCATCATTCTGAAAATGAAACACAAAGCATTCATTTTTTAGAAGATGCATTTGAAAAAAAAAAACAACTCAAATGCCTTACGAACAACCATCAGACCTGAGATGAGAAATAACAAAAGTTACCCCAAAGTGGAGCAATATTTCCTTCCAAAAGAGTGTTTCTATTTTCTAAGAGACCTGTCTTTTAATACAACTGCATGCATTTGCACAAAAGAATGTTAGTAAAAGATCAAAAAGCAGGTTTCAATTATTGGTAAAAAATAGAATTAACAAACAACATGTTCTTAACAAATGACTTCCTAGAGTAATCCTAACCTTTCCTCCGGGGAGACCCAGGTCCATCAAACACTGCATGATCATCTTCTCTGTCTTCCCAGAGGCAAACGTTCTGGTGATGCTGCAAACAGCAGTATGGAAAAGTTTAAGGTCACACAACACTGGTAACAGATTCTTACCATATTTGGAAAAAAATATTACTACTGTTAATCATAAAACAAGGGGTCCATAAGCCACTTGTCAGTCAGTAAACACTAAGTAAGCCACAAATCTCACATGATAACCTTGAACTTGCTGATTTGCAAAAGATTTCTCCCCCCTTCATTATTCTAATAAAACATTTTACCCTTATGGTGTGACCTTATGTTGTGAACCCTCTTGACCTAGGGGGTCAAAACTTAAATCTCTTATTCTCTTTTACTTTGCATTAAACATTAAACATTGTCTAAGTAATCATTATAAGCAGGAATCTTGGCTTTTCCTGGTTTAAACAAAATCAGAAAAGATCCATTTTTCTAATCCTCTTTCTCTTGTCTTAAGAAAAGATTTTGTTGCTTATGATTATAAAACATTCATCATTCACTTACTGTGAAATCATTGATTTTCATGGGGGTTGTTTCATTGCTTTTGAGGTATAAAGAGACCCATGAATTCATGTCCACCACCAAAAGTTAAATAAAATATACATCAAAAGGTAACAATCCTTCATCCATAACAAGAGGCCCACGGGCCTCATAGGTCACCTGAGTATCGTGTAACAACTTTCAAACAATTCAAATTGGCCATGAAATTCACAATTCACAATTTTGGTTTATGATCATGAAATTTTCAGAAGTGGTCAAATTATAGATCATGTGATTAGAAATATTTTAATCCATAGAAAAGTCATGTCACAAACTTTAACATTGCCCATTACTTTGACTGGTTGGAGCTATGGCTGTCATACTTCAAATGTGATTTTCTCCTGACAAGACCTTTCTTTGATACCAACATAATTGACTTCTTGGCCTTGGAGTTTGACCCAATTTTGTAAGACTTGACCCTACTTTGGCCTTGACTTTTGATAAGTTGCTGCTAGAGCTTTAATATTTCACATGTGTATATAATTTCCTATGACAAGGCTTTTCCCATGATACCTTTTATTTGACCCTTTGACCTTGATCTTGGAGTTTGACCCTCATTCAAAAAAAACTTAAACATTGGCAGCAGCTTTTAAATGGTAAGTGGTTTGGTTTTCATATTTCACATGTACATGTATACTTATTGAGACATCCTTTTTTGGGTAACATTTTTCATCTTATGACCTTGGAGTTTGACTTGCATTTGAGAAACTTAAACCTTTGCCAAATGCTGTCATTTGGGTGGATAATTATTTCACAAACACATCTTGTTATTTTAGTTATGACCCTTGAACATAATTTTTTTTTTTTTTAAATTATGTGCAAACAAATTTAATATTTATAAAAATGGCATTTGAAATAGCTATCTACATTAGAACACATCGACATGTAGTTACATACACAGTTCCACTGATTTTCAGGCATGGAGCATACAGATGTCAATAAAAGCAAGATGAGTATAAAAAACTATAAATACATGCCATTCTTTTTTTCTTCAGATTTCAACGATATTTTGTGGGTGGCCCAAACCAAGACTGGATAATAACAAACATTTCAATTCTAAGGATGGACTTATGATGAAGCCTAATGAGGAATCAGTTTATAGTTACAGAATGGACTGAGGTCAAGCTATTGGACAATGTGGTGTTTGATATTTTAATACATATAAATAAAAGTTAAAAATGAAGAAAAGTGTTTTATCTGGAATATGAAAGGTGGTGTCTTGTACATAGCTTGCAATAAGGTTTCTATTTAGTCCTAGAAACCAATTGGGTGTTAAATTTTTTTTGGAATAAAAGTCTTGCTCCCAAAACTCTGGTACTTGGCCAATACAAGTAGCAATGTATCTTAACATAAGCAGCAAGGATATACGTACGTGAGTTAGGGGTAGGGATCTCAACTTTTTAGTGATGTATGAAATTTACAAGATGACATGATAGAGATGATCCACGGCACTCTACTCAGTGAATCTTATGTACTGGGAATATATACCATACTGTAAATGTATTATATTTGGCTGTGTATTCTTTTTAGCGCCTTTGGTGCAAAGACGTTTGCACATATACTCATAAATAAGAACATTAAGAAATCCACTACATCAAATATATGCTAACTTATTCAAAAGTCAGTTGCTGCCAAATATCGTACACGCCAAATATGATACATTTACAGTATATGCTTTAAGGGATCTCAACGGTTTTGGGTGCAAAACAGAGTTTTATGTATGACGTTATCAGGACGTTACTTGGTGAGGGACAAGCAAAACTGACCCATATAAAGAAATAAAATGGAGGCTTGTTATATAGACTTCTACATATCAATGGAAAGATAAAATTGTGAATTTTATAAATATCCAACTATAATACATTTATCAATTACTAATAGGGGGTATTTGACACATGAAACATGGGGGATATTGGGTTGTTTATGCATCCATTTTCAGTGCACCTATGCAGTTTTAGCCCCCCTGTTCAACAAAAACAGAAAAAATCTGACAAAATAAGTTATGTGCATTTCACAGAACAAGTCCTAAGGTTTTCTTTTATGGTGCTTTCAGGGTACATTTTCCACCTCTTGTCAGAGCTACATTACCTGCTACTTGACTCATGCAATTCTGCACATGTGAAAACCAGATGTTTTGGGAGTTATCACCCCTTATTAAAAAGTCTCAAAAAAAAAAAATTCTAAAAATAAATGCACATTTTTTTCTTTACATATTAAGATAAGATTCTACTTCATGCAAATAAAAACAAAAAAGATGCAGTTTTCATGTGGACTCGTATAAATAGCAGGAAAATCCCTACCCAGTATGCCTCTCTCTGGGAAAAACCCCCTGGATTTTATACGAAACTGTGTTTAGCTACCTTTAAATGTATGTGAACAATCAAACAATGATGGGATTAGGAAGACTCCCCTGGACACTTATCACAATGCTCAATGTATTGTCCCCCGCTTGAAAAGTGGGGGATATTAATTTGGGATTGTCCATCTGTCCGTCTTTCTGTCTGTCTGTAACGCTTTCGTTTCCACACGATATCTCGAGAACCCTTTGAGCTTTTGCAATGAAATTTAGCATAGCAACTCCCTATGGACTAAAGAAGAACCCTATTGATTTTGAGGTCAAAAGGTCAAAGGTCAGGGTCATAAATAAGCAAATTCTGTCTGTTATAACACTTCGTTTCCACACGATATCTCCAGAACCCTTTGAGCTATTGCAATGAAATTTTACATAACAACCCCCTGTTGCCTAATGAAGACCCCTATAGATTTTGAGGTCAAAAGGTCAAAGTTCAAGCTTGTAAATTTATACATTCTGTCTGTGTGTAACAATATCATTTCCGGGCGATATTTCAAGAAGATTTTGAGCTTAGGCAATGTAATTTTATACCAAAACTCCCTAGGACCTCTCTCACCCCTCTCAAAGTGCCCCGCCCCGTTTGTTTTATTAATATTTATAGCATTACATGTCGCTATTTTTAGCACAGGGGCATGATGAGAGTTATTGTGTATATTAAAAGAGGTTCTCGGCGGACTTTATGTTCTTATTACATCTATTAGAACTGTTTAATAAAGGTTAAATAAATCAAATACCATGGATTGTGTAAAATTTTGACAATACCGAACATGAATATATACATGTTTGTGACTTCACGTCTGCATATACTTGATTCTATGAAAAGCGACTCCGTGGTCTAGTGGTTTGTTTCTCGCTTTCCATGTGAGAGGTCCCGAATTCAAGTCCTGGATGGACCGCTTTTTTTTTTTTATAAATACTTTTTTTAACTAAATGATAGTATTCATCACGCGAAATGAAAAATTTACGAGGTCTGACTTGTACAAACTCATAAAATCATCATTACAGTGTGATAAATATTCCATATAAAAAGAATTTTTTATACACATAATAAAGAATAAGCAATTAAATCTTTATATCCACATTGGTATATCTTATCTTAAGATATATATAAATCTTAAAGTGGCAGATCCAGGAATTTTGAAATGAGGGATGGGGGGGGGGGGGGGGGGGGTAGGATTCCTCTATGCCCAAGGATGTTTTTTTGTCAGGTTTGGTTGAAACTGGCCTTGAGACGAAGATGAAAATGTGAAAAGTATACAAAGACAGATAGGTGAGCTAAAACTAACGAAAAAAATGAATCTTATTTGAATCTTAAGTTTTCTTTACAGCATACTTTAGTCTTTTAAGTTTTAATTTTGAACAATGCATGTGTAGTGATTTTTTTGTTTACCTGCAGAATCTTTATTACTGTAAATTACTTTTGATTGGCGAGAACTTTATTTTCACATAATTACGTGAATCTTGATCTACAGTATTTGGACCTTCCTACATCAAAGTCAACTTTATAAACTCTCTGTTGTGCATCAACTCACAAATAACGATGTGCCTGCAACCTGGCTTAAGGACTAATGACCCTCTGCTCTAAATTTCATCAAAAAGTTTTAACTTTCCAATGTTGATTTTCACCAAGAGCTATAGCATCAGGTTCAGAAATTTTAACACAGAGAACACAAAGATTGATAATTTATTATCACAAAATAAAATTCAAAATATTAGTTTTTATGATAATAATATTTTACTATCATTCGTATTCATATTAGAAATCATAATAAAGTGCTGATTCCGAAGTCAGAATATCAGAATGTTGTATGTGATTGATTGATAAATGTTGTTTAACGTCCCTCTCGAGAATTTTACTTGTATGGAGATTTGATCGAATTGACTGCAAACAGGTCTCAATAAGGAAACTGAACAAGAAAACTTTGAGTACTATAGTAGTATTCGTCTTTTGAACTTGAAAAGTTATCTTTCTTGTCACAGGGCCGTTACCCCCTAAACCCTAGTGTAGCTTATTTACCTTTCCAATTTTTGGCAAACAATTTGGACTATGCAAGTCTACCAATATTTAATGTCTTATTACGATTTTGTAAAAATGAATGTATTCGGAATTGTAAAATATTTGATCTATAGGAGAGAACAGTTTCCCGGAAGAAGTCACGCTTAAAAATCAGTGTTCATAAGTTGTTTTCTATCGTATAATTGTCAATTTTTTTTTCACATTTCATTTTGAACTTAAAATCTATTATATGTATTAACAACTTTGAAATGCAGATAAATGTCGATGCTGTAATTAAGCAACTATTCCTTGCAAACTAACGAATCCTGTACTTCCAGTTTTATCCATCCCGTGTTGAATATTCGATTAAGTAGAGCATGGAAAGTCACCCAAGATTAAAATGTCAACTAGAGGTCCTGTGAGCACTGGGCTCACTAGATGGTACCCCGCCTCCCATTTGATTATAATGGCAAAGTCCATGTTTGCTCGGAGAGATCCGAAACAAGCGTCAGATCAAAAATGAACATAGGCGGTGAAAAAAGTATTATTAGATTTTATTTATGCTGTAGTATAGGAGGAATTATATGGATCAGAGATGGGTACCCTTCAATATTATAGAAAGAATGGCCGTGTCTATGCTTTGCTCCGAGAAACCATGAATATGCGTTCGATCAAAAAGTAAAATAGGAGAATGATGCACAATGGCACTGTGTAACAAAGATTCTGTGAAAGTCTCATTAAATTTCATGCAGTGGTAAAAGAGGAGTTGCAGGTAAGAGATGGGTACCCCAAAGTGTAACAGACGGACGGACATCTCGATCAGTATACTGTGAAATCACTAATTTTCGTAGGGGTTTAATTTTCGTTGTTTTCGAGGTATGAGACCATGTCCACCATGAAATGTAAAATGTTACATACATAAGTATCCATTTATTCTTGATCCACGAAATCAAATCCCCACGAACCAAGAGATTTTCATAAAATCACGAAAATTTGACCTCACGAAAATATGTGATTTTACAGTATACACCCTCCCGCTTTTCGAGCTGGGTTATAGTGTAGTCAACACTAAAAAGTCCCCAAACAAGTCTTCTGCCATCATAAAAGTCAACACAAAATCGCGACCCATCAGAGAAGAGAACACCAATTTCCTACGTTCTGTGGTCGCCCGCGTATTGCACAAACTAGCGTATGTATGTAGATATGCTCTAGAGTCGCGAAGTAAGGAGTTAATCCTTACATCGCAGGTTCGAATCCCACTATGGGACGTGAAGACCACATGAGACCGCCTTTTTTCATTGCCAACAATTTTTTTGCAATCATTAGTACATTTCCCTGATATCAGATCCCTTAAGTATAAAGTGGAGGGACCAACCAGCTTTCAATGAACATTTCAAAAAGTAAAAGTAATGTTGTGGGAAAAAAGATGGGGCCAGCCCCCCCCCCCCCCCCCCCCCCCCCCCCCCCCCCCCCCCCCCCCCCCCCCCGCCCCCCCCCCCCCCCCCGCCCTGTTGCTTTACGTGGCTGCATTGCTCTCTGACACTCAGAATTAAGCTCAACAGCACTTTGGAGGCGGTGCTTTTTTGCAAGCCAACATTAGTCAAATATAATGGTTCTCACTGGCTAGCTGAAGTACTTTTGGACCTCCCAATTTTGGCCTTCTTTGATAATTTCCTGCCTGTAAATATCGGTTTTATAAACGGCTATAATTACAAGCTTTGGGTAACGTGTGAAGCCTTTCTTCAACGTTTTGCCAGCTTCCAGTAATTTGATGCCCTGGACGGACCCTCCGACTTTTCAAGCGGGGGAATAATAGTTTTGTATTGCCTAAAGCAAAATGCCTTTGACATTAGATCACTCCTCACTATGAAATGCGTACCCCAAGGATTATTTGACCTTTTTAAAATAAAACATATTTCTATGACACATATATTCACAAAGAATTACAACTAAAAAAAAACATATTTAACATGTTTAAGCTAAAACTAGCCTTTTATAAAAATCCATACTCTTTGATACTAAAACAGAACGTTTATAATGTATCGATTGATGTACGTTTTGCAACGAACCCTGGACAAATGAATAATGAAACTTGACACAAGTATGATTCATTTAATTTACTGTATAACATAACAATAATATTCTAAACGAATTTTCAGAGACAAATTAGGCCCTAGCATGTATAGAACTATGTTATTCATGCCTCTGGATTATCATGGTATTGATTAATGACAGTATACAAATTCTAAATATTATATTTTGTTTTAAATATTTCAATATATGTGTGGACTTATTATACCTCTAGCTAACATAAAAATACATTAAAAAGTCTTGATCTTGCTTTGATTTTTAAACACCCTGTATTAAGATTTGTTGCTGATGGTGGTACCACGTGATCCCTGAACGATTATCGATTGGATAATAGTGTCAACATGATAATGATGAGAAAAATGGCAACCAGCTAGACCTCTGATGAACAATTTCTATGACTAATAACATCGTGTTTAATTTGATGACTGCATCAAAGTACATCATTTGAATTAACTCACAGGAAAACTATTTTCACCAGGGTAGGTAAGAAAATATATACTTTTATGATCCAAAAGTCTGAAATATTTTATTAATGATGCAGGTAGGACCGGTGTAGATTGTTCACATGTGCGCTGTCTTACGCTTATCAGAGACATAAATATCATGTTATTTACGTCTGTGGCGTAGGTAGAGGTTTTATGTTTTGTTGAAGACAAACAATGGTCGATTTTTGGTGAAAAAGTGGGAGGACAAGTGCGTGTGTAACATGCATAATGTATCTGTATTGACGTCCGGGTAAAAGGTACTGAAGGATCCCTGGGGCAGAGACTGCGGTACGTAGCTCCGGGACATTGAGGCTATTATAGAAGGATAAAGCTCTAATAATGATCGCCTATTCTACGTAATTGTTAATGATTGGTGTTACAAATGGCTTAAAGATACAAATTAGCGAGCTACAAATTAGTGTACGCCTATATATCTGAGACTGAACAATATGCTTACCATGCTTACTTACTACAGACTGCTGTGCTAGTGGTCAATTTTGTGAGCAGTGCAGACGCATTTTATCAGTTTGTTTACCATCTATTTTTTCAAGAAATCTTCCCTAGGGTAGATTTGTAGATTACTGAGCATTTCTTATATCTAACATGTTCAAATTTACAAAAGTTTCATAAAATTAATCATCCACGGAATGAGCCTATAAAGAAAATCAATATCGATCTATGAGAGAAAACAGTTAATTTTAATACATTATACAGACTATTACAATGCACTAAGCTAGGGCTTGCTTTGATTTTATCTGATCATAGGTAAAAGAAAATTGAAACTGATTTGAGTGCATTTGGCACAAATTAATTTTTTTTAAAAAGTATTCACCGAACAAAAATAAACAAAGCAGTGATTGATCTGAGAAAGTGTGGGGGTTTAGACTCTTATGTTTACAAACTAGCTTGTTTTATATATACATGCAAAACAGTGACAGGAAATCTCTTTTCTCTTGACATGTAGTACAGGTAAAGTTTAGGAAGCATACAGTCTGTTGCCTTCTGTTAAATCAGAACAGAGCTGTTGATAAAAGAATGAGAATATAGAATGGTGGGAGATGGGTTCTGACCCCCCTCCCTTGAACAATTAAAATAAACCCACCTAAATTATCTTAATTCCCCATAAAAAGCTTGGACCCCTCCCAGCAGGTCGAGGAATCTAACTTACATGGACATTGCTGCCCACAGTGATGCATGCTTACAGAAAACGATGGATGAAAGAAAAAGCAGGATGGTCTTCTACAAATTTTCAACCAAACTCGCCATGCCACAAATTATTCCCGATTAAACATGCTAAATGGAATTCAATTTTCTTCAAATGAAGGGCCATCATGTCTTTTTTTGTGAAAATTTAATCACACTATTTTAAAAATCTCCTTAAAAAACAGTTAGATCAGGAAATATTTAAACTTATGTGGAAGCATGCTCAGGTAGTGTAGATTCAAATTTTTTTTATCCCCAGATAGTGTAGATTCAAATTTGTTTAAATCATGCACCCCCCCCCCCC
>PRKT01000288.1:495847-507626 GCA_003671525.1 Saccostrea glomerata
TTTTTTTTTTTTTAAAAGCTTGTTGAATTGCATACAAATGTTATGGTGATATAAATATTAACAGGAGGAAATATGCATAATTTTTAGATATGTGTGAGTAAAGAACAAAAAGAAAGCTACTTTGATTAGCTCAATGCATGCCAAAGGCTATATAATGAGCTTGTCTTGTCAATTCTAGTCTATTGATTGTTTTTCTTGATTCTAGAATTACTCAATTAGAGGACAAAATTCAATCAAACTTGGAATAAAGTATCTTTGATGAAGGCTACAAGGTTTCTCAAAGGCATATACTGTAAAATCATATTTTTTTTTGAGAGATCAAATTTTCATTATTTGAGGAAAATATATTGGTTTGTGGGAATATGATTTCCTGAATGAAGAAATGTTAAGTACTGTATATACCCGGTACTCGCCTATAAGTCGGTCCGCCTATAAGTCGGTTGTATTTTTTTTACTTTATTTTGGAGGGATTTGCCATTGACCCGCTTATAAGTCGGTACTACTTTTTGCCAGAACCGGTTGACAATTTCATATCAATGCTCTGATACTTTAACCTGGTTTCAAATAATATTTTGAAAAATACCGTTATTTAATTTTGAATCATTAAACAAATAAGTGATACACACCTTTGATAAAAATAAAGTTATTAAAATATGTAGTCGTACTTCATGAATAATCTTAGAATGCATACTGATATAATATAACCAGGCTTTGTTAAATGATAATCGTCGGAAATATTTATAAAAAAAAAACTACATTTTGCCATTCTGAAAAATAATAACTTCTTATGACTCGCCTATAAGTCGGACATAGAGTTTTGGACCAAAATTTTACTCCCAAAATACCGACTTATAGGCGAGTATTTACGGTAGTAATATATGTGAAAAATTTAATTTTGTGGTGGACATAAATTTGTTGGTATCTTCATACCTCGAAAACAGCGAAAATTAAACCCCAAGAAAATTAGTGATTTCACAGTAATCAAGAAAGGAAAATACAGAGTGAAGTTTCTTAAAAGTTTATGTGACAGCCCTTTGACTTAATTCACTTTCGACAACTAGTCAGTAGTTACTATATAAATGATATTTGTAGTTCATTTGAAAAAGACGCATCCATTTCCTGATTATTTTAAAATCTAATGATGTTTTAAAGCTGTCAGTAGTAAACTTCAGCATGTTCAGAATGTTTTCAGCTTCTGCTCTGGAACTGCTGAACCAATTTCAAGAAATGGTGGCATATATATACATATCATCTATGTAATATAGGGAACAAAAATTAAGAATTTGTAGTCCGTAGAAACCTAGGTCCTGAGAGGAGGTCTAAACCATAAAAATTCAAGCAACCTTAAAAAATCTCCTTTCTTACTCCCCATGACAACAGCAGTCAGTCTACTAGTATTTGCATGAATTTAGAAAACATTGAGCTCTGCCAAAATTCTAAAACTCATGGTCCCCAGGGTCAGGGATTCAAGTGCAAAGGTTGTGCCATATTGATCATTCAGTAAAAATGCAAACATTTTTTGAAAAGTCTTGCTCCTGTCTATTAAGCAGACGTGTAATGCATTGTCATGATAATTAAGGATGTATCTTCCATAATTGTTTAATTCATGACCTACAGGTCAGGGGTGGGTGTCATGATGGTGTTCTATTTCATATGTAGGGAAAAATGTATCAATTCTTTAAACATCTTCCAATGAGTTTTAAATGACCTATAAATAATACTATGTACTAGATAATAAACAACTTTTGACAGGCTTAATATATGCAGTGCAGTCACTAGGGCTGTCACGGTTCCAAAATTTTTCGGGTCGGGTCAGTTCTGATTTTTTTAGGTTCGGTTTCGGGTATTTCGGTTCGGGTAATTAATGGAATAAAAGCTAATGATTTGTATGATTTTCAACAACAAAAAGAATATTTTCATTCAATCTTTCAAATAGCAACATTTTAACTAGTTTAAAGTAGCTTCCTGACTAAACAACAATTGTACCATATTATTTAAATCACCTTATAATTGCAATGTATTAAGAAATCTCTCGTTTTTGACGCCATTTTTATAGTAAAACCTACACTACTATACAAATCGGAACCGAACCGAATTCCGGAAAAACAGAACTGTACCCGAACCGAATGAATTGTTCCGCGGTTCCGGGTCATTTCGGGTACCCGTGACAGCCCTAGCAGTCACTCAGGGTGCACTTTATTATACATATGGATATATATATCCCCACTCCAAAGGAAAGAGTATACGGTTTTACCCTTGTGTTTCCTTGACAAGTTTTGGTCAGTTTTGTCAGTAAGCACTAATTGCAAATGCTTGAAATTTTAGCACACTCATTCCTTAGGCATAACATGTGGTCCCGGAATACATTTTTGTATAGATTGGATGACAACTTCCTGTTTATCTGTGCATCTGTCAGTACCATGCATAACAAGGTTCTCATACTCATCACAGATCTTGAAGTACGTGTCAAAAGAATCTTGCACCAACAACTTAACTGATCTAGGCCTTATGTTTCTTTTGAAAAGGATTTGGGAGGTAGGGTGGGGTAACATTCCTCTTCACTGTAGCCAGTAAGCCGAGTAAGGATGTATTGATAAAGTTTGATACTTCATCAAGGTATAAAATTCTTACTTTCATTCATTTTATAAGACAAGCATTTTCACAAATCAAAGTTTTGATTGATAAACTTAAATCTGATTGAAGCAAGGGATTGTATCAAACCTGGAAGTGCTATTTATAAAGCACCTACCCGTGGATAAAGCATAAGTTTATCTCATGGGCAGTATCCTCCACATGTTTGAGATAAATAGATCTACTGTCTGAGATGTTGCTGATTACCAGAAAACATTAATTATTGTTTAGACTGTTATTTATGTTACATGAGAGCTTTTGATCATGTTGATTCCAGTGTCAGTTGAGGCTTATTTTGTTAGACCCACAGATACTATAATCAAAAGTTTGACCATCAAGGCTCAGGGGACTTTTGCAATTTCTAAATGATTCATAATTGTTTGTTCACTTCCTAGGGCATTGATCAAAGGTGACTAAAGAATATAGTTTGTAACTTTATTACGCTTGACTTTATATATATTTTCAGGAATCAGCTACACTAGAACCTAAGTGTATTGTGAAGGTTGATGAATATGGATTCTTCATCAACTGGCAAAGCACAGATCGGGTAATGTGTCTTTTTATGTTGAAAATCCTCCATATTTAAGTCATTGTTAAAATATTTTAAGCATACATGATCTAAAAATATGAAATATATAAGCTTGTCTGGACAGAGTGTCAATGGTGTCTTTCTCTGCATATATTATGTGTTGTCTGTAGATTTTTTTTAAACTTTTAGCTCACCTGAGATCAAGTGAACTTTTCTGATCAAAATTTGTCTGCTGTCTGTCTGTCATTGTTGTTGTTATCTTCATCACTGTTATAAAACTTTTCACATTTTTATCTTCTTGAGTTCTTGTTCACATTTTCATCTTCTTTAGTTCTAGTCCAGAATCACTGGATCAATTTACCCAAAGAGCAATCTTGGGCAAAGGGGATTAAAGTACATTTATATTCAACGGAAAGGCATGTCTTCTTTCAAGGGGAGATAATGAAGATTTCTTGAAAAAATTAAGGACTTATCTTATATATTTCTGCAGTTCATTATATTTATTTATATATACTGTTCACACATTGATTTGTTCGGTTGTTAAACTTTCATTGTTCTAGCATACAACATGTGTGTAGCTTTAGTAAATTAAAAAGTTCTAAGTTTTCAAAGTATGTGCAGACATCTTTTAAAAATCTTCTTATTGACAAGGTCTACTGCATCAAAAAAATAGAAACATATTAAAGCTTCTTTGGAGAACTATTGGGTGTTAGTTCAGCTAAATTGAACAGGAAGATTCTTGGGTGAAGAGAATTTCTGCTTGAACAAAAAATTGTAACTCCTGTCCAGACAATGAAGTACAATTAAGGATCTGTCAGACTGAAATGTTATTGGTTCCTTAGTCATGTGACCTTCTGCTATCTGTTCCAGTCAATCTTCAGTAAACATTCAATTAATATGTCTGAATTAGTTTTGGCCTATTTTAGCTATTCATTTTAAAAGGATGGTTGGGGAATCCTGTTGCCAAAAAGCATGAAATTTTCCAAACCACCCCCAGGATAAATAAACATTTTAAGCTAAAGTCAAAATCTTAATGTTGTACTAAGAGGTTTAAGGTGAAATATCCCTCTGCTTCAAATTTCACCAATTTAAAAAAAAAAAATTCCAAACATTGATTTTCATCAATAACAACAGCATGAGATTCAAAAGGAAAAATAGTTTAAAGTATGAAGTGTTACTTACTTTTTCAAAAATGAATATTATGTCTAATCATGATGTGAAGAAAATTGATACGGTAATTAGAAATATCAATAATTTTTATCTCTCAATAAAATTAAAAGTATGAGGTATATATGAAAATAATGTTTAATGTCATACCTATCTCATTCTGATTAGGCATTACTTTTTAAATCAGAATATCAAATTGTTTTCTGTGCTTGTAAAATAATATGCATCCATCAACAATAGTTATCTTTCCATTATTAGCCTTGAAAAAATTTTTTAGTGAAACAAAATATTAATTAAATGTTTAATATAAACATTTTTTGAAACAATTTTTGAAATAATTAAAAGACATGTAACTTAAGAGATAGAAATATCTCAATTTTCATGTTTAAAGAAACATGGTA
This sequence comes from Saccostrea glomerata, assembly GCA_003671525.1. NCBI lineage: Eukaryota > Metazoa > Mollusca > Bivalvia > Ostreida > Ostreidae > Saccostrea > Saccostrea glomerata. The sequence continues at coordinate 500,576 of PRKT01000288.1, forward strand.
TAAATGTTTTAGGTAAACTATTATATAGATAATTAATGAAAATATTGGCAATAGAAACTAGAAATCAAAATCTGTACATTAGATTAGATTTGTTTGAGTTGACTGTAAAAATGGTCTTCATCAAAGTACTCAGTACATTCTGGCAAGACAAACCATTGAATTTCATGGAAAAATGTCTTCAGAAGTTATCTCTTATTATCAGAGGGATGTTACACCTTAAGAAGTCAAGCAGACAAAAATAAAAAAAAATTATTTTTAGCTCACCTGAGCAGAAGACTAGAGTGAGCTTTTCTGATCAAAATTTGTCCATTGTCTGTTGTTGTTGTCATCGTTGTAAACTTTTCACATTTTCATCTTCTTCTCAAGAACCACTGAGCCAATTTTAACCAAACTTGCCACAAAGCATTCTTGGGTAAAGGGGATTCAAGTTTTTTCACATGAAGGGACAAGCCCTCTTCCAAGGGGAGATAATTATAAATTAATAAAAAAATTAATGGTATCTTTTAAAAATCTTCTTCTCCAGAACCATTGGGCCAGGAAAAATGAAACTAATGTGGAGGCATCCTCAGGTAGTGTAGATTCAATTTTGTACAAATCCCGACCCCAAGGGGTAGGGCAAGGCCACAATGGCTGATCAAAGTTTTACACAGGAATATATAGGAAAAAATCTTCTCCAGAACTGAAAAGTTTTGTTTAGTCAAATTGACATTTAAATATCTGCAAGTAGTGAAGATTTAAATTTATTTAAAAATGTCGTGAGGGGTCACAATGGGAGATCTAGTAATATGTTGGAAAAATCTTTATTTCAAGTATGGCCAATTATACATGCATGCCTTATTGATATAGTGACATTCTCAAGTAATAGAAAATTCAAATCCCCCTCCCCCAACAGGTAAGCTTTTCAATACTAAGCTGATCTGTGTTTTTAACTAGCCCATGTGCTCAGGTGAGCGATGTGGCCCATGGGCCTCTTGTTTAATATTGCTTCACAAAAGGTTCGACATCTGCAAATTTAGAGATAAATTCAATATATAAATAAATATTTCATGAGCAAGTGAAAAATTGACTTAAGTCTAAGTTTGTTTCATGATCCTGGGGCCTGAAGTACTTCACAGTAACATTGTTGTGTTAATTATCGGAACAAGGGTTCTAGGCCTATGGGCCTCCTATATTATAATGCTAAACCTGTAAACAGGATGTTTTTGATTTTTTAAACTGAATTTTATCCCTGTTATCTTTACAGGATGGCCAAGTTCTAGAAATATCTCAGGTTAATGACATTCGCTTAGGATTGGCTCCTAAAATAAACGTAAGTTTTCTGTTGAGAATTCAACACTCTTGGGAACACTGGGAATTAGAGATATTCAATTATCCAGGTACCCAAGAATAGGGCAAGTCAAATGTTGCAACATTTATTTTGAGTAATTTTACATAAATTTATATTATACGCCCGCTCCGAAGGAGAGGGGGGTATACTGTTTTACCCTTGTGTGTCTGTGTCGGTCCGTAACAAATTTTTGTCACAGTTTTCTCAGCAACTACTCATCGTAGATGCTTCAAAATTTAAAACAATCTTCTCTGAGGCATGCCATACATTGGGATACATTTATGTTCAAATCCAATCTCAACTTCCTGGTTGCCTGTCCGTTTCATACATAACAATTTCGTCGCAGTTTTCTCAGCAACTACTCATTGTAGATGCTTCAAATTTTAACACAATCTTCTCTGAGGCATGCCATAGAGTGGGATAAATTTTTGTTCAAATCCTCTGTCAACTTCCTGTTTGTCTGTGCGTCTGTCCATTTCATACATTACAAAGTTTCATCGCAGTTTTCTCAGCAACTACACATTGTAGATGCTTCGAATTTTAACACAATCTTCTCTGAGGCATGCCATTTGTTGGAATATATTTTTGGTCAAATCCAATGTCAACTTCCTGTTTGTCTGTGCATCTGTCTGTTTCATACATAGCAAATTTTTGTTGCAGTTTTCTCATTAACTAACTTGTTTTATAATTTTGTATTGTAAAATTTTTCTCTCATCTGTATTCTTTAATTTTCAAGATAAAAAAAAAAATTTGCAAATGGCAAATTATAGAATTCAAATAAAGAAATAAATAGTAATTTATTGAATACAAATGGAAAATAGTACAAATGAAAAATTATAAATGACTAATAGACGAATTTCAAAGATGAATGAAAAAGTATAGAATTCAAATTAAGTTACAATTTAAAATCATATGATACAAATAAAATACTGGAGAATGCAATTGTATTCTTTAGTCTGTGACATGAAAAAAAAATTCAATACTAATGAAAAATCATACAATAAAAATGAAAATTATTCAATACAAATTATACTACATGTATACAAATAGAGTGCAAGTTTCTTCTCCACTTAAATATCTGCATTTTTAGCGTTTTTAGTAGTAAATGGTGTTCACATGTAGCATTAGGCTCTTCCATACATTCCATCAATAATTAAACTGATATCAGTTAATAATAGAATGAATAAATTTTAAAATATAATTACATATGATTTTTTTGAAATCATTTTAAGATGTGACTCTTAACTCATAGTGAGCGCAGCAAGAAGCGCAAAGCCCTGCTTGTCACTGCAAGCTCTTAAAAAGCAAAAGGGTGAAGAGAAAATTCAGACTTGTACATTGATCCAAACAAATTTTTCCCGCTTTAACTTCTGCATGGATTATTCAATTATGTTCTGGCAAGAATAACAACAAAAGTTCAACAAAAAAAACTTGCCTTGGATATATTGCAAATAAATATGATAAATGCACTTCATTAAATTCAGCACTTTTCAGGCTTCGGTTTGATAATGCAACATAGACATCAGAGTCTAAATGCAAAATTCAGTTTGACGAGCCTGATCTAAATTGATAGTATTTGTCTTTGCCCTAACGGTCGCACTGTTAACATATTATTGCATGAAATACTGCACTGGAATGTACATGTATGGGGATAAAAAAATTTTGAATTGAATGTAATTAATATTATAAAATTATACAGTTTGATAGGATTTTACCCAATTTGACATGCTTATATTTGTATTTTTGATACAAGGATCCTCGTACCTATGCTGAAATAGAACAGAGAGGGAATGGTAATCTGGAATGGAGGACAGTTACTATCTGTAGTGGACTGGACCTAGTTAACATCAACTACACACCAATGATAGCTGCTGACCCTGATACCGCACGGGTAACAAAGGGCTGGGCTATTCTGTACTTCTGGGACTTTTTATATTTTGTATTTCTGTATTGGTAGTAGAATGAGCAAAGGTAGTTTAAAGAGCGATATATGGTAAGTGTCTCAATTGGCCCCTTAAAATGAATATCTTAATTTTACTTTATATATAGCTATAAATTGTACAGCTATATATGCGACCTTTATTGGTCATTTTCATTTTGATCTAAATGCCGTTATATTAGAAATATGACATCATAAAAATCACGTTTTACGGCCATTTTAGCATATTTTGTATAAAACTGCTTATTTTTCAAGCAGTTTTTCTTCCTGAAAATATAGAGCGCAGCCTAGAACAAGCTTTATATTTTTACCGAAGATGTATCTATCCAATACTAATTAGTGACAGAAAAATTATGTATGTTATACACTGCGCTCTATGTATCCCATAAGAAAAAAACATCAAGAAAAGGGCATATTTTTGGCTTTTTTGTTTATATAGCAAAAATAGCATTATTTATTATGTCATTTACAGCTAGTGAGTGCATATGAATATGAAAAATATATTGGAAATATTTCTAATATAATCTCTTCTACAAAATAAATATCAATTAAACATATCTGAAAGTCATTCTACAATGTTGATTTTTAGGGGGCCAAAATTGGACCTTATCATATATACTCCTTTATGGAATGTATGTCATTTTATATCTATTCAAACAATTTTTGTAATACCTTATAGCTTTGTTTTTGAGTACATTTCTTTTGACAGGTTTGGTATGAATGCCTGAGAAAACTAACGCCCAACACCAAAGCAAATAATATTTGCCCAATGACATCATTGAAAAAACAGTAGGTCTCACTTCTTATATGAATTAGGCTTCTTTTATAATTATTAGACCTCTATCAGTAAAATCTCTGTAATATACTTAAAAAAAAATTATTAAATAAAACAAGACTCACAAGTACAATACACTGAGATACATGGTCCTTGTTAAGGATTTTTTTTTACTGTGAAGAATGGTGTTGTCATGGTTACTTAAGATACTCATTTTTGGTCTGATTGTAATAAATCTTGCCACAAACCTTGTGTTCAAATAAAATATAGAACTTAACAAACTAGTCAATGCCAGTAGCTTCACATATACTGTTATACACTTTAGTTAAATATGATTATTTTAGTGGGACTGGTTAGTACTTTTATTCAATCAATTTATTTATCCATTGATCTAAAAGTTGGCATTATCATCTTCAAACTCAAGAATACAATGTGTGCCACAAAGCTTAAGGTTTGCACCCTTTATCAGCTTTTCAGTTTAGTTCCAGTTAGACTTTTGATGTGGAGTCGGATGTCACGTTGATGCTGTATTAGTAACTCAGTCATGTTCAAATCTATCCCATTTATCAAAGAAATATAATTCTCTCAAGAATGGACATTGATAGAGTATATTTTCTGCTTAATTAATGAGAGATAATATTCTTATCTAGTAAGAGGTTTATTTTGTCAAATTACATCCTGTTAGATCGCAACTTCTTCATTTATTCTTCATTTGCTTATGGCTGTAGGCCATTTGTTTCAGAGAGTCCGAGAGATTCATAAACATAATTGCTTGGTAGGCCACAATATATATATATAATGAATTTGATATAAAATCATTTAGTTTGGCATTAACTGACAACTGTGTCGAATTCAACAAAGGACAGGAATATTGATTCAGTTTTAAAGTATAGACAATACATAATAGATGTGTAACAGGAAAGAAGATGCAATTCTATGGGTGGTCAACAGAATCAAGTTATCTGACAGAAAAAGAAGAAAATGTATGTCTGGATCAGAAAATGAACCTGGGACCCCTGCATCTCTTGTGAGATGATATACCGACTGCTCTATCCAAGCAAATGTCGGTAGCCAAACTATGACACCCTCACTGACTTAAACTAAAGTCAGGAACTTCAATGTGATTCCTGAATGGAATTTAATCAAAACTTTGGTCTAGCACTAAAATGAAGACAATATCATGAACTTGTTATCACTGAATTTATTACACTTGCAAAGATTAGAAAGACAATATCACCATTTTACACAAGAGAGTCTACTGCTACATAAAAGATTATTAGGCATTTTGTGCATGCTTGTATTTTCTAGTTTTTCAAAACGCTACTCCACCTACAGTTTTGGTCTGATTTCAATATAACTTGGCAAACAAGTAGACTACACAAAGATACATAATTATGAATATAGGTTTTTGATTTGATGAATGGTGTTGCCATGGTTACTAAAAATAGAAATTTCTGTGAAATAATTTCAAAATACTCCTCCTCCTACAGTTTTATTTTGATTTCCTTATGATTTGGCATGCAAGTAGTCTACACTGGGATTCATAATTCTATGTATTGACCTTTGATTTCACTGAATACACAAAGATGCACAACTTTTAACCTTGATTAATGATCTTGTCATGGATACTAGAAAAAGAATTTTTTGTGATATACATTCAATACACTACTCCTACAGATTTGGTTTGATTTCAATATAAATTCTGGTTCAAGTTTACTTAATATTTGAGAGTAAAACCAAAGAAATATTAAACTTGATCAGCCTAATTTGAATATTTCTTTCTTTTCCCATTTCAGCTGGTTAAAGCTTTGCTTGTTGGTCAATCCAAAGGGAAACATCCCTGTGAAAAGGTTTGTCATGACTTCTGCTAATCTTTTACAGTTTCAAATGATACTGCTTCCTGAGAATCTGTACTTCAAAATATTAATATATATATATCTATTAAAATATGTGTTTTCTAAATGTACTACTGCAAAATCACATAATTTCATGGGGTCAAATTTTTCGAGGTTTATTGAAAAGCCATGGCTTAGTGGGGATTTGATTTTTTAGGTCACCTGAGTATCTCAGGTGACCTATTGCTATCCATTTTTGTCCGCCGTCTTCCGTCGTGTGTTAACATTTGAACATTTTCAGCTTCTTCTCTGAAACCACTGAACCAATTTCAACCAAATTTAGTATACAGCATCTATGGGTGAAGGGGAACAAAAATTGTGAATTTTATGGTCCCCGCCCCCCTGGTTACATAGTCTGAAAATAAATTAATGCTTTGAAATCTGCTCTTAGTATTAATCAACCATTTTATGATAAAATTAGCAAAATTTTGAAATATGTGGCCCCAGGGTCAGTGGTTCCTTTGGGGTGAGGTGCACAACTGGTTATAAAGTGGAAGTGCATTTTCTCTTTGTTACTCTTATCTACCTCTGGGTATTAAGTAAATAGAGTAAGCATGCTAGGTTTATAATTATGATAAGCAATGGTGCCTCTTTCAAAATTGTGAATTGTGAATTTCATGGCCAATTTGAATTGTTTGAAAGTTGTTACACGATACTCAGGTGACCTATGAGGCCCGTGGGCCTCTTGTTATGGATGAAGGATTGTTACCTTTTGATGTATATTTTATTTAACTTTTGGTGGTGGACATGAATTCATGGGTCTCTTTATACCTCAAAAGCAATGAAACAACCCCCATGAAAATCAATGATTTCACAGTAAGTGAATGATGAATGTTTTATAATCATAAGCAACAAAATCTTTTCTTAAGACAAGAGAAAGAGGATTAGAAAAATGGATCTTTTCTGATTTTGTTTAAACCAGGAAAAGCCAAGATTCCTGCTTATAATGATTACTTAGACAATGTTTAATGTTTAATGCAAAGTAAAAGAGAATAAGAGATTTAAGTTTTGACCCCCTAGGTCAAGAGGGTTCACAACATAAGGTCACACCATAAGGGTAAAATGTTTTATTAGAATAATGAAGGGGGGAGAAATCTTTTGCAAATCAGCAAGTT
>PRKT01000288.1:518586-532383 GCA_003671525.1 Saccostrea glomerata
TAATAAAATCTTTATTTTTGCCTATATTTTATCCAAAAAATTATCATGCACTTAAATATGATAAATAAACATTTACTGAAATTTTCAGATTAGTGCGCCCATTACTTTTCAAGAAAAACGCTTTGTCCACGATTTTACGGGACAACCCTTGTATGTTGTCAATTTTGTGACTATAGTTACAATGTGATTGAAGCATTAATTTTCTTGTTTGTATTTGTAGGATGTTATTCAGGCAATAGCAGAAACGGCCTTCATCACTTCTCAGTATCCTGTTATACTGTCATTTGAAAATCATTGCAGGTTTGTCATGCTGATGAGAGCATTTTTATCATATTAGTATTTCTTATCAAATAACAGTTTTTAGCTCACCTTGACAAAATCGAGATGAGCTTATGCTATATCCCCGGTGTCCTTGTTAGCGTCGCATCCTGGTAAAGTTTTAGGAGCAGGTCCATTCCAAAGTTACTATAAGCCCTACCCGGACCAAACTTGCATGGATGATGCATCTAGAGATGAACACTACCAGACTTGCTTCGGATGCTGGATCTGACCTACATTTTCCAGATCAGTGACCAGGTTAAAGTTTTTGAAGCAGGTCCATTCCTAAGTTACTATAACTATAAGCCCTTCCTGGACCAGCTTGCATGGATGATACATCTAAGGATGGACACTACCAGACTTGCTTCAGATGCTGGATCTTACCTACATTTTCCAGATGAGTGACCAGATCTAAATTTTAGCAATACTTTAAACAAATTAGCATGGAAGATTTATTTAGGGATGAACACTATCAGACTTGCTACGGTTGCTGGATCTGACCAACATTTTCCAGATAAGAGACCAGGGTATGTTTTGGATTATCTCTTTAATTTTATGACCTGTTATGATTTAACTTGGATAGCTGATGTATTTAAGGATGGACACTTGCTTTGGATGTTGGAACTAAAAGACACATTTCCTGATTTGTGACCAGCTTTAAGTTTTTGGAGCATGTTTATTCCAAAGAAACTATAAGTTCTACGTAAACCAAACTTAATAGATATTGATCTCATGATGCACCCAAAATAAAAAAAAATATGATGCTAGATTTGCATTACTAATACTGATAACATTCGTCGAGTTGAGCTTTGTAATCTTTGATTACCTATGTTTTTTTTTTCTGTATACGGAGTTAAAAATATAATTTGTTTATACTCATTAACAATTGGGAACATTTTACTTGTCTGAGGAGTACTAGTAAAATAGGTTTTATGCATGATATGGACTTAAAAATCTTTATATTATAGAATTGATTGTTCATTCTCCTTCACCTGTTTGAAGTATATTGACAAAAATTTTCTTTCTTTTTTTCAGCAAGCCACAGCAATATAAAATGGCCAAGTACTGTGAGGAGATATTTGGGGATATGTTGTTGAAGAAACCATTGGAAAATTGCTCTGTAAATCTACTAGGATTTCTATGATGATTTCAAGATTCTTAACATCTTTATTAAAGAAAAATTAGAGTTTTCAATTTCAGTTCTTTGCCTTGTTGATAAATATTGAAATACTTAAATTGGCCAATTAAAGGGTTAAAACTATAAATTCTTATTGCTGTCTCAGTTATTCCTTTTAATACACACATTCTTTTTTGATGAACCATTTTCTGTTACAATCTTTCCATTAATCATCAGTTACAACCTGGAGTACCCTTACCATCACCCAATCAGCTCAAAGGAAAAATACTCATCAAAAACAAAAGACTTCGCCCAGAGGTGGAAAGAAGTAAGTCATCACAATGAAAGTGCTATAGATTCTTACTTGTTCATAACAGGGCCTTCTTTGGTAGGGAAGGGTCATAATAGGGATCGAAATTATACATATATAGGAAGAGAAGGGAATTTCATTTTTAACTAGAACTAAATTATAGAAATGTGTGAAAAAGTATTGAGGATGTATAGATCCTAGAATGATAAAATCATGGACCCCTGAAGACTTCATAAGGCAGTTTAAAAAAAAAAATCCTCTTATAAACTATTAATAGGGTGGCTATTTTTAATGACTTAATAACTAAAATCATGAAAACCTTCTGTAGACCACAGTGGTAAAGTAACTGAAGTGAGCATTGTGACTCGGGGGCCTTTTGTTATCCGTGTCTCAGTACATGCTGGCACAAAAAGATCCCTCACTACTCAAAAGCCACAAGCGCCGAGCACAGATCTAAATTTGCAGACTTTTCCTGTGAATGGTTACATATCAATCTGTCAGTGAGTGAAAAATTCTTGAAGGGACAAACAAACAGTTGTAGTATCTCAATTTTACATGGTTCAATTTGAATCATGGTGTCCTTTTTTATGACAACAAAGGAAGTTACAGTGTACAGTAAAACTCTTTTAGTATGAACACGGATATTGCGAATTCACAGATATAGCTAAGTTATCTTGGATCCCCAGCTATATAAATCTAACAAATTCCTTATATGGATTTAACAAATTAGGGATACTGCGAAGTAATTTCATAGCTCCCAGTGACTTCGTTATAACGGAGTTTTACTGTATTTAGAAAGGTGAGTGCTTTGGCCCATGTACCTTGTTTTATCATTCATATTGATTTTCAATCATTGTTAGGTGTTAAAGTAGATGGTTATATTTTTTGTGAGATTAAGGAGAGTGTTGGCTACTTGTTTAATTTTGTAATTATGGAGATCATTTTCTTGATCAAAAAATATTATTGTTTAATATGTATGGATTTCAAACATGAACACTATGGTTAAAAATGATGTATTGATTGATTTACATTATATTTAAGTACTTGTGCATGAATGTTTCCAGCTGCAGAAAAAATATAGATTGAAAAAGTTGAGATTTATTTATTTTCATTATTTATTAAATTATTATTGATAATTATGATTTTTATACGCCCGTCTTAAGACGGGACGTATTATGTTATAGGCTTCGTGTCCGTCCGTCTGTCCGTCCGTCCGTCTGTCCGTCTGTCTGTTAGCTTTTTCGTTTCCGGCTCATAACTTTAATACTACTAGGCCTAGGATTATCAAACTTTGTCATCTGATGCATCTTGGGTAGAAGGTGTGTCGCGCACAAAAAGTAGGTCGCTCTGACCTTTAATTAAGAAGGTATAGCCAAATATGGAAAAATCCTTTCCGGCCCATAACTAGAAAACTATAAGACCTACAAACATCAAACTTGGCCAGTTTATGCATCTTAGGTAGAAGGTGTGTCGCGACCTTTTTCAAGGTCACTGTGACCTTTAATTTAAGTGAATTTAAAAAAAAAATTGTCTTTTTACTATTCATTAACACATCCCAAATAATGTAAGAGTATTGCACTGTTCTTATTAAAAAAGTGTTAAATCAAGAAAATACTTATTTTTTTTAAGCATATACTTGACAACATTCTATAACAAATATAATGTATGGCAGAGAAATCCTGCCTCTCCCATGAGTGTAATTATCAAGCACTGGTCAAGAAGAATTTTGATAACAGAAAATTGCATGTCAAATTAGAGAGAAATTAATGGGATTTGAGTGCGAGGAGTTAACTGACAGAGCATTGGTGTTATCTATATCCCTTGAGTATTGGGCAAATGGGTAAGTTTTAAAATGAATTTGATGAAAAGTAATTAAAACTAATTTGATATTGCATAATAGACTAATCTGATATTATGTAATATTTTTAATTTAAAAACTAATTTTATGGGGTGGGGTGGAATCAGCATGTCCATATGGATTACATTTTAAAACCTGTCGGACATTAAATCTCAACCAAAAAAAAAATCTTTGAGTATTTTATATGTTTTTAAAAAGAGAAAGTGCAGACCCATTCATCTCTTGGTAGTTATGAGTAGACAAGCATCCAGTTAAAGATTAATTAATGAGTTCAATGTAGGAAGGCTAGCTGTCTCAGTCTTATCTGTACCCTTTGGGGATTAGACAGAAGAACTGCTGGTCAGTTTATTATAACATATGTCATTTGATGGCCAGCCTTTTCTTTTCAAAATTAATTGTATAGATTAAGTTGTTAAGACTAATTTGATGATGGGCATTTGACAAGGTCTAACGCAACCAGCACAGAAATCTATCAGTGATGTAATATTTATTATAATTGATGCCTACATCACAGGGGATGGATAAATATTTTAAGGAATGGAAAAATCATCAAAATCTTAGAATCAAGGTTGATGTGATTTTCTTGCACCTAAACTGTTCAAGAAAATTGTAATTTTTTGACGGGCGTATCATGCTGTGGCTCGGCACTTTATTATTCTAATGCAAAATGAGTCTTTCTTAGAAGGACAGTGTTGGTACAACATCTGTTTATAATGTATTTACAGGACAATATGAGTTATTCATGAAAGGGCAGTATCAAACGGCAGTAGAGGAGTCGTCCCAGGATCAAGACGCCCTCACCAAAGTCATTGATGATATAGAGGGAGAGGATGGCCCAATGAACGGTCAGCAGGCTAATCACTTACAAACTTAGCTTCATAGCACTATTTATTATTAATAAAAACAAGTTTATCCAGAGTGTAGTAAAGGACCAGAAATTTGCATTAACTAGAACACAACTTTGGTATTTGTTTGGATTTTGCTGTTGTATTACCGTAATGTCATGTATATAGTGCACATTTTCCTACAGAGTTTTGTTTTTAATGAAAAAGTGTTGTTGTACTCTGAAACATAAAAATGCTTAAAATCCCCATGGAGTAGCAGCTACATATGATGGATTCCCCGTACAGACTTGTTTAGAGGAGTGTTTAGGGAGGGACTAAGACCCAGCCTCTGTTTATTACTTATGCGGCCAGCAACTTGTAGTGCGTTAGATGTAGGGAAACTTACAGAGACTTCTATGTAATTTTTTTTTAAGTGTTACATTTTATTTTATTTGATCAATTGTGGCCCCTGGGTGACCTCTTGTTTGGTTTTCACTAGGCATAAGACATTCTTACTGGATAAGCTGGTTAAAAATATAGATAGTGCACACTTGTTCACACATGCAAAGCCACACTATAGATATGACAATACGGTATGTTAACATTTTATTGAACATATGTATAATGGGTATGATGATGATCCAATTTAAACTTTCTCTCAGAGCATTTTTAGATCAGTTATAAAAAATGTAAATCTGCATAAATCATGTAAATTGTAACAATTTTTTTTACCAATACATTACATAAATAACTTCAACAAACTACTGAAAGAATAGAAAAAATAGGACTAAATATGTAATATGAAAAAAGCTTATATAGTACATGGCACTTTTTCATTTCTAGCCATATTTCATGTGTGATGTTGGTTTTGATTAGATACATCATATTTAATAAAAGTTACCAACTTTGAAACTAGCTGCAGATCTGTAGCATTATGGTTTTATATATTTGTCTTTGACCATAACCCTACAGATCCTTAATGCAAAAAAGGTGCAATTTATGGCGCAATATTTTTTGCGCATTTTTGAGGAAAATTTCTCCACTTTCCAGCATTGGTCAATTAATTACCATTCACTCTCTAATTCTAGGCAGATTATTTAACTTATTTGTATATTTCATCCATCTCCCAACCCTTTTTATTCGTCCCTATAAGTGATAAACTCGCTTGATTAAAATTATTTGTTAGATTGCTGAAAATTCACTTCAAGTTTATTGCCTGTAGAGACAACTATTGGCTATAGAAAGTGTTTAGAATTAGTGAGTGAAAGGGAGATGATTGACCGATGTTAGAAAGTGGAGAATTTCTCCCAAAAAGTTCGGAAAAAATATTTTGCCGTAAATTGCATCTTTTTTGCATTACGGGATCTTTAGTGTTATGGTCAAAGACAAATATATAAAACCATAATGCTACAGATCTGCAGCTACTTTGAAACATTTATTCTCAAAGTTTGGTGAAAAATGTGGCATGGATAGAAAAAAAAAAAAGGACAAATAAGCATTAAAAATATTATCAAATTAACCCATAAACTTTAAGGTTATGGTGAAATTTTCATAAGAAGCAGAATTATTCAACCAAAGGCATGATATTCAAGTGGATTTGATATTGCCTTGTAATTGTAAAAGATGCTATAGTTACATTTTGCCTAATGAGTAAGTATATAGGTACATGTATTACTTCATGAGAGATGACAAATATCTCTGTGTTTTACTCAATGAGAGCATGCTTATTTTTTTGTGCTTAAATGTGAATTAATGCTGCAGACGACGACCAGTCCAGCTCAGACTCGCGAGCAGAAGAAAGTCAGTCGGCTTCACCAAAAAAAGGTGAAGTCACCCATGGAGCTTAGTTCCAGTTGATCTAGGGAAAGGTCAAGGACAGCTAGCTTGTGAAAGGCCATGTCAAGGACATCTATCCTGTCCAAAAACAGTTTGGCTTAATGTAAATTTGGCAAGTTATACAAGCTAGAATATAAAATTAATTGCTTTAGAGCTGTTAATCCATCCAGGGGAACAGATCAAGCATCTAATTCTATAATCATGCAGTAAAACATGGTTTATAGAAACAGCAGCATTTTGTTTTTGTGAAAATAATTTGAATTCATAGAGGCCACCAAATCAGGCTAGCTGTTCTTTAAATGTTTCAAACCCCAGTGTTGTTTGACATGAATGAATGTGAATGTATGTGTAGAATATGTATGCTCTTGAAACTGATCATTCATCCTGCAGTTAATTATTGACATACTAGATGAATCTTAAACATATATTTTCTGTCTCCAAAAGTTGATTAAATCTCTTGGATTTGCTTGTTAATTTTTGTTCAGTAGAGAAGGGTGAATTTCTCTATTAAAATCCTTTTTTTTAATTTTAAGATTTGAAGACGGCTTTTGATAAAAGGTGCATCTCTATGTAGTGTTTTTCTGTAAATTATAATTGAGGTAATTTTGTCTGATTTATGGGACCATCCATTCTTTTCTATAATAGTTTTAAAATATGATCATGATGAAATGAATGATAACATTAAAACATCATAGAGAGGAGCAAAATAGATATTGGTATATAGTGTTACAACCCCAGACCACTTCAAGTATTATAAAAAGGACCTGTAAGATCCCACCACCCTCAGTTCTGAATCTGAGGCACATTAAAATGTCATTGGATATTATTATTATATATAGATTTAACTCTATGAACAATTTCACTGGGGCACCTGAACAGAAAGGAATGGTGTGTGGCTATCTTCCCCCAACCCCCACCCCTTTTATTTTATTTCAAGAAGTGTACCACTTTTTTGACTGGCTCCTTATATCTATAGAAAATACGGATATCTTTCATTATACATGTATTGTAGTCTGCATTTATCAGGTTTTGCATTTAAGGTAAAGACTATTTATCCTAGCATATTGTGGTACCATGCCTGTGTCTTATTGTATCATGTGTGCATTCTATCCTATAGTATATTGTGTGAAGAATAAGATTGCAGGTTTTGTAGATGGTAGATATAATCTGTTTAATGTTCTTAGCTGCATAAGCTACATGTATTTCCTTATTTAGCTGGTAGTAGAAAAAATTTGCATGCAGAATGCTACCCTTCAAAAGTATAAGAACTGAGTCAAAATCGCATGCTTTTAACTAGCATTGTATGAATGCCCTAAGGTTGTTACATATTGAAATTTATTATATAGTGTCTCTTAATTATCTTTCTTACTTCTAAGACGTATGAATATTATTATAATTTGAGAGTACTAGCTATATGCTTAATTCTTTGTTTCGGTTGATGCTTGAGTTTCAGTGGGACTGTATTCGTGATTTAGCCAGAGAAACTCATGATACTCAATTGATCAGCTACAATGGCTGTGATGTTTTGTGCTAACTGACACGAATGATTACATTTATTGAATGATTCTGCCCAATTACACACATTTAAACCTTTAACATGAATGATCTTTCATACACATGATTCTACATGTAAGACAATCTTTCTCGATTACCAAAACAAATGCACAATTCTAGATGCAAAATAGTTAAAACAAACCAAGAAGTCAAGGTCACAGGGTAAAAAATCATAGTGTATTTAGAAAGGTCTTGTCACATGTAATACACATGTTTAATATGAAAGCACTATCTATTCTCATTCAAAAGTTATGAACAATGTTACGGTTTTTGAAAAGGAGGTTAAACTTTTAAGGTCACATGGTGTAAAACCATAGTGTATTTAAAAAGTCTTACAGAAGCTTTTTGAAAATTAGGTCAAACAATAACGTAAAGGTGAAGGGGTCAGAAATATTAGCATGCTTGGAAATATTGTGTAACAGGTAATACACATGTCAAATATGAAAGCCATATCTCTTCTTAATCAAAAGTTATAAGGAAAAAATATCTTTTTTGTGTAAAGTAGGTAAAATGTCAAAGTTACGGGGTGAAAAATCATGATGTAGCTAGAAAAGTCTTGTTAAATGACACTTGTAAAATGTGAAGGCCCTTTCTCTTCTCATTCATAAGTTTTGATAAAGGTTAAAGTTTTTGAAAGAAGGTCAATGGTCAAGGTCAAAAATCACAGTGTATTTAAAAGTCTTGTCAGAGGTAATACACATTCTTAATATATTAAAGTCCTGTCTCTTCTCATTCAGAAGTAATAGCCAATTTAAAGTAATAATTAAATTTTTGAAAAGTAGGTCAAACTTCAAAGTCAAAGGTTAAAAATCATTGTGTATTTAGAAAGATCTTCTCACAGGTAATGCACATTTATAATATTTACCGGGTAAATCCTATCTCATCTCATTCAGTGAATATAACCAAGTTTTAAGTTTTTGTGACAGCAGACGAACAGATAAATAAGATTTAATGTCCCCATGCTTTTGTTAAAGTGATGGACAAAAAGGCTTAAATAAATTAAAACCACACCTATCTTTCCATTTATGAGTCTCTCAAATCAACAATGATATTGCAAATTATTTATCTGCAGAAATAATACAGAGATGAACACTGATTAAATAAAGTAACCTTTGACAAGGCCTTTCTAAATACACTATGGTTTTTGACCCTGTTACCTTGAAGTTTGAACTACTTTTGAGAAACTTTAACCTTGGTCATTATTTTTGAATGAGAGAGATGGAGCTTTCACATTTTTTGACCTTAAAGTTTGACCTACTTTTCAAAAATGTTATTTTTCATTATAACTTTTAATCGAGAAGAGATAGGCCTAAAATGATTATCAAACCTTGTGAGTTGATGCCTCTAAGCCCTGGAATATATTGATCCAAAGGTAGGTCACAATTATACTAATAGTGTAATTCAATATATCGAAAAAGTGGTTTTGGGCCCTTGGGCCTCTTGTTGCATATTTTGGCATAGAGAAAGAGAGAGGAAATGCATTTGAGAATGCTAATAGACCATATTCTAAGATTTTCTATGTTTATAAGCGTCCACAGAAAGATTGGTTTTGAAGTTATAAAGTTAAAAAAAAAAGAAGAATAAAATCAACAAATACAAATCTTTGACACACTATTTACTCTAATTGGATTGGCATTAATATTTTTGTTACTGATGTACCCATATTTTTTTTATTTCAATCTTTCAATTAATAAGTAGATTATGCTTGTTACAATGATTGAGAATTCACATATGATGATGAGAAATTCTAGAATTGTGCTTAAAATGTTTTGTTTTTTCCCACTTCAGTTTGTATGTTTTCTCCGGAGAGAAAGATCAGTTTTCAAACTAAGGGTGGATGCTAAACAAAGAAACATTTTGGAATGGCCTTAACAGAGAAATATATTTAAAACGTAAACTTTCTTCAAGAAGCAATAATTACAAAACCAGGAACCTGTACATAAGCTTCTAATAGGAAAACCATTTGTTTCTTGTGTATTTTTTTTTGTTAAATGTCTTTCAGTGTTTTAGATTTTGGTCAAACCTTTAATAAACTGTATTTGTTACAGAAATCGATCCCCCAACAGTAAGCACAAACACTGATGCTCATCCAGAGTTGCATCTAGGGAAGGGTGAAGATATGGATATCAGCATTGATGGGGAGGATTGTCTGGCCAAAAAAACATTCAGGCAGTTCTCTGGCAAAAAAGTGGGTAACTTGGGGGGTTTAAAACTTTGTTTTACAAGAAATCATATTTAGGGTTTGAAATGCAAATTGTTAAGTACATGTATTTGTTCCTCATTTAAAAAAAACAAAGAAATATTTGCAAAACTTTTGTCTTCCAAATAGTTGTTTCACAAAAATATTGTGTCACAAAGTTTTACTGATAGTATAACATAACATACTTGTTGCGTAGTATGCTTTATATGAGCTATACTGACTATTTTAATTGTAGGGGAGCCTGACGGCGGATGAAGAGGCGGCCTTGATGTCAGCCTACCATTACGAAAGAGCCACCACCAACATTCATCCTTACTTGTCCTCCATGGTTAACTATGCTCAGCCCGTCAAATTTCAGGGCTTCAAAGTAGCAGAAGGTAGGCTTAAAGACATAGAGATATATAATACATGTAGAACAACCTTTCTCTTAAAAAGGCCTTAAAACTTTTTTTGGACTTTGAAAATATTATTGTTTTAATATTATATAATGGATTACATGATTTATTATGTTCATACAATTTTCATAAAAAGCCTGGATACTGTTTCATTCTAAAATGTATTTGTTGTGCCTTTCTTAATAGTATAAGTTGTATCTTTCACAGTAGGCTTCTGTTTATTATATGTTTAAAGCCCAGATGACTTTTACTAAAGAAAGTTTAATTGCTACTATGTAATTAGAAGTCTTCAGTGTTCAATGTTTAGAGCAGCTTAAAAACAACACTTGAGAAATATTTTTAGCTTAAATCTTTCAATACTGACAGAGAAACTTTTATCAATCAACCCTTGGTACACTAAGTAACTAAGGCCATCACTAGAAAATTCACCTTCCATTACAAAAAATGCAATTGATTTATTTCTTTGAATATTTTAATGACTCATCATTAAAGTGGGGAGACAATATATTTTTAAATATAATATCAAATTTACATATATTCAGAATTATTTAGCAAGTCCCATGAAAATAATATGCAAAATGTCAGAATCTTTAAGAAAATAAGTCCAGAAAAATAAAAAATAAAACAAGCATATGGTGTTTCAGAATTTGGGAGAAGTCTGGGGCATTGTAAATATGATTTGTCTTGAAGCCTTCAAAGTCCTCACTTCACTTGGCACCAAATCACATGGTACCGAGGAAAAGTTTACTGATATACAATTATTCTGACTAGATTTCACAAAAATATGAAAAACTTATAATTTTGTTATCTAGAAACAGCTAAAATGTGTTTTTCCCATGATTTAATCAAAGTTGTCATTGTAATAGGACTATATTTTTTTTCCCTTGAAAACTTCTTTTTCTTTATTTTTCAGAGCAAAATATTCATTATCACATGTCATCCTTCAATGAAAATGTGGGACTACAATACCTCAAATCTCAGGCCATTGAGCTTGTCAAGTATCCTTATTTACGAATCGCAGAGATGGATGAAGCATTTTATAGTGACATGTACTAGGGTTGTTAGAAAAGGTTAATTAACATGATCACCATGATTTATGAAAATTATAGTGTGTACTTTGAAGAATAATGTATATCTAATTAAATTATCTTTTATTAGTGTATTAAAAATCAGGTCCATTTACTAAATATTTAGAAATGAATTTTGCTGTGCAGTCATAGGATTCACTGAGAAATCACTTGACACTTTATGACGTTAGGTGAAGTGACAGCCTGATTCAAGACGAGATAAGCTTTTTCACAGTTTGACATATCTTTAATTTCTGAAGACTTTTTTTGTCTTTTTCTCAGTTTTTTCTTGCTTATAAATTGATAGCTATATCAAGACATATTATATTTTTTCCTAAAATGTCGTTTTTGATTAATCGGATATTGGTGAGATCTTAAAAACAATGTCTACATAGTTCAGCGATTAGGTATGAAAAGCAATACAAAATTCATTAGTGCAACGTCCATGTAATAAGCCTGATATTGGAAAATCGCAGGAGTTGATTTTAAAAAAAAAGCCAGTCTTCCCATTCTTACAAAGTTGCTACATGTACCACTTGAACACTCTGGTACTAGATACATGTAGGCAACAGCATCTAATAACTCTTAGTCTCTTTTGGGCATTTTTTTTATCTGTCCACATAATTTTTAAAAGCTTGGTGCTCCAAAATGTTAATTGACATCTTTATTTTTTTGCTTTGTTTTTTATGCATTGATAATCTATAATAAAGGATGAAACAGTCATAACTCCTCCAATTAATTGAATTTAATTTTCACTAATTGACATGAAATTTATTTTAGTAATCACTGTTTATTAAAATATTGTCCAATAGATAGTTTTCAGTAATCCCAAATTAACGAAGAGTTTTTTTCCAGTGGACGCCATATTAGAAGTCAACATTCTCATATTCCTATTTTATACTGGCAGTTATGTGGTAGGAAGCATTGTTTTTCTGAAAAATATACATTTGTTAGATCCTCCTTTATTTCATAATTTTTATACCGTGAAGATTTTTCCCCAAATATTTCTGCTATATCCTTAATCCTGTTCAGCTACAATAAACGCCAAATGAGTCGAATCTATCCAAGGGGTGGTCGAGTAGATTCCAGTAATTACATGCCACAGGTAATATAGATTCTGGAAATTTATTTGAGTTCAATTTTCATGCTATTAGGACTGTTTTATTATCACATACATACACATTATTATTAAGTAAATCATATTTGCCATGTGTTTAATGAGAAATTTGAGGGTTTTTTTTCTTATTTAAAGCTATTCTGGAATGCTGGATGTCAGATGGTAGCACTTAACTTCCAAACATCAGATCTAGCCATGCAACTTAATCAGGGAAAGTTTGAGTACAATGGGAACTGTGGGTGAGAATCAGTTGACTTGTAAAGTGTCTGTTTACATGGTATTTCTTTGGTTTTTATTTTAGGCCCCACAAAGAGTTACAGTTGTCTTCATTGAATTAGTTGATTGAGCTGTCATTCTGTCAATCCATGTTAACTTTAAGAGTCCACTGTTTTATGGACTTTTTTGGCAATCAGTTTTACATTGGAATGCATAGGAAAGTCTTTGAAAATTTGTATTTTTCTTGCTGTAGGTATTTACTGAAGCCCGATTTCATGAGGAGACCCGACAGAAACTTTGATCCGTTCCTGGAGAGCACTGTGGATGGTATCATTCCAGCTCAGTGTTCAGTACAGGTACCACAATCAGGGGCACTACATCAACTGAGTCATCACTGTCATTTAGATAACCACAATCAGGGGCACAATCAAAACATCAACTGAGTCAGCACTGTCATTTACATTACCACAATCAGGGGCTCAATCAAAACATCAACTGAGTCAGCACTGTCATTTAACTTACCACAATCAGGGGCTCAATCAAAACATCAAATGAGTCAGCACTGTCATTTAACTAACCACAATCAGGGACACTACATCAACTGAGTCACCACTGTCATTTAGATTACCACAATCAGGGGCTCTACATCAACTGAGTCATCACTGTCATTTAAATTACCACAATCAGGGGCTCTACATCAACTGAGTCATCACTGTCATTTACATTACCACAATCAGGGGCAAAACATCAACTGAGTCAGCACTGTCATTTACATTTCCCGAATCAGGGGCTAAATCAAAACATCAACTGAGTCAGCACTGTCATTTACATTACCTCAATCAGGGGCAAAACATAAACTGAGTCAGCACTGTCATTTACATTACCTCAATCAGGGGCAAAACATCAACTGAGTCAGCACTGTCATTTACATTACCACAATCAGGGGCAAAACATCAACTGAGTCAGCACTGTCATTTACATTACC
>PRKT01000288.1:544974-575050 GCA_003671525.1 Saccostrea glomerata
AAATTAGGTCACGGTGACCTACTTTCGACATTTTATGGCTATATTTAAGTATCTCCAGTACTTATTGGCTTAGAATCATCAAACTTTGTCAGTTGATGCATCTTGGGTTTTCGGAGAATGTTGACCAAAAAGTAGGTCACGGTGACCTACTTTTAACATTTTATGGCTATATTTATGTATCTTAGGTATTTATTGGCTTAGAATCATCAAACTTTGTGAGTTGATGCATCTTGGGTTTTCGGAGAGGGACGACCAAAAATTAGGTAACGGTGACCTACTTTCGACATTTTATGGCTATATTTAAGTATCTCCAGTACTTATCGGTTTAGAATCATCATACTTTGTCAGTTGATGCATCTTGGGTTTTCAGAGAATGTTAACCAAAAAGTAGGTCACGATGACCTACTTTTGAATATCTCTGGTATTTATTGGCTTAGAATTATCAAACTTAGTCAGCAGATGCATCTTGGGACTCTGAAAAATGTCGACTGAAATGTAGGTCGTGATGAACTACTTTCGACATTTTATGGCTATATTTAAGTATCTTAGGTATTTATTGGCTTAGAATAATCAAACTTTGTCAGTTGATGCATTTTGGGTTTTCCAAGAATGTAGACCAAGAAGTAGTCCTAATTAGCTAAGAATTATCAAACTTTGTCAGGTGAAGCAACTTTGGTCTTAGGATACTTAAAGGGTTAGAGGCTTCAAATACAAGTGATAGGTTGTACAATTTATCAGAAGAGCGATTCAAGGCCCTTGGGCCTCTTGTTATTATTATCAGATTATTACTTGCTCCAATTTATCAACACCTTCACAATCCAGATATGACTTTTGCTGTGACAGGTAGTGTTACCAGATTTAGCTGTCCTGAGGATAGCAGTGTATGAGGACACAGGGAAACTGATCGGTCAGCGCATCCTGCCACTGGACGGGTTACAGTCCGGCTATAGATACATCTCCTTACGAACGGAGGGAAACTTCCCACTGTCACTACCTACCATCTTCTGTAGGATCATCCTGGAGACCTACATACCAGAGGAAGTGGGAAGTAAGTGTAGCAGTAACAAAAGGTTTCAGATGCTGGAAATAAAACGGTTCAGTCTTAGCTCACCTTGGCTAGAGGTTTGAGTAGACTTTTCTAATCAAAGAGGGTTCAGTAACTATTATCTGCTCATCTTCTGTTGTATGTTGTCTCTAAGCTTTTCACAGTTTTATCCTCTTCTAACAATTGGGCCACTACACCATAATCAACAAAAGTTGTCATAAATTTAAGTACCCTCAGGTGAAAGGGATTCAATATTGTTCAGGTTGTTGGATATACTGTTTTTATACCCCCCGCAAACGAAGTTTAGGGGGGGTATATTGGAATCACCATGTCCGTCTGTCTGTCCGTCTGTCCGTCCGTCTGTCTGTAGACGAGATTTTGTCCGAACCATTACTCATAAACTATCGGAAGGATTGGTCTGAAAATTTGTACACATATTATTCACCATATGAAGGTGTGCACCTGGAATTTTCAACTTGATTCGATTATTATTTTGAATTTTACAGGCGTTTTTCATTTTTTTTTTGTGGTTTTGTCCGGACCGTTTCTCAGAAACTATTGCAAGGATTAATCTGAAAATTTGTACACTTATAATTCACCATATGAAGGCGTGCACCTGGAATTTTCAACTCTTTTTGTTCATTTTTCTGCATTTTACAGGTTTTTTATTTTAATTGACTTGTTCTTTTTGGGCTCATGTATAAGGTTTGAGACATAGAATCTAGAATATCTGTACAAAAATGTGAACTACAGCTTAAAACTACTCATAAAAACTTTAACAAAAGAAAAATCATCAAGTGTTAAAAACAGTTTATACATTGCACAGAAGATAATGTAATTTCATTTGTCTCTTGGGAATAATGACTGGACATGCATCCAGTTAAAGATAAATTAATGAGTTTGGTGTGGGAAGTTGAACATTAAGGCATCTCATTATGAACCATATGTTATCTCCTGGGAATCAGGCACAAGAATTAAAGATTTCTCTTCTCTTATTCTCTTAATTGTAATTTATTGTCTGTCAAAGCACTTCATTACTGGATGACCAGCTCTTTATTTTCAAAATGAATTTGATATAAGTTATCAAGATTAATTTAATTTTGTGTAGTATGATTTTTTTTTCAATTATCAGTTTGCAGAGTGTCATAACACATAATTGCAATATATATTTTTTTAATGCAGAAATAAAAAATAAAATAAAAAAATAATGTTACAATGGAATTACAGTGTATTAGTATTGATGTTTCATTTGGTTGCACCTTTGTTTCATTCATCAAGAAACATGATTTCATTCATTAAGAACCATGATGAGCAATTATATTTCACTGCAAATTTTTGTAAGTAAATTGTGAACACCTCTAGATCCATAAAGTATATTTGAATTTGCACCTTCTCTGAAAAACCCAGCGGGGGGTATTTGTCCCTATTGGACAGTTCTAGTTTAAAGGGGTATAAACAAATAGTGGAAAGTCATTGTTTAGTCACTGAAAAATCTTCAGCTTTAAATACAAAGTTGCAGAGGCATCTTTAATTTTTTTTAATTTACATATTATTTTAAAAATCTTCTTTGCATTTAGGCTAAAAGGCTGCTAATTTCCTAATCTTTCAGGGCCAGTTCCTTCCCAAACTGTGGTCTGCTGGTGTTAAAGCGTTTAATGTTTTAATTTCAAATTAGGGATCCTAGAATAAGGTCAGAGTAAAGCTAAAATTATGTCTACTTCTGCTAGACGGAATCACCATGTCCTAGAATTTGAGAATGAAGTTGTTTTGTAACACCTTGAGACTCGGATTGGACCCCTGTGTGGCATACAAATTTTTCATGTAAATAAAGAGGGAAAATCATTTTTTTTTAATTGTACGATGAGGGTCATGCTGAGTCAGGTGAGTGTTGTGGTCCATGGGCCTTTCAGAAGCAATAAAAATATTTTATCATTATGCAGGTTTTTTTAAACAGAGATCATAAATGAAGTAAA
Organism: Saccostrea glomerata; assembly: GCA_003671525.1. Taxonomy (NCBI): domain Eukaryota; kingdom Metazoa; phylum Mollusca; class Bivalvia; order Ostreida; family Ostreidae; genus Saccostrea; species Saccostrea glomerata. The sequence continues at coordinate 547,993 of PRKT01000288.1, forward strand.
TGTTCTTGTGATTTCAGTATTGGCTGACATTTTGGCCAATCCTCAAGACAAGAAACAGAGAATGTTTGACAAGTTTGGTTATGACAGCGATTCCATTTCTGATGCCCCAGTGCTTCCAAAAAATGTTAGTAAAGCAGAGTTGAAACCAAGCACAAATGGTCAATTGGCCCTTAATTCAAACAACCAACAAGCAAAAGTGAAAGATGAAAAGAAAGGTGAGAAATTTATTAAATTTATTCAGGTCTGTTTGCAAATGCTGGAACATTAAAGCAATATGAATATAAAGCATATATAACAAATCATGGGAGATCCTATGTGTATCTCATAATATGATGGGTACTACCTATAAAAATATAGATTATCAAATGACATTGAAAAACATGTGGACAAGCTGCTTAGCTTTAAGGTGCAAGTGTTTTAGAAAATTGAATAAAATCTTTATTTGTTTAAATTCTATGATTGTTATCATTACAGATGATTTGAATTTCCCAACCCTCACAAGGGAAAGTGTGAAGTCAGATAAACTCTTTCAGAAGTTGACAAAGAAGCAACAAAAAGAACTACAGTTAATGAAAAAGAAGCATCAGAAGGAAAAATCGGCCATGCATAAACAACATTGCTTAGTTGTTGATAAAATTGTGATCACACAAGACAAAAAATTAAATGCCATGGAGAAAAATAAGAATAAGGGGTTAGTAAAAGATTCATTATTTTTAGGTTTTAAATGAGTAAAAGGGTTTTAAAAAGCAATATGAAAATGAGATACAATTGACTTGGATATTTTTACTCCACATTTCAGAGATGTCACAGATTCCAAAGTACTTGTTGATGATCATAAAACAGAAGTAAGTGTCAGATACTGTCAGATCTTCACAGATGTTAAGTTATACCAAGTTTTATCATAAAGATATGTCAATTTTAACTAACAAAACAGAATTTTGTAAAAGCTGGAAGCAGCTAGGGCACAGATTTCATTTGTATTCATTGAAGAATAATAAAAACAGAATGGTGAAAAGTTAAGAGAAGAAGAATAACAATATTTTATTTTAATCAGATTTCAGAGATGGTTACAAAGCATACCAAGGAGTGGTCAGACATTTCTCTAAGACAGATCAAAGAAGAACATGATCTCCTTAAGGAACATGTAGTCCAACAGAATGTCCTGCTAAAGAAACTGTTTGAAGCAGCTCAACAAGTACAGATCAAAGAGCAGGAGGTGCTAAATGACAGGTCAGACTCACTCACTCAGAAACTCAACCTTATATAAATATTGGACTCGATTGTCTTATATAATAGTGTCAATAAGTACATAAGAGCAGGAGGTGCTACATGACAGCTTAGACTCACTCACTCAGAAACTCAACCTTATATAAGTATTGGACTCGATTGTCTTATATAGTAGAGTCAATAAGTACATAAGAGCAGGAGGTGCTACATGACAGGTTAGACTCACTCACTCAGAAACTCAACCTTATATAAGTATAAGACTCGATTGTCTTATATAGTAGAGTCAATAAGTACATAAGAGCAGGAAGTGGTAAATGACAGGTCAGACTAGCTCACTGATACACAGACTTAAAATTCTCTATGTATCGGACTCGGTTATTTTATATAAAAGACTCAGAGGTCTTAGTAATAGAAACTTTTCGGCTCAAAATTTTTCATTATAAAAAATTTTTTTTGTCTTCTCCTTCAGATCTATGGGGACAATGCTGTAAACCAACTTTTATTCGTGACGACTTTATTTCGCAGTTTAGCGGCGGGATAAAGTCTGCGATGATCAATTTTCATGTTCAAGCCCATTTTGGATGTGTTGTTAATATAGGCACAAAGACTTTAATGACCGGTTCGCAGCAAGAAATATTGGCGATGATGTAGCTCTCGCAAAAATTTCTCACACACGAATAAAAGTTGGTTTATAGAAAATTTTTATTTAAGTGTAAAATAACTTTGTGGGTGTCACAGATTTGTGTATTGTGGCCACAGGGAGCTTTTGATTACAAATGATTGACATGTTGAAGCATAATCTTTGGATATACATTTTACTTGCTTTTGATTTTTATTTACTTGTTGTTTGTTAATTAGAGAGGAGAAAGAATTAACAATAAAACAGTCCAAACAGTCCATGGAGTCCAGTAAAGCTGTGATGAATGATAAGACAATCAAAGCCAAGGCAGAGAGAGAGAGGTTAGTGATGTATCTCAGTCCTACTCTTTATTGGAGTGAGCCATAGTGATGATCTCTACTATAAAGAAAAATATTTGCCCTAATTTCAAAGATAAAAAAACACAATTAAAATTCATTTTAATTTACACACCCAATATCATTAACACAGGAATTTATTCAGATCACATTCATATAAATGTGGACTTCAGTTTCTCCTTGAACAAATTATTCTTATTACAAATGGTATTGTGAGAATTAGATTAACTTTATTTCTTTTCTCTTTTTAGGAGGATTAAAGAAATAAGTGAAAATAACATCAAAAGGTTCACAGATGAACGTAAGAGGTTGAAAATAAGGCAGTCAAAGCAGATAGAGAAGTTATTTCAGAAACATCAACAAATGATGGAGAAGTTCATGCAGGAATGCACAAAGGTAATGTTAGAGTGTCCTGTTAATCCCTATCAATGTTTGTAATGAATGTTCATTAACATTGAGCCCAGTGAAAATGATTCTCTTTTATACTGATTTTAATTTTTTTTTTAATTTAAATATTATTTATCAACTAAACACCAAAGAAATCATGCAGTTCAAATCACAAAAGAGTTCTTATTTATGAAGACTAATTTGTAATTTATCAGAAGTGATGTTAGAGCTCTTGTTACATTGTGATGCCTGATTATAAATATTCTGTGTTGACTTTTGTACAGGAAGTAGAGAAAGTGGAGATGATGTTTGAGGAGGTGAAGCTTGCAGCACGTCCAGAGACCGATGTCTGATTCGGAGGGGAAAAGTCAAGATCTGTAAGGTGCATGAGGAATTCTATCCTTAATTTATCATCAGCTTACTTAAGCTTTCACCTGAGCTGAAAGCTCAAGTGAACTTTTCTGCTCACCCGTTGTCTGCCATCTGCCCATCTGTCCGTCTGTCCTTCCATCTCTTAACTTTTCACATTTTCAACTTCTTCTCAAGAACCACTCGGCCAATTTAAACAAACTGCAACAAAGCATCCATGGGTAGAGGGGATTTTAAATTTTAAAAAATAAAGGGCCAAGTCCCCTCACAAGGGGAGATAATCAAGAAAAGACAAAAAAAAGTGGAGTAATTAAAAAATCTTCTTCCCAAGAACTACTGGGCCAAAAAAGTTGAAACTTATGTGGAAGCATCTAGGAGTAGTGTGGATTCTAAATCATTGAAATCATGACTCCTGGGGGTAGGGTGGGGCCACAATAGGGAATCAAGTTTTACGTTGAAGTACATAGGGAAAATCTTGAAAAATCTTCTTCTTCTTAAGAACCACTGAGTCAGAAAAGTTGAAACTCATGTGGAAGAATCCTGGGGTAGTGTAGAATTTAAATTGTTAAAATCTTGACCTCCTGGGGTAGGACAGGGCCACAATAGGGAATCCAAGTTTTTACATTGAATTGTTATCTTGACGACCTCAGGTAGTGTAGATTCAAGTTTGTTCAAATCATGACCCCTGGGGGTAGGGTGGGGCCACAATAGGGAATCTTAAGTTTTACATTGAAAGAAATAGGAAAAATCTTTGAAAAACTTCTTCTCAAGAAGCACTGACCCATAAAAGCTTAAACTTACATGGAAGCATCCTGTGGAAGTGTAGATTCTGAATTGTTCAAATCATGACCCCTGGAGGTGTGTGTGTGTGTGTGTGTGGGGGGGGGGGCACAAGGCAGAAATCTGCCATCATCAAAGTTACTCAGCTGAGCAATGGGGCTCATGGGCCTGTTGTTTTTTATGCCCCTCTGAAAAAGAGGTTAAAGTTTGTATCACATGGGAAGACTTTGCCTGTTTCATATATTAGAAGAATTTGTTAGACAAACATCTAACTAGGTACATCGGTTTCCCCTGAGGAGTTGAGGAGAGTTCCCCTAAGGGGGTGAATGACTCCATTGATTTCGATTGATTTTGTTTCACAAGGTCACAGTAAGGTAGAGCATTATTCTCCGAATCATGCAACAAGCTCTTTATCACAGTGCTGAGTACTGAACTTTAAGTTGGGAGAAAAATAGACAAAAAAATCAATAATTGCCAACTGAAGAATATGCAGATGGCACGATTCTATAGTACACTTGTTGCTAAAATGGACTCACGGATATAGATCTTGACTGCAAGAGGAAAAAGACGCATCGATCAATAGAATTAGAGATTGCATTTTTGTGTGGTTTCTTTACTACATAGCTTTCTTTTCTTTGTAGAGAACTGGTCTGTGAACTGATTGGCTTCATCATTGTCAGTGATTATAGTCATCCCATGTGCCAGCTTCAAATAAGCATTAATACAAAGACTGGAAATTTGTTGCCAAAGAATACAAAGATCTTAGTTTCCCTTGTTACCTGTACTTCCATTTTCTATTGATTTACACTTACTTTTGTCTCATTGATTTTGTACATATAGGGTTGTTGAACTTATTTTTTTCTCCTTCTCTTTCATTATGTTGTTACTGCGATGTATGTTGGGTTGATGATATGCTGTATACTTCTTCCATTGTTGACATAGAGTTATTATTTTTATAGCATTTACAATGTATGGTATTTATTGTGTATAGACTATATATTTAAATTTATGATTGTGTATGAGAATAATGAATTTTTTTCACTATCAATTTTAAACCTTTTACTTCTTGATTTAAATATTTAAATTATTTTATTTATTTACTGTTATTTTATAGCTAATTTTTAAGTATGTTTATAAGATATGTTTTCATAATTAGGTATGATTTTGTAAATAATCAACCAAGTCCTTTAGAATAATGTTTTTGAATGTGAAAAAAAATTTAAACTGTAGATGAAAATTGTTCAAACAATCATGTAGGACAATGAATTTTGTCTGAAAGTCACTTAAAAATTGATCTGAAATGATACTTTGTCATCATTGTTATTTTGCCATCTCTGCAAGCTATAACTAGGACTATGATCATCAGTTTTTGTCTCTTGATGCATCTCAGGACCTGAGATATGGTAGAGATACCAAATGCAGGTCACAGTGACCTATTTTTTTCTCGAATGCATATCTTGGACACTCTGATGCCTTAGATAAAATCCCTATCAGTTGAAGCTTCTTGGAGCCTCAGAGTTTTTGTATACAAGAAAGTAGGTCACAGTGACTAATGTTTGATTTCCATACTGTGAGCTTACAATGCTAACGGTCATTTGTGCTGTGTACAGATACTCTTTATTAAATATTGGCCATAACTCAAGAAACCCTTGGCCCTTGTTGTCAAATTTGTCAAAGAGTATCCTGGGCCCAAGGGCTCCTGTTTATACTAAAAGTAAGGTTTTGATCCTTTAACAAGAGGACATAATTGGGAAAATAAAAAAAGCACTGGTTGCTAACAAATCTTGGAAAGAACCACTGGGTAAGATTATCATCAAACTTGCACAAATGAATGAGGATGTGTTCGAGATTAAAAATTGTTCAAGGCATCACCCTGGGACAAAGGGATATTTGTTGATTGATGCATCTTGGGTCTTTTAAAAACGCCAACCAAAAATAGGTCACCTTGAACTACTTTTGAACTTTGTGACTATATTTAAATCTGGTACTTTTTGGCTTAATTTTATTAAACTTAATCAATTGTTGCATCATGGGTTCTCAAGGAACGTCAACCTTTTTGAAAAGGATGTCACTGTGACCTACTTTTAATATGTTATGATTATAATTGAATATCTCAGGTACTTTTTTAATTGGCTTAGAATCATCAAACTTTGTCAGTTGATGCATGTATGGTCTTTGGAGAATGTCAACCAAGAAGTTGGTCACCATAACCTATTTTCAGAATTTTATTGTTAACATCTTGAAATGAATGAGATATTTGCGTGAGAGTAAAAAAGTATGGAGGGTGATGCTTGGGCCATCTTTAAAGAAAATGTTTGTACTCTTTCATCCAACAGGCTAAAAAAGGCCCAATGAAAACCTTTACTTCCAGGAAACAATAATTTTTTATGCATCATTGAAAACTGATTTAGCTTTTCTGTGAAAAAAAAGTTCCACCAACCTACTGACCAATTTTTTTCATTCTGAGTCAGGAGATGGCAAACAAATGTTACTAATTAAGTTGGCCTTGCTGATCGAGCCCTCCTCAATCACAATTTTGACCAGAGCCCAATTACTCCCCCACCAGTAAAACTGGAAACCTGTAGTTTCAAAGAATATGTCTGGATTAGAGAGTATCCTAGATTACAACATTTCAAACAAAAACATTTTGTCAGGCAATTCAGAAAACACAATATCCATAGAAGACAAGTTTCACTGTGCTAGCTTTTAGAACTGTAGCTCTCTATTCGAGAAAATTTGGACAGATATAAGCAGAGAGCTACAGATTCTAGCATTGTAAAAAACCAGTGTATGAAACTCGGAAAAAATTCAGGTGGACCAACAGGGCTGACTGAGTCACACAAAAAATCTGTCGGTCCTGCTGAAAATAAGCAAGCCCGCAAGAAACCAACAACTTATACCTTTCGAGCTTGGAGTTTGACCTACCTTTCAAAAACTAAATTATCTTTGGCCACAACTTTTAAACAGGTGGTGCTATGGCTTTCATATTTCACAATCGTATTTCTTGTGAGAAGAACCTTATTTGGGTACCAATATATTTCATTTGCATTTTAGAAAAGTTAAATCTTTGTTATGTTGCCATACAAGGTCATCAGTGTTTTACAAACACATCTTGTTCTTTATAACTTTTGATTGAGAAGAGATAGGGCTTTCATATTTGACATTACCTGTGACAAGATATTTCAGAGCATGCTTTGATTTCCTACTCATTGACCTTCACTTTCACGATTGACCTTACATTTTAAAAAATCAACTGCGGTGATATTTCTAAATGACATATGATAGGGCATTCATATTTGTTACAATGTGTCATAAAAATAACATCTCAACCACAGACGCCGAAAGCAAGAAAGAAAAAAGACCACAATTCTTTGAATTTGCCTGTTTCATGTTAGTGTCTCAGAGATTTGGCATTTCAGAGGTTAAGTATTCAGCGAGTTGTTGTAAGTTTAAAGGTGGTCCTTGTGCCTTTTTCCTTTCAAATCATGGACTCTTACTTGGCATGGGGCCAAAAATGATCATGAGGATCCAATTTTATGTGATGTATGTATATGGTAATAGTGGGAAAATCCTCTCCATAAAGATTTTTCTTGATTGTACATCAGACTGATGCATTTCCCTATTGTGCTATTATACTTGTAATCTGTTATAAACATGCTACAAGTGTATGGTTTTAAACATGCAGCTGAGACTGGTTACTCATGTAGAGCCTTTTATTTTAGAGCTGTTTATTTCATTGTATACAAAGTGAAACAGACCCGTTTCATTTGTTTTGATATCACTTTATTGTTATTACATAAATTCAATATTCTAACTCTGTAAGTCACATATCAAAATATAGATCTCTGTTAATTTGGCACATGTCACAGAAATTCTATCAATGGCTGACTCTAAATTTAATTTTTATGTACACTTCACCAAAAAAAAAATCACTGAGTCTGCCTTTAAATTTTATGTATACTTCAAATAAAAATTGTCTAGTCGGACTCAGTATACACACAAAAATCATTGAGTTGTCCTTATTATTAAAGCATTACTAATGTACAAAGAAATATTTGAATTTCCAAATAATTCAATGGAAAAAATGTTTTACTGACACTTAGCAATGACTGAGATTCTTCATAATAGAAAGCACACATACTCTCGTCTACGATAATCAAATCAATCATCTATTAGAACTAAACCAGTGGTAAATATTAACTCAGTGTAATTATAGGTAATAATTATATACCGTACATGTACTAAAATATGCAATTACTCAGAATACTACAGGTAGAAATCTCACAGAAGTTGTGCAGTCAGTTACCCTGTTCAAAAAATGCTTAAAAATACATGTACATAAAGAGAGAGAGATCTTCATAGCCTATGTATAACTGTAATAACAAGCAATCTACAGCCAACATTTGAATTTAAAGAAGGCCTGCATATCTGCATCGTCCACAGATTTACCATTCACACCCGCATACACCTCCTGTAGGACTTTGTTCTTAAATTTTTCTTCTAAAATTTTCACATACTTCTCCAGAACAGCTAGATAGGAAAAAAAAGATTGGTTGAGTTCACATTAAAAAATGTACCTTTTATTTCATCAAATATTGGGTGCCGAGAAAATGTAAGTTATTTACAGTTTCCTCTCATGGTCTTTAAATTGATGGTTTCTCCATTTCAAAGAAAAGTTTCCTCCCTTTAGATACAATAAACTTGCTATTCCTATCACCCCAAATAAAGTCTGTTGTATTATTTTTTAATTACCGGTATACATTTTCCTCAAATGTTCTTGCACTTTCCTTGTGAAATTTTAAAGAATTAATAATGGCCCATTGTCCTTGAATTTTCAAATTGCAGCACGTAATATTGTTATGGTCACAGAAGCATATGGTTTGTGTGTGTGTAATTTCATTGGTTTACAAGACATGGAGAGACCCACAAATTTATGACCACCATGAAATGCAAAATGTCATATGTATTATATGCATTAAATTAATTCTAAACATAATTCTACAACCACATAATCAAATCCCCACAATCTAATATTTTTTCCTCAAACCTCCACAATTTGATCTCATGAAAATATGTGATTTTACAGTTTTTGATATATCACATGAAAGTTAGGAGGAAATTATATTTCATCTAAGGTAATTTACTAAGGTAATTTTTATTCACCTAAGCCATAAACTTTTCCATACAGGATCATGTTCTTCACCAGTCTCTTATCCTCGTAATCCTCGGCCTTCATCAAAAGCCGCACGATCTCACCCAGGATGTAGCCATCATCAAACGTCGGGGGATCAGAGATGTGGAATTTACAATACACATCCACAGCTCCCTTTGGATCTGTCTTTGCTAACATTTCTGCTAATTCAATGCAGGCATCATGAACCTAAAGAAATATTTTGAGACATATTTTATCTCGTTTACAAGTACAAGATGCAATGTATGTATAAATTACTTTCAGGTACTTTGAAGAAAATAGAATAACTTCATTTCAATCCCCAAGAAAAGGACATCTATGAACCAGGTGCCCATGGGCAACAATGCTCACCCAAATTACTATTGCCTTGCCACTCTTCAAAAGATTCTTAAAAGATTTTAAATTCCCTGAAAAATTGTGACTTTATAGTTTGGCTTCAGGGTCACTTAATCCACATAACATGGGAATTTTTTTTGTTCAATGTCAATTTTCCTTCCATATTGTGACCCAAATCTTACTCCCTGGAAAATGATTCATTATATTTTCTTCCCAGTAATTCTCGAAAAAAAATTTCAAGATTTTTCTTAAATATTTTAATGATTTTTTTTTCTCCTATTGACGTCCAACCCTTAATCCAGGGTTATGATTTGAACAATTCAGAATTCAACTACCCCAAGAAGCTTCCATATAATTTCATCTTTTCTAGCCCAGTGCTTTTTGTTGAAAAGACTCTAATTTTGCCTTTTCTTGATTATCTCCCCTTAGAGGGAACCCTTCATTAAAATAATTTAGAGTTTTCTTAACTAAAGGACATTTTGTGCCAATTTTAACCTTGAAGTTTGTTAAAATGAGCAAAGTGGTTATTGAGCTAAAGTAAAAAATGTGAAAAGTTTACAAATGATACAGGGCCCTTAGAACTGTTAATGAACTATTACAGTTTTATGGACTTACTTCTGGTGCCATAGCCATGACTTCATTATAGAACTTCTTTGATTGGTCGGTTTCTCCTGATGCTCTGTAAGCTCGGGCCAGGCCGAGTCTGGGATGGTAAGTTTTCTGGTTAATAGGTGCTTGTTTACTGTCAGCTGGTTTAGGCTCTGGGGCAGGTTCTGGTTTGGTTTCTTCTTTCTTTGTTTGTTCAGTGGCTGAAAATTCATACGAAATTCCAAGTTCAAATTCTCATGCCTAAAACTCCTTTAGGTTTAAAATCCTAAAAAGAATTAATCTGTGATTAACTTTAAAATGGGTACTTTCTTGGAAAGTTCCCTTCTGATTATTTTTGAACATTACATAACAATTTTTATATCATTTCAGCATCAGGTTTTTACAGTTGTGAAAGTAGTCCAGTGAAATTTACTGGTGTTTTCTTTAAATACTGAGTGTCATGTGCATGTATCTGACTTCAAGATATTCATTTGACCAATAGAAATTTAGTAGAATTTTTAACTGAGGGAGTATAAGGACAGGTAGATTTTACCTCCAAACTTATTGACAGGGGGCGCAGTTTTACACTAATGTGTACCTTTACCTGCTGGGGGCTAAGATGGGGCTGGAGTAGTGTCACACTGATGTGTACCTTTAACTGCTGGGGGGTTTAGATGGGGGCGTAGCATCACACTAATGTGTACCATCACCTGCTGGGGGTTTAGATGGGGGGGTAGCAGCACAATGATGTGTACCTTTAACTGCTGGGAGCTTAGATGGGGGGCGTAGCATCACACTGATGTGTACCTTTAACTACTTGGGGCTTGGATGGGGGCGTAGCATCACAGTGATGTGTACCTTTAACTGCTGGGGGTTTAGATGGGGGCGTAGCATCACAGTGATTTGTACCTTTAACTGCTGGGGGTTTAGATGGGAGGCGTAGCATCACAGTGATGTGTACCTTTAACTGCTAGGGGTTTAGATGGGGGGGTAGCATCACAGTGATGTGTACCATTAACTGCTGGGGGCTTAGATGGGGGTGTAGTGTCACATTGATGTGTACCTTTACCTGCTGGGGGTTTAGATGGGGGCTTAGCATCACAGTGATGTGTACCTTTAACTGCTGGGGGTTTGATGGGGGGTTAGCAGCACAGTGATGTGTACCTTTAACTGCTGGGGGCTAAGATGGGGGGCGTAGCAACACACTGATGTGTACTTTTAACTGCTGGGGGCTTAGATGGGGGCGTAGCATCACAGTGATGTGTACCTTTAACTACTGGGGGTGTAGCATCACAGTGATGTGTACCTTTAACTGCTGGGGGTTTAGATGGGGCTGGAGTACAGTCACACTGATGTGTACCTTTACCTGCTGGGGGTTTAGATGGGGGCGTAGCATCACACTGATGTGTACCTTTACCTGCTGGGGGTTTAGATGGGGGCGTAGCGTCACACTGATGTGTACCTTTAACTGGAGGTTTAGTCGGGGCTGGAGCTGGAGCCCCTTTCCCTGCTGGAGCCTAAAAATTATACATAAAAGTGGTTGATTTATCATCTATACAAGTATATGTTCAGACAAATTAATATGCATTTAATAATAGATTATATAGATTTTTTTCACAGAAATCCCTGATACTGACCTTGGCAGCAGCCCCGCCTCTAGTGGCCCCTCCTCTTCCTGCAGCTGCACCACCTATAAATGATAAACACTGCATGACAGTCAGAATTACAGTAAAACACACTTATAGTGAACATGCTTAAGAATTATATAAACACTGCATGAAGTTGAGTGTAACATTTAAAATTTTCACCGCAAGAAAACTTTTGTTAATTGAGGTGCAGCCGAGGTTTACAATGGTTTTACAATGAGAGGTAAAAATTTTTGATATTACACGCAACTACATGCAGTATATATTTATCATATTAAACTGTGTCTTATACAAATTACAATGAAATGTGCATGCATAAATTCTGCACAGTCAACATTTTTGGAATATCACCTGTTGTTCAGCAATGTTGTTTGTTGCTATGCTGGAGAGCATGGCTTCATCATTTAGCGAGTAATAGTGGTTTTTTTTTTGATAAATGTTTTAACAAATCAGATAAACTACTGTGTAATTAACGCAAAAGTAAAATGCAATGAATTGATGCATGTGTACAGTGACGTGATTATCATTCCCCTTGGCTTTAAAATTTATTGTAGGCTAATGAACTATGTATCTATACCGGATTCTGTCATAATGAGTGACTTTTACTCAAAATATCGATGTAATATATACATTTTTCTGTAGATATCATGGAAATTTTAAATTTACGTCATTTTTGTGACGTCATTTCAAACATATGACGTCATTACTTATGAAAATATTCAGTGCTTTGAAGTCAGCATGCATATACCCCCCTGTTTAAGAACATAATTTAAAAAATTTCCATCAAAGTTTGATTTGGGGGGCAAATATTGGTTATTACCGAATAAAGTTCTTCGTATAAAAATAACTCAGTATCTCGTGAAAAGAATGTGAAATTACTAAAAAAAAATTCAACAGGCACTTGACTAAAAAGGATTAATTGTTGTCAAACTAAATATTGTCCAAATTATTTCACTCAATAACCCATTAAGAATTGGCACCTCTGGGTTGTGTAGGTCCTGCCCCTCTCCCCCGGGCTGCCGGTGCCCCTCGCGGGGCAGGTGCTCCTCTCCCGGCGGCACCTCCTCCCCTGGCAGCAGGGCCAGGTTTTGCTGCCCCTCCTTTGGCAGCTGGTGGTGGAGCTTTCTTGGCTTCCTCTGCTTTTTTGGCCTCTTCTTCTGCTTTTACTTTATCTTGCCACCATTGCTGTTCTAAATCAAACAACAAAAGGCAAAAGTGATATAATGATCACTGAGTCATTTTGGCCCCGCTGTTCTTAAGAATTTTGTTCATAAAAGAATTAATCCAGGGAAAAAATTTCCAGCTCAAATTGAAGTTCCAACTTCACCCCATGGGTTATACTCAAACAAACATACATCATGGTGATTCTGACTTAAAGTATCACTAATACAGCTTTGCAATTTCAAAAATAATTCTGTATATGCATTGTATTATAAAAAATAATTCCAGAAATTTGAGAGCATCAATTTACCCAAAAGGACTCAAAGTGATTATATTTTGATATCTAAAAAAAAAAATCAATAATTTGAATTCAATAATGATTTACCTATTTTTTAGTTAACGTAAAAGTTGACAAAAACATAAAATTTATACCATTTTTGGAAAATAAAATAATGCCTTATATGTATATAAATGTCAAAATTTAAATCTTGTTTGATATCCTTTGTATAATATTTTGCTGAAAATGTTCTGTGACTTACTCTAGGCATATGGTCTCAGTGCAGGGACACCTCTCCCCCTGCCCCCCACAACAAACTTGAACAAACATACATTAACTTTTTCCCAAAACCTTATGTTTTATTTAAAAAGTCAATTGCCCCTTTCATTTCAATTCCTTTACAAAATTACCATGTACCATAAACCACACACCATACCTCTCAGGTGTGACACTCAGCCAAATGTATCACGATATACCAGTTTACCATAACGCTTCTACCACGTACTATTAACCACACACCATACCTGTCAGGTATGACATTTAGCCAAATGTTTCACAATATGTACCAGTCTACTACACACCATTATCCATTCTCTATCCAGAGTTATCTTCCGCTACGCTCACAACACCTCTGTCAACGCTCGTTGTACAAGATTCTTGTACAAATTTTAAACAGCGAGGATTCGAAATTTGAATGATAATTAATCATTGTAAATATTGATAAAGATGATAATTCATTATTTATTTTTTTGTCAACTCTTTTCCTCAGAATGATTCTGCTCTGTTTGATTTTCAATTAATTAAACTCGAACACATATTAGAATCGAAATTGGTCATTTATTAGCAAAATGACGATCAACTTTTTCATATACACAACATATGTACAATATGAAAAAATAATACAAAACATATGCTAATTACTTCTAGTTAAAATTGTGTCCCTGAAAATCAAAGGTGAGGGATCAACTTCTGCTTAGCACGACAAAAACCAAAAGCATCATAACAATCAAACACTACAGTTAGGAAAATGTTATGAAAAATTGCTCCATCTATCAAAAAACTACTCTAAGAGTAATAAAATCACATCAGATAAAATTGATTAAAAAAAAAATAATTATAATAAATTGACTAGACTACTCAATAATAAAATAAAACATGAACATGCTCAACTTATCAAACATACAACAATAACAATAATAAAATCACACTAGCTAAAAATTGACTAGACTACTTAAAGTGTAAATAAACATAAACATGCTCAACTCAAAGTGTAAAATAAACATAAACATGCTCAACTTATCAAAATATACTACATAAAAGTAATAAAAAACAATATATCCCTCGGATCTATCGATCCGACCGTATAAAATACACACACACAAAAATGACTAGACTACTCAAGTACAAAATGAAACATATACATAAACATTGTTGATTAGGGAGGGAGGTGGGATTTAAAGATAAAACATCTTGTCTCAATTTCGTTCAGAATACACTGTTTTGATTAAAGCTGCCACCTAACGGTGAAGTGCCCAGTAAAACAGCTGCTGCCACCTAGTGGTTTCCAAGGGCAATAACAATTGAAGATTGCCAAAAATGCATTTATTTCTATAAATGTATATTTTTGTCACTCAACTCTTTTCCTCAGAATGATTCTGCTCTGTTTGATTTTCAATTAATTAAACTCGAACACATACTAGAATCGAAATTGGTCATTTATTAGCAAAATGACGATCAACTTTTTCATATACACAACATATGTACAATATGAAAAAATAATACAAAACATATGCTAATTACTTCTAGTTAAAATTGTGTCCCTGAAAATCAAAGGTGAGGGATCAACTTCTGCCAAAGTATTACTTAACAAGTAATACCCCCCACCCAGAATCCTTCTGAGGAAGTCATGACATCAGCATACATACAGAACTACAACTTGCATAATTGAACAAAGTGATAAACTTGTTGAAACAGAGGCCCATGTCCCCATGTTTCATATAGTTGCTTTCTGAAGTAGACATTATTTACTAAGAATAGGGTTATTAACCCACTTAAAACTGCTATAATTTTTTTTCATTCAATTGAAACTGAGGCCCCTGTCCCCGAGTTCCAATGTAATAATTTAACACACATAATATGCCTAAAACTGCTACAATTCAACTTCATTCAGTTGAAACAGAGGCCCCTGTCCCCATGTTTCTAAGTTATGGCATAAAAGTTGTTGAGAATTGTATAATTTTAAACACATAACTGTTCTTTGTTTTGTTCCAAATTCAAATTAGATATTCAACAGTGGAATGCGAATATATTTCTTGTACGCATTGGATTTCCATCGTCCTAGCAATTGGATCTGTTCATCTGAGATTCCCTTTGCTTTGGCTAATGTAGCTGCACCAATTCGAAATGAATGTCCTTTGTAAAGTTTTGTGTCATAATCTAAAAAATTAAGCGATATCTTTAATTGCTGATTAAAATA
The DNA here is from genome assembly GCA_003671525.1 of Saccostrea glomerata. NCBI lineage: Eukaryota > Metazoa > Mollusca > Bivalvia > Ostreida > Ostreidae > Saccostrea > Saccostrea glomerata. The sequence goes on from PRKT01000288.1 coordinate 563,406, forward strand.
ATGTCTTGAAACTGGTGATTTGTCCTGAAACATGAAAAGTGGTCCATCACTACCTCCTCGTAATTCTATGTATTCGCACATTGCCAAAACTGCGCATAATTGAGGATTGTCTTTGTTAGCATTTAAATGAAATGTCACAGGTGGTTTTCCTCTATGATGTTTAAAATCAACCATAGTCAAAGTCATACTTTTTGGTACACCATTCTGCTGTTTCTCAAATGACACTGCTGATAAATTTAAAGTGTTATTTGTCGTCGAAGTAATTTCTCCCACTCGAAGGAAAGCATGGAATGCTAATAAAAACATTGCCTTAAAAAGAGTTCTCTGATAAAATGACTGGGTACACTGAGGCAATGAATTTATGATTTTCTGCAGTATGACAGGTGTAATGGGAATAAGATGATAATTCATTATTTATTTTAAATCTATAATCACACAGAACGACTTATTTTCAAAGATTTTAGGGAACTATTTTGCGGAGTAAAAATTAAAATCTTAATTGAAAAAGCCTTTGAAGGTGTAACAATTAAAATAAATAATGTTTTCCTATAAGAAATATAGTTACACACAATTATAAATATAATTTTTAATCAAAAACATTTTTCCCATGAATGTTTTATAACAAGCGTTGACAGAGGTGTATGTGGGAGAGAAGAGGGAACGACAACTCTGGATAGAGAATGACCATTATCATGAACCATATACCACACACCATACCTTTCAGGTGTGACACTGAACCTAATGTATGACGATTTACCAGTTTACCATATTACACAACTACCATGAGCCATTAACCACACACCATAACTGTCAGGTGTGACACTGACCCAAATGTATCATGATATATTAGTCTACTTCACACCATTATTATGAACCATATACCATACACCATACCTGTCAGGTGTGACACTGAGCCAAATGTATCATGATTTACCAGTCTACTATTACACCACTACTGTGAACCATTAACCACACACCATACCTGTCAGGTGTGACACTGAGCCATTAATCACACACCATACCTGTCAGTGCCTCTGGGGGACCTCCTGCGGCGGGTTTTCCCTCCACACTGATACAGGCCTGGTAAGACTTCATGGACTGGTTCAGGATTTTGTTAGCGGTGTCCCCGGGGGGACAGTTCTCATACTTGGCAAACTGTGAGGCGCCCAGTCTGTACAGAGATAAACTACTGCAGGGATTCAGGTTCACCAGCTTCTGACATGTCTATAAAAAAGTAAGAAAGTCCTCTCCTCATACAGAAAATCTGAGAATTCATACATTTACAAAGATCTACAATAGACCAAGACAATGGTTTTTATAGCTAATTATAAGTAATATCAATTAATAATGATGATATATGAATATAATCAATGACCACAATATTATGTAACTTCTTTATACAGATGTAATTTTAAATTAATCTAAAAGGTATTCTTGTTAAAGATCTTTTAATCAGAACAAGAGGCCCATGGGCCACAAACTTCACCTGAACCATTATGACCCTGCTGATTTCTTTCTTAATATATTCCTGTGTAAAACTTTGATCTCCATTGTGACCCCACATGTAATAATTTTTCAAGATGTAGCCCATGCACCCTACTAATCAGAGACATAATTTGAACAAGCTTGAATCTATACTACTTGAGGATGCCTCTGTATCAGGTGAGCTAAAAATGGATTATTACTGATTAAATTCATGATTGTGTGGCAAACTGTAATGGATTCAAATTAATTAATGATTACCATTACCCTATTCCTAAATGGGAAAAGACATCTTATAATCAAATTAAAACTGTTTGAGAGGGAAAAGAGAAAAGTTTATCTTGAGTAAGTCAAGGTAAGCTAAAATAAAGCATCTGTCTAAAATGGTGACCACTGATGTACCTGTTCTTGGAGATTGAGCAAGTCTTCATTCATTGGTAGGGTGGAGTTCATGATGAGTGCAGACAGCCTCTGGCAGCGCTGTTCTATCAGATCTGCATTCTTCACCGGGTCCTTTAACAGGATGTCCAGTAAATGTGAGTGTGATTCCAGGAGCACCCACTCCAGCTGTTTATAGGTGTCTCCGTGTGCTATATAGGGAAGGACCTGAGAGGCCAGCAGGGCTGAGCTGGGGTAGACATAGAAACATCCCAAATAAACATAAACAAGCTCATCTCAACATGACAGGTATATCACTTTATGAAAGGCATTTTTCATCAGGTGGCAATGTTTTCAGCAAACCTACTACCCAATTAACTCAGTCACAAAGCATGAGAGACTACTACATGTTTATAATTCAAAAGCAATTTTTGTCAGTTCAGTGCATTATTACAGTAAAACTTGTTTGGTATGAACACGGATATAGTCATTTTGTGACAGACTGCAGAGACAAAAATATCATTTGTCAATTATGTTTTGTTCTCAATCATTAATGAATTTTGTAAATTCAGGTTTATTTTATAAAATTACTGTTAACATTTCTAAATTTGAATTTTATGGAGGCAGGGATAGACCTGTAGTAGCCCTGTACCATATGAAAATTTTTAATGTATCATTTCTTCTTATGACATTTTCTCTTATGAATTATTAAAGTAAATTTTTGTCTACAAGCAGATGTTGCATTTCACCTTTGAATATTCTAGCAAATTAAAAAGTAACAAAGCTTACATCTACAAATGGAAAAGGTAATGTCTCATATACTAAATGAGTGTTAAGTGAGATTCAATTATCAGAGAAGCTAATTATTTTACTTTCCTTAAGCAATTCCCCAAAATTCAAATTACTTTGCTCTATAGCCACTTACTTTACAGGGCAAAAATATTCTCATTTAGGTTGATAGGAAGTGTTACCATATATTTCTTAATACTTTCAAAAAAAAAATCTTGGTTCCAATTTTCTGAGTGAATTAGTGAGTTTGGTGTCTTACGTATGATATATGTGTTCTGGTGACATGCAGTCTGTGACGTCGGTATTTTTCTGTAACAGCTTTCCTACATTGACAATTCCTCGCAGGAGATGAACATTGGAGGATCGTAACAAATTGTCTGAATGTAGTACAGAAGGTATATCTCTGCAATGAAAATCAGTCAATATTCTACCTTAATTAAACATGCTCTCTAGTTCTTCAAAATATAACTGTTGGAAACTATGGAACAGTTACACCAAATAAATGAAAAATTACACGTGCCAAATTTACAAGGGGACAACTTAAAGAGCATGCTTCCATTAGTATCAATTTTCCCATACAGTTCAAAAGCCAATTTGCTCACTGTAAAAATCAACCATGCAAATTAAAGGAAAATTAGGATTTAATTTAGCTGTATTGGACAATTTTACAACATTGCACACCACCCCATCTTCAAATATTTGATATGTCCCATCTTTATTTTAAATCTGGTGCATCGATTTACCCAAAAGGACCCAAAAGGAACCCAAAAGGACCCAAAAGGAAATTAAGAACGACCCAAAAGGACCCAAAAGTAAATCCAAAGAACTCAAATTAATGAATTATTATACATTGAAAATTAATAATTTGAATCAAATTATGAATATTATATTATAAGTTTACATAAAAGTTGGCAAAATCATACATTTATTTTGTTGCAACTTTTCTTAAAGAAATAACATACAACTTTTGTAGCACATCAAACACTAAATATGGTCAGATATGCTTTGATTTCTTTTAGCTGAAATTTACAAAGTATTATTTTATTTCTCTTCTGTTATACCATATATATCTTACTATATGATATTTAATAAGAAAGAAATAAGTTTTATTTTATGACATGTTCTAGGCATATAGTATCGGGGTGGGTGGGGTGGGGCCGTGGGGCGTCGGTGGGGGACCTCCCACCATCACCCCAAACAGACACTTTCACCTAAAAAAACTAGTTTTAGTTTTAATAAAATATTAAAGTATTTATTATCTTTCCATTTATTTTCTTTATTTCAAGTCCTTTTGGGTTATTCTTAAGTTCCTTTTGGGTTCCTTTTGGGTCCTTTTGGGTAAATCGACACACCGTTTGAAATCGGTTTAATTACTCCTTCCATTTATTTCCTCTACATTGTATGAGTTATTATGAGGATAGTATGAATTTTATACATGTAATCTTCTTTAAAATTTCTACATTTACAGTGGAGCCTCATTTATCCGGACGCTTTGATTCCCAGTCAATTTGTCCGGGTATGTGAAGCTACCGGATATCTGAATTACCAGATAAACAAGACAAAACAACATTAAAAAATTCTGTTCTGTGAAAAATCGTCCGGATATCTGAAGGTCCACTGTAATAATCTCATTGAACACAATTATTTATTTTAAAAACAGCAGATATTTTTTCAGTTCCAGAATTTTACAGAGAGTGACTTGATTGCACATTTTATTTTACTTTATTACCTGGGGTCATCTGAGGTCATGGCTGCCTTTGTATGTTGTGTCAGTAGTGTTTCCATGGCCTCCAGCAGATACAGGATTGTTTCTTTAGATCTGGCACCAGGTCCATTTTTCTGCAAAGCAAGTGCCAGTCCCAAATAGAACCTAGCAAGAAATTATAAATGTTATTTGGATTAGAAATGATTTGTATTATGTTCATAATAATCAGCATTGAATAACTACCATAACTTGATATTGTAAATGAATATTTACCGAACTATATACCGTATCAGCAGATATTTTAGCGAGATGCAAATTTAGTGATTTGTCCTATAAAATTGGTATGTTATTTTTAGTGAGATGTAATTTTAGCAATTTTAAAAAGCTCATTTAAGAAGCTATTACAAATAAAACACGATTAAATTTTAGCGATATTCAATTTTATCGATTGTTGACACCCTCGCTAATAATGCCAAAATTAAATCCTCGCTAAAAATTCTACTTATATGGTATATCTTACTAAATAACTTATCTAGTTCATCCTTTGTATATTTATATTAATTTTAATGTTCAGTGTTCAGCACATCAATTTCATAGCAAATCATTGTGCAAGATTTTAAGTAAAATTTTCTTATTTGTTCTCGAATTGAAAAGTAAGGATATTAAATCAAGGAAGAGCTCTATATTTTATATTACTTGGCAAACTGATGTTTAGGGTTCCAGTTCAGCGTCACTTCTAGTCTTTTGACAGCATCGTCAAAGTTCCCCTGTATCACAAGCATGCGTCCCACATGGAAGTTGTAGATGGCCTTGGATTCATCCAAGGTCAGTGCATCCATGTATTTTAGGTAGGCTTGTCCCAATGAAGACTCCTCATCCTGCGCTTTCTGGGCAGCCATTCCTTCCTGCATAGTAAATGTCATTGCAAAACTTAGACAGAAGATATGAATTTCTGATCTTGACCTCTGAACTTTTCATCTCAAAAGCAATAGGATCTTTTTAAGGGTGTTTTCATATGAATTTCATTGCAAAAGCATAACACACAAGCAGAATATATGAATTATGTGTCCAGGACCACTGACCTTTTGATCTTGTTAGGTAACAGGTAGTTGCCATAAGAAATTTCATAGAAAAGTGTTAAAAGGATTTAGAGGTGTTGTATGCAGAAAAAAAATGTTACACACAGACAGAATGACAGGACTCAAACTAAAACCCCCCAATTTTCAGTGAAAACACTTACATTCACACAACCTTTCATACATATATGTAACATCTTAATTTACTGCTCCACCCTATCCCCTGGAGTAAATTGATGGATCTGAACAGTCCAGACCTCAGTTTCAGGCAGGCCTAAGTGGTCACGTGATACATTGAGGCCCCTGGTCCTCTTGTTTTTGGTCAATATAATGCTTAAGAAACCCTTAAAGTACAATATTCCACCCATCCTTCTGGGTTTTTTTTTAACTCCCTGTGTACCGGCTTATTCTTAGAATTGGCCTCAAAACAGCACTAATGAATTACCTGAGAGGCCTGCTTTGATTTCCACACAAATAAACCCATAACATGGTCTGCCTTGCCGCTCTGGTTATTGTTCAGAAGATGATGATATTCCTCATCAATGGCCTTCAGTTGTAGAGCGATCGGGGCAGAAGCACTGTCCACCCCGCGTAACTTACAAATGGCCGCACACTCCTCATCTCTTGAACTCTCTTTTGCTTCAAAGTTGAAGGATGGCAAGGACTCCCCACCCTCCTTTGTATAAAAAAGTGAACAAGGAAAGGTATTTAGTATACACCTTGACTTGGGAGTAACATCACAGAGATTGAAATAATTCGAACGAGATACACTAAAGTATTTTGTTATGGAACGTTGAATGCGTGACAAACTTCTATTAATTTCAAAATAAAATATATAAGTTTACATAACCTTGGGCCAGTCTTCATTCTTCAATTAAACTGAATCTTTTCATTTATATATTTTTCTCAACAGTAATGCACAACATATTCACACTATTAAAACAGTGGAACAAATCTGCGACTCTGCCAGTTTCATTAATACAGTTAAAATAAAATGTATGTAACACATCTACCTCTTTTTTGAGACCAAATAAATCTTCAGCATAATATCTCTCCTCAAGCACCTGCCCAAGCTTCAAGTGCAGGGCTGCATCTTTTGGTTTGAATTTAATGGCACTGGCAAAATTATAGGCAGCATTGTCCAACAAATCTGATGGTGTTTCTCCATGAGCCCACTGCATAGACTGTCCTATAAAATATTTAATGAATATTTAAAGTTTTCTCCTTACTTTTTTACAAGAAATATCTGCACTGCATATAATGTCCTGTAACAGATTTAATTAACAAGTTTCCACTTGCTTTATTACCCAGTAATACTGAATGAACATGTATGTCAAGTATTTTTGTCTCTTTATTTTTATCTAGCTAAGAAGAGCTTGTGGACAGTTTTTTTTATGATTTCTCTGAGGCAAGCTCTTCAGTTTCCTTAAAATGTAATACCCCTTGAAATGGAATTTTTATCAAGATTCAAATTTAGCATTTTTCTTTTAAAATCAGAATTTAACCTTAAGCAATTTAGTGATTCCTTGAAAGATAACAGTGACCTGGCTCATTTGTGCAAATAAATTGTTAGCAATATTTGTTTTTAGCAATTTCAACACCCTCACTAAAAACCATCATTGAATGCTAGCTGTAGAACTTAAAGCTCGCTGGTCTGAAAAAAAAATGGGATGGATGATCAGAGAGGTAGAGTGCCACCCACTGAAAAAAGTATATATATATATATATATATATATATATATATATATATATATATATATATATATATATATATATATATATATATATATATATATATATATACGAGGGGTTATCAAAAAGTTCGTGGACTAGCGTCATAAAATGAAAACTGCTTTAGGCAACATCAATGAATTTTAAAATATCTAGTAAGCATCATCTTTTCTATCTACAGAATAAACCATAAATTATAAATTTTATTTTTAAATAAATTAGTAATGTTTCGGTAGGCAATAGTTTGTCCAGGCGGCGCAACCTCGAACACGACGTTTTTGCGACCTATGTGTAACTGAGAAAAACTCTTTTGATATGATCATTTGACATCCAAAAATCCCATTAATTCAGGTATGTGTTGGGACACAATTGTTCCATAAAATATGAAATTTTCACTTCATTCTGGAAAATATATGAAAAATTATCGTAAATTTTCACGGAATGTCCAAACAATTGAGGCCTTGAAAATGACGTCAAAAGGGGGGAGGGGTTTCCGTTTCCAACATCCTATAAAGTTTTGCCCCTGAAAAAACTGGTATAGACCTAAAATATGTTGAAACTGGTTACAGAGAAATAATATGCATCCAGAGTACTTGTCTTTTAATGTCAAAATAGATTCAGAGAGAAAAGGGATACACAGTTAATGTCGATTTGCAGTCAAGGTGTGAAAAATCAATCACGTCAAAAAATGACGTTGATCATATGTTGTAGATATTGAACTTCCAAAAGCAAGATATGCCGGATAAATCAAGTGCGGATCTCTCCCAATGCATTAATTAATCCATTTGGAATATTATATTCATTGAAGGCCACTGTTCATGACATTGTGAAGTCATATTAACAAGGCAGGTTTAAGTCCGTACTCAGCTCCAGGGAATCTCATCAAAAAAGTGTATGAGGTATAAGAAGCAGACATTGAAAAAACAATGACGCTATCGGACGTCATGAAAATAAACAATGACAGCGCCGGGTGATCATATAATGTCATTTTCATATTATAATAATTTGGCAAATAATGAACGTATCAGGCTAAAATTTTCAACATTTCTTTATTTTTTGTTGTTTTATGTTCCATATAAATTTTGAAAGCACACACTACATAGTACTAATTTTATAGCCTCAGTCCACGAACTTTTTGATAACCCCTCATATATATTTATTGTGCACAAAAAGTGCACTGTTTCTCAATTTATTTCTGCATATAATTAAGCTGCCATCTCAAAATATTACTAACCATGTGTTCCTGAACATAGTATTTTACTATTCCCACAATAAAATGTTTCCCAAGACTGTTGTAAATATCCCATCTGGGCCTGAAATTGTGACCATGGAAAATTTCAACTATTTATACTGCCATCTTGGGTGGCAAGACAATTCTGTCCAACGTGCTTAAATCATACATTACTTGTACAAATAGAGTTTTGTCATGGAAGTAGTAAAATACATGTAATATGTAAGGAACACTGTCAGAATTATTTTTTATATGCTTAGAAATAAATTGAGAAACAGCACTTTTTTGTGAGCAATAAACATACATGTACAATTTTTTCTGTGGATGGCAATGTAGCTCTCTGGACGTCTATCCTATTTTTTCAGACCAGTGAGTTACAGATCTCCAGCTACATTGAATCCTTGCTAAAATTTCTGCTTATACGGTAGTAAGGGCTTACCTGACTTTGGTAGAGACTCAAAATATTTGCTTAAAAAGGAGTCTGCATTCTTACACATTTCAGTTACATCAGTTTCATCAAAAATCTGCTGCAAGTTTTTCTCCCATTTTCTGACCTAAAATTAAAATTATAAGCAAATTTAACTGTAGGATTAAGAGAAAACAGAAAAAGAGGATTTTTAAAATAGTGAATGTTTTTCCACAATATGAACTACCGGTACCTTGAGAGAGAAAAAGAGAAAAATTTACACCCCATGAAAATTAGTGATTTCCCATTTAGGAAATGACTGAGTAAGAACATTTGGAAATTACCCCTTTTGACAGGTTGACAATTTAACTTTTTTCTCTTGAATATGATGTCAAAACATAACATGGTGTTTTTTTTTTTTAAAAAATGTCAGCTAATCTTTTGGAAGAAGATCCTTAGCCTCACCATAGCATTGCAATAAGTTTGTCTGCTAGATACCCAGGGACTGAAAAGAAAATTTTTTGGAGACCAGGTTTTCCAACAATCTATTGGAATTCCCATGGGTACAAATTGTACCCCATTATTAGCAGACCTATTTTTGTATTCATATTAAGCAGAATTTGGACAAAATCTTGTGCGTGAAAAGAAGAAAACACTTGCTGTGACCTTCAACTCGACATTTAGATATACTGACGACATAATTGTCAATCAACAATGGTAATTTCCATTCTTATGTCGATATTTCATATTCTGGTGAGCTTGAGATAAAAGATACCATAGAGTCTGACATCTGTTTCATATTTGGATATTTTACTTGAAAAAGACATTAATGGTAATCTAAAAACCAATCTCTATGATAAACATGATCACTTTAACTTTTCTATCATCCACTTCCCTTACTTATGCAGCAATGTACCTTCATCACCTGCATACTGAGTTTATATATCTCAGTTGATTTGATACACAAGAGCATGCTCTACTTATGAATAATTTATAAAACCAGGTAATTTATTGACAAACAAGTTGCTCACACCTAAACATTTCAATTTGAGGAGGACAACAATTTTCAGAATTTTTTAAGAAGCATCCTATACTTGCTTTCATAACCATGCACTCAGTATATTGTTAAAATCCCAGGAATAGAGAAAAAGATTTTGAAAAGTTTCTCAGTATATAATCATATGATAATAAATTATATTTCAGTATATAATCTATAAAGCCCCATCCTAAAACCAGAACTACTTATTTTGGGACCATGATATTCACAATTTTTAAAGAGCCGGCCTTGCTCATCATAATTACATGCACTTAGTTTGTCTGGCACAATTTTGATAGAGGCCAGTCTCAATGCTTAATTATTACAATCAAGCCAAGAGTTTGACTGCTTGATGTTATGGTGAGTAAACATTTTTTATAACGATAACACTAATTTTGATAGTCTGAGCCCCAATGCCAGGGGGCAGGGACCATAAAATTCAAATATTTGTTCCCCATCAGATGGAAATTCTACAATAAAACTGGTTGAAATCAGTTCAATCTTTGGTTTAATCATTGATCATTTTTAATCATGTGTGGGTTCCCCACCAGACCAGAATTGTACTCAATACTAACCTGTACAGTATGGTTCAGAGGAGCTGTTACACTTTTGAATTTGTCAGTGACGTCCTGTAAAAACACAAAGGAAACACAGATGTATGATACTCATAAACTTGAATCCACTGCATAACCATATATTGTCTATAGAAACAATAATAATAGGGGAAAATTCATAATTGTATTGAATTAATTATTAAACTACATGTATACCTATGCAAGACCTTCTGACGATCTAAATTCCCTTTGGAAAAATTTCTTTTCATAAATATTTGCTGCAGATTGCTGCAGATCTACATTATGCTGTCTTGATCAAATTTTGTGTTTGCAGCAAGTGTGTAACAAGTATGCAGCAAGCTCACAGCAAACACTTTACTGCTGCATGTTCTGTGTTTCTTGCAAACTGGATCAGACAACATATTTGAATGCATGTTAATTCCTACAAGCAATGCTTTAATAAGTCCCTTCCATTTTTCTGCAAACAGAAGAAGCATTTTCCCCAAAAGACTGCAGAGAGCAGCAATCATCTGCAAACACAGCAAGTTTTCGTCCTGTGCACAATTTCATTCCCTGCAAACTTGCAGCATGGTTGCAAATCTACAGCTAGTTTGATAGTATGGGGACTACTTTGCCAAGTAAAATTTAATGTACTGTAAGATTTGTTTGTCTGCAGTTTCTATTTTTGTCCTTGCATTGTCTTTCTTACTTTAATGTTCTAGGTAACATCAACTTACTTCCACTGGAGGAGCAATGTTGCACTTTTCAATTTCAGCTGCCAGCTCTGAAAACTTTGCTGGATCTAACATCTCTATGAAATGTAAAAAAAAATAGTTGCAAGTTCATAACTGGCCATTATACCAATACTGTATAATATATCAATATCTATATCAATTTTGTATGATAAAATACTACATGTACATACTACTATTTGAATAAATCTTCAACCCTTTTTTTAAATTAAAAAAAAAAAATCTTACTTTTATTCGTAAGTGGAATTGTAGCCATTGCAACTGCAATCTTTTTATCCAATTCATAATCCACAATTCTCCAGTCCTTTCCTAATGGCATCCCACTCAATGGGTCAATTTTGGACTTGCGTGTTTTCTCATCAATATTTGGAGCAGAGTATGTGTTCTTTGGATTACTTCCTCGAATGGTGATTGGACGATAAAGAACACTCAGAGTAAATGGACATTCATATTCTTTAGCCAGCTTTTCATCCGACAACTTCACAAATCGGGGAATCTGTTTTCT
>PRKT01000288.1:585362-595756 GCA_003671525.1 Saccostrea glomerata
AGAAATTTCTATTTTTAGTAACCACGGCAACACCGTTCATCGATATCAAAAACCGATGCACAGAATTATGTATTTTAGTGTAGTCTACTTGTGTGCCAAGTTACATTTATATCAGACCAAAACTGTAGGAGGAGTAGCATTTTGAAAGAATTTCACAGAAATTTCTATTTTTAGTAACCACGGCAACACTGTTCATCGAAATCAAAAACCGATGCACAAAATTATGTATCTCAGTGTAGTCTACTTGTGTGCCAAGTTATATTGAAATCGGACCAAAACTGTAGGAGGAGTAGCATTTTGAATAATTGTTTACAGACAGACAGACAAACAGACAGACGGACAGCTAGACAGACGGACGGACAATGGACACATTACTATCCCATAAGCTCTTCTGGTCTCTGACCAGTAGAGCTAAAAACCTAACCTAAACTCGGGACGTCGATGCTGACACTGACACCGAGGGTATCACATAAGCTCCCCCAACTTCGTTGAGGTGAGCTAAAAATGGCTTGATCATATCCAAAACAGAACTTGGCCTAGATATTCATAATGTGCAACCGCTGCCAAGAAAATGAACGGAAACTGCAAATAATTGGACTTTGTCCACGTCCAAGGTGCATAACTCTGTCAAAAAAGGCTCAATCTTACCCAAAACAGAGCTTGACCTAGATATTCTTATGACAAATCTGGAATGCAAATTTCATTTCAGTACGTGCAATGGCTGTGAAGAAAATGAACAGAAACTTGGTTGCAAATAAGAGATGGGTACTCCAAATCGTAACAGATGGACGGATGTATGGACAGCTAGACAGACAGACATCCTGATCACTGTATACCCTCACACTTTTCAAGCAGAGGTATAAATGTGTCAGTTAAAATTCTAAATGTAAAATTGATTTTAAGGTCATTTTAACAACCATAGAGTTTTCTTAAGAAATAAGATATCATTTTTGGAGTTTCATTGGGGTATGACATGAAGTCGGTCACATGATCAAATTCTACAGAACTTTCCAAATTGCTCGTGCAGTTTGCTTTCCACAGCAAGAAATGTCTGATCATGTGACCAACTGTATGTCATTGAAAATTGAATTTCAATTTTATTAGCATATAAGTTATATAAGGAAAGACATCAGCAAATGTAAATATAATATTATGACTTTAAATGAGAACATTGAATTCCCTGCAACACCAATTATTGATATCTGTCAGTAGCTTGCATTGATCTAAAATTTGATTCCATGTTGTAGCCTCTCTGATGAGATTGTAGCTTTACTGGTTTTGACTTGAAATAACGGAAGAAAATTAGCACTTGGACTTGAAACTATGCAACAGTCAAAAGTAGAATTCTCTTTGTTTTAACCTTTTTGGAGCAAAATTAATTTCAAACAGAGTTACGCTGCAGGAGGAGTAGGTTTGTTCAACATATATTCACTTTAGAATGAACCCTATTTTATATTTTTTAATAATTTTGTTATTAAAAAAATGCACCAAAAACTGAAATCTGGGACCCCGCTGCAGAGGATATCACATACAGCACACACAACTTTGTGAGCTAATAGAAAAACAGACAGCTAGAAAAGCTTTTTTTTTAATATTGCATAAGATCTTTTTGTCTCTGACTGGTAGAGCCAAAAATGTAAACAGAACACTTGATCATTACACACACACACACACAACTTTGTGAGCTAATAGAAAAACAGACAGCTAGAAAAGCTTTTTTTTTAATATTGCATAAGATCTTTTTGTCTCTGACTGGTAGAGCCAAAAATGTAAACAGAACACTTGATCATTACACACACACACACACAACTTTGTGAGCTAATAGAAAAACAGACAGCTAGAAAAGCTTTTTTTTTAATATTGCATAAGATCTTTTTGTCTCTGACTGGTAGAGCCAAAAATGTAAACAGAACACTTGATCATTACACACACACACACACAACTTTGTGAGCTAATAGAAAAACAGACAGCTAGAAAAGCTTTTTTTTTAATATTGCATAAGATCTTTTTGTCTCTGACTGGTAGAGCCAAAAATGTAAACAGAACACTTGATCATTACACACACACACACACAACTTTGTGAGCTAATAGAAAAACAGACAGCTAGAAAAGCTTTTTTTTTAATATTGCATAAGATCTTTTTGTCTCTGACTGGTAGAGCCAAAAATGTAAACAGAACACTTGATCATTACACACACACACACACAACTTTGTGAGCTAATAGAAAAACAGACAGCTAGAAAAGCTTTTTTTTTAATATTGCATAAGATCTTTTTGTCTCTGACTGGTAGAGCCAAAAATGTAAACAGAACACTTGATCATTACACACACACACACACAACTTTGTGAGCTAATAGAAAAACAGACAGCTAGAAAAGCTTTTTTTTTAATATTGCATAAGATCTTTTTGTCTCTGACTGGTAGAGCCAAAAATGTAAACAGAACACTTGATCATTACACACACACACACACAACTTTGTGAGCTAATAGAAAAACAGACAGCTAGAAAAGCTTTTTTTTTAATATTGCATAAGATCTTTTTGTCTCTGACTGGTAGAGCCAAAAATGTAAACAGAACACTTAATCATTAATCTTGATGAAATTTATTGCATAAAATTATATAAAATCTTGTAGTAAAAAAAAAATCAGCAAATTTTCATGTCTACTAGTTAATCACTAACAAGGAAATGAAAGATTTTCACAAAATATAGGCCTGCTCTGTAACTTTTTAAAACTCCCCTTGTTATTTTTTTTTCATCGTCCAATTTTCCAGTCTTTGCGGTGTTAATTGATTCAGCAGTGGGTCTGTTTTTTTGTCTTTAACTCCTTTTTTTCATCTGGACCCTTTTCTGTCATTTTGTGTTTATTCTGTCCACTCTTTTCTTTACCTTGACCACCGTTATCTACAGAATTACCTTTGTCACTAGTGTCACTTTTATTATCTTCAGAAGTGTTCATTTTCTCCTCTGTATGTCCAGGTGTTTTTTCACTAGTGTCACTTTTATTATCTTCAGAAGTGTTCATTTTCTCCTCTGTAGGTCGTGGTGTTTTGTCTTCGGTGTCCTTCCTCAACTCCGTATCACCCCTGGTTTCCTCCTCTTTCCCTTCAGTTTCCATCTTTTCTTCCACAGACGTGTCAACTTTTTTATCTTCCCCCTCTGTGTCCATTTTTTCCTCCTTTCCATGACCGTTTTTCTTTTCATTCACTTTCTTAGCCTCAGAATTGTCCATTTTTATGTCTCTTTTGTGATCTATATTTAAATTAACACACAAATCATTACATATATAGTTACATACATATCAATATTGTCAGGACAGAATCAACTGTATACTCTTAATGGAACTGTTGTCTAGCAGGGTGCAATCAGAACGGGGTAGGGAGAAATGATTCTCCATTACAAACTGACTGCCTACACTAGAATTTTGCACTTTTTCTACCAGTGACCCTGAACTTGCCAGCATGACTTGGGTAAAGGTTACAGCTCACAAACAATTTTAGTACCAAGTATGAGTTTCCAATGAAAATCCATTACAAAGTTATTACTTGGCCAAGTTTCTAAGAACTAAGCCTGCCAGAATGATCTCAGTGAAGTTTACGAATCGTCCTAAGAACTTAAACAATCTTTTTGCCAAGAGTGAGCTCCAAATGCAAATGGTTCTCTATAAAAAGTTAAACATTGGATAAGATTGCTTTAGCCACATTCATCAGAACTCAGGGTAAAATTTCCTTCAACAAATAGATGTGCATACATCATAGTACGTACCTGTATGTACTGTAGATCACTTAATTTACGCGACACCTTATTTCCGCGAGATAGTCATTGACTCTTTATAAGCGAGACAAAATTTTCACGAATTGTGGTCTTGCTCTATATAATGTTAGGGAAATGTATTATACGCGAGAATGAAATTTTCGCGAGCAAACCGTCTCGCGTAATTACGCGGAAATAAAGTTCTCGCGAATTAAAAGTGATTTACAGTACCTAAACAGAAGAGAGCCTACCTGTGCAAGCTGCCTCTACCACTGGGAAATAAGCCTGCATCTGCTCCTCATAGAGGGCCACATCCTTTGGCATAAAGAGGCAGAAAATCACGCGAGTAATCTGAAAAATTACAATGCCATCAATAAAGTGGAACAATCAACAAGCTACAGAAAGGCATGGGTTTTAAATGTATAACTGACTTAAAGCTGTGTCTACAGAACAAAGTCTTATTTCAATGTATGACTATCTTTGCCTCATTTCCAAGCCTGAATTAGACCATGATTTGTATAATTTTGACCTCCTGGCCTTGGTCAACTTGGTCCAGGAGTAATAAAGATGTTTTGTAGATTGCACTAGTGGTTATTATCACAAGGCTGAAAAAAACCCTGAAATTTATCATAGAATGTCACATTACCACTGAAATACTAGTCAAAGGTGTAACTCTTGATGGCTTAAACTCTGATCTATTCGATCTCACGTCCTGATTTTTCCACTTCTAAAACAAAGCAAATTTACTCTTCACAATTCCGTGAAGTCAAAATGCAGTCCAGCTATGCATAATCAATTTATGATATCACAATTACTGGGGGCATTTATGATATCACAATTACTGGGGGCAATGTGCTACTGAATACAATGCAAGATCAACCATTGTGGAATTTATAGGGACAGATAAGAAAGAAATTCTGGTGAAATATCCTACTGAACATTCACTGAAGCAGTCTAACCAAACTAGGAGAGAGGCCAGTCCTCATATGTATAACATTTTTACAATAATTTTCAGTATTAAAGCAGACGCTTCTCATTGAATGTAACTATTTCTTTATGAAAATTATTACTTTTGGAAGCTGATGAAAAAATTGACTTTCCTAATTTGAAAATCTATTATTTGGAGTTCAACCCTTGGCATTACATTGTACTCTTGGCATAATGATTGTTTGAATCATATACCAGGGGAATTTGTTACTACTGTTAACAATGCTTTGACCCAGAAATCTTGTGAGATTTAGAGCTTCCTCAACTCTCTTGCAAAAAGAGCGGTAGCAAGTTAGATAACTGTGAGGTACTCATGATACTACGTATTAGAATTTACCCTCCATACCTCAAAGTGGCTATATGTATGCAAGCTAGCCCTGCATACTTAAACAGTAAATATATATAAATAAAAAACATAATGTGGGGTGGAGCTGCCAGAATTCCACTGGCATTACAAGCAAATTCTTTGCCTTTGCTTAGATAGTCAAGCAATCTGTGCAAGGTTCCTACACTGCTAATTAAGAGACGTACATAATCTGCTGGTCAAGAGTTCAAGCTTCAGCCTATGGTTATAAGGGCAGTAGAAAGTTTCCTTAAAATAGCCAATTTCTGTGTGCTGTATATTAACGCATGAAAATATATTATGAAACAGAAAATGTTCAAAGTTAATATGTCTCATGAACAAAAAAAAATGTAAACTGGTAAAATGGACAACAACAGATGTAGCAATGAGCCACCTGAGTGAATACTGTATGTGTAATTTCTAAAATCCTTTGAAGAATTCCAGTCTTTTCGTTGAGCTACAATCTATGTTGATGTACACTTACAGGAAAACAAATCACACACTTTCAAAACAAATTAAGAATCTTATCAAATATATATTCACATTATTTTTTTTAATTGGCTGTAAACAAAAACATTCATACACATACACAGTTACACTATGGCTGGATTGATTGTATGTTGTTTTACATCCCATTTGAGAATTTTTCACTCATATAGAGACGTCACTATACACTGGTGAAGGGCACTCAGGGCCATTGAGCAGTGAGGGATCTTTATCGTGCCAAAGCCTGCCATGACACGGGACTTTGGTTTTAAGGTCTCATCAGAATGACCTGCAACTTTCACTTCAAGTTCCATGCGCATGGCAAAGGAACAGTTGCTACCCATTTTTATTGACTTAGTCAGTTGTGGCCGAGATTCGAACTCACGACCTCCCGATCACGAAGCTAGCGCTCTACTGAGCTACTGTGAATGGTTCACCATGGCTGGAAGGGTTGTATATATACATTTTAGGAAATATTCACTTTCATTATGAAAAATTGGGACTTACATTTTGATTGTATTCATCATTTTCTAGGAAGTCTCTGACAGTTTGTAGTGCCACATGTACAGCCTTTTCACTGGGGTATCCTACAATATTTTGAAATGATTCAGAAGTCAAAATCAAACTTAATTTTCAGATTTTAAAAACAAAGAGAATCAAAAAAATTCTGCTAAAATATCATTGCCAAAACTGCATGCTATAAAAAAAGGTTGATTTTTTTGTCAAAACTTACCATATATCCCTGTAGATATGCATGGAATAGCCTGAAAATAGTACAATTGTGAAAAATAAGAACTTGACACACTTGTTTAATAAATTATTCAATATGACAAATATAATAAGAATAACAAGAGGCCCATGGGCCACATCGCTTACCAGAGCACTGTGGCTAGGAACAAGCAAAAATCAATTCAGTAATTGCTTAAGTCACCCAGACTCTAAAAGAAGGATATGATTAGAACAAACCTGAATCTACAAACTTGAATCTACACTTCCTGAGGATATCGATTCTTCAATATAAATATGACCAACCATGGCTTTGCTGTTCTTGAGAAGAAAATATTTAAAGATTCCTATATATTCCTTTGTAAAACTTTGATTGTCCATTATACCCCGCTCTACGTCTGTGGGTCATAATTTGAACAAAATTAAATTTACACTACCTGAGGATGTTTTCACACAAGTTTCATCTTTCCTGGCCCAGTGGTTCTTGAGAAGAAGATATCTAAAAGATGCAATTTATTTTTTTCACTTATTTGTCTCCCTTTGGACTGGGGTGTGGCCCTTTATTTGAACAAACTTGAATCCCCTTTACCCAAGGATACTCTGTGGCAAGTTTGGTTGAAAATGGCCCAGTGGTTCTTGAGAAGAAGACGAAAATGTGAAAAGTTTACAAAGAACACTGCACAGATTGAGAAGAAGTCGAAAATGTGACAAGTTTACAGACGGACAGACAGACCCCTGACAAAATATGATCAGAAAAGCTCACTAAAGCCTACGGCTAAGATGAGCAAAAACCAATGGGGCTCAATTTGACCTTTTTCAAAGATTTTTCCAAATGTACTGTAAAATCACATATTTTTGTGGGGTCAAATTTTCATAGTTTGAGGAAATTAAATCTCTTGGTTCGTTGGGATTTGATATCAAGGATAAATCAAAGGCCTGAAGGGCCATAATGGCTTACGTGCTTGACATGGATGTAAAATGTAAGGAAATGTAGTATACTATAGAATATTACTTAGTGTTTTCCCCAGAAATTTCTTAATGCAAGGGTGCATGGGGGTCGCTGAATTGACGGCCTGAGGCGTTTCTTGGCAGTTGAGTTTATTTTATCTAAATTCATATCTAAATGAAAAATACAAATTCACTAATAAATTCTTTTTTTTAAAAAAAGGTAAATAAAAGCTAAATATATTTTTTGAACAAATTGTCGATTTTTACTTAAAATTATTCAACAATAGAGTTTTTTTTATATAAAGAGATCTTATCACGAAAAATTGTTCTATAAATTTTTTTATACCGTTTTATTTATTGTACGTGCTATTTTTGCTATCTACAAGAAGGCCGCTAATGACCCTCCCTTATTTTTTTTATGTATCTACTCTTGCAGTCATCTTGAAACTTTTTGTTCTCATATAGCACCAATGTAATGCTGTGTATTAGAAGCGCATGCATTTGAACTAAGTTCATAATATAGTAAAATGTAAACATTTATAATGTTAATCACACGTTTCATTTTCAGTACATTAATGCAAAAAAAAAAAGTCTTCAATATTAAATATTAAATTAAATTAATAATTTAAATAATGAATCTTTTTTTTTAATGTCGGAGCATCAATGTTATTTATAGAACGACCTGTGAATGTTGGAATACCCCACATGTGCATTAACAAGTGTAATTGCTTTTACCGTTCGTACTATCTGACAGCCATCAATTACATTTTCATGGTTATTAATTAATATTTTTATCAACTACAAGCTTGATACTTTGTAATGTACCAGTAATTAAATTGCAATGAACAAAAACTGACAGCTAGGCTAATTTGCATCATACCCCGTGCCGCGATTCGCATTGAGTTCACAACATTGAGTTGGCGGGAGATCGTGATCGCGTTATCGCCATGCAAAACGGTCTTAAGAAATCGCTGCTTTTAGCAGCTGTTTTAACAGTTTGTAATGTAAAATACATTTAATCTGTATTCCTACGAACTATCTGGCGCGATAACGTAATCCCAACAGAGTTCTCTTTCTTTCATTTAGATCGACTTACCAACACGGTGGCGCCGTTGACACATACGGTCAGAAGATATTCTTCCGCGTCCTCACAAAAGTTTATTTAATTT
This sequence comes from Saccostrea glomerata, assembly GCA_003671525.1. Lineage (NCBI taxonomy): Eukaryota > Metazoa > Mollusca > Bivalvia > Ostreida > Ostreidae > Saccostrea > Saccostrea glomerata. Next base: position 593,774 of record PRKT01000288.1, read on the forward strand.
AGCTTTTTTTATTTGGTTTATCTTGTCTTCAATAGCGGAAATTAAATGAAAATAACAAGGTTTTTGATTAAGAACTTGGTGAGTAATTTTCACAACAAAGGTAGAATAGAATTAAAGAAAAGACGAGGACTATTTTATCTTGCTCATGTTGATTAGAATACATAGTGAACTCTTTGCCGTAAAGATAAAGGGAGCTATATGGCTTCGTAAGCCATAAAAATTAATGAGTACTTATATATGTAACATCTTACATTTCGTGGTGGACATGGATTCATGAGCCTCAACATATCTCGAAAACAACGAAAATTAAACACCCATGAAAATTTGTGATTTAACAGTATTTACATGAAAAATTTGGCCTAATATTGTAGTCTGAGGAGTCATGGACTTATTAACCCGAACTTGAATGATGCTACTGAATACAATAGGCTCATACAACAATGCTCATCTGAGCTAGCTGTTTTGTTTTGTTTTAAGGGTGGGACGATATTTTCCCCCTATTATTTTCCCAGAATTCACCCCATATTGAAGCCTTACATGTACTCTTGCACCAAAGCATAATGCCTTTGCCAAACTTGAATCCTTCTGACCATAAAATGGTCATTACTTACAGCAGAGCAATAAAAAAGGCCAAAAACAGATAAGATTTAGAAATTGAATATGCTGTTTGTTCTTAAACTTTCATTGCCCAGGCCCTTGTTGCTTAACCGTAACCTTAAGGGTCATGATTTGAACAAAGTTCGATCAATCTGAAAGATGAGGATGTTTTAAAATAACTACAATTTATCAATTCTTTGCCTTTCTAGCGAAAAAGACTTAAATAATTTAGTTTTTTCCTGTATACTGCTTTGTAAAAGTTTGATTTCACATTGTGGCCCAACCCTACCTTGAGTTCACAATAGGCCTTTTTACTAATGCAGGCGAAACCATAAAAATCAACCTAGTTATTATATTAATTCCAGTTATGATTCAATAATTAAGTTTCAAAGCCAGAAATTCCCTTACCACAGAGGCTAGACTGTTTTCCTTTACACGACTAAGGACAGATGAATATGCTCTGGATAGTAAATCTTCCTTCTCACCAATGGGGCCCACTGTATGTATCACATCTAGAACCAATAAAATCAGATGTTAACTGTTTGTACAGAAACATACACATACATATGAGTGTTGTGACAAAATTCCACAGACTGAATTATATCTTTCACAGTTAATAACATTTTTATGAAATTTTCTGGATGAAATAAGTGAACTATTAATAAATTACAAATTTTCACATTATTAATTGATTAAAATTAATTCAATATGCATTCTATTTATTGTTATTGATTTGACATCAGAAGTGATAAACATTACTGGTTCAGATCTTTTGGAGAAATACACAATTACCCAAATCAAATTCTTTATTTCTTCATAAAGATGTGAAATACAAGTCTTAATTAGGATGAATCAGATATGATTTAATATTGAAATATACCAACAAACTAGAGCAAAGCTCGTTGCAAAGCAACGAGTAGGTCTTCCGTCCTGTTTTGACCGGAAGTGACGTCAAGAAAAGAAAGCAATGAGCTAAGTCGTCTCCAGTCACTTTATACTTTCAATTTTGCATCAAAACCTAAAAAAAAAGCTATTTTTGGCTACTTCCGGTTTGACCGGAAGTGATGTTGACGGACGGAAAATTAAGTGTTATGCTTCCAGTGACATGTTACCCAAAAACTTGTCAAGAACGGCAAAAATATGCATTTTTGACGACTTCCGGTTTGACCGGAAGTGACGTCGCCGGACGCATTTTGATGATTTCAATAGATTAAGCTTGACATTTTGGACAACTTTGCTTCTTGGACATATTACAAATTCCCAATACTTTTTGAGATATCTGGAAAAAACTTTTGGCCCCTCTAGATCCCCTAATTTAGGGGTCAGCCCTTTTTTCGAGATATCATTTGAAAGATCTTTTAATTCTGCACAAATTTTGTTCTATAT
>PRKT01000288.1:605309-624337 GCA_003671525.1 Saccostrea glomerata
TTCCACATGAGTTTCATCTTTCCTGGCCCAGTGGTTCTGGAGAAGAAGATTTTTTAAAAATGCCATTAATTTTTAACAAATTCATGATTATCTCCCCTTGCAAAAGGGCGTGGCCCTTCATTTGAACAAACTTGAATCCCCTTCACCCAAGGATACTTTGTGCCAAGTTTGGTTGAAATTGGCCCAGTGGTTCTTGAGAAGAAGATGAAAATGTGAAAAGTTTACGACAACAACGACAACAACGACGACAGACAACGGACAAATTTTGATCAGAAAAGCTCACTTGAGCCTTTGGCTCAGGTGAGCTAAAAAGGTATAACAAGATATTTATTGACTGTCTTCTCATAAAAAATGCGCTTTTTGACCCTCAAACCAAACTCTTTGCTAAAGGAAGTTACGGTAGGTTTGGTTCTGGGGTCTGACAAATGCATGGTGCCCAAAAACATGGTCAATAAATGTATAATGTCTTTTTTAAACAATTTATTTTATTTTAACAACCTGCTTTTTTCATCCTCTCTTTGTGTTCATTGTAGAAATCTGGCCATGTTGGAATGTCGCTTAGCTGTTTGAATTTCTTGTCACATTTGTATAGTTTTCTTTTTTCTTCTTTTTTCATACTTAAAAACTTTTCTGAAATGCAACAAAATTCCATTTTAAAAATTCAAAAGTCAAGATTTACATTTGTCTTGCTGTTCTCAAAAGATATAATATGTTTAAAAATATATGTTGTCTTTAAGTAAGGCCAAGTCCCACACTTGACTATTAACCTAATAGTTTGCATACCTATAAATATCACCTTTGTGCAATTTTGGTCTGATTGGGCTTGCAGTTACTAGAGAATAGATTTACTTCAAAACTTGCGAATTAAATTGTGTTCACACTTTACACAACAGCTAATGCAAAGTAAACTAATGCAAATTAAATGTTTTTCAATATAGTAAGGCTATTCAGTAATTTAATGCACAATTGTGAGTTCAGTATTTGTACAGTGGGTCTGCCTGTAGGTCCTGGAATGTAAAGATTAAGGAACACAAGTTGCATGCATCCAGGTTTTTATTCACTAAAAAACAAACAACACGCGTTTATAAAATTGTACATAGAATTTGGATAGATCATATACATATCAGATTCTCGCTAATGTTAAAAATGTGGACTAAATTTTAATTACAGTGAATCAATTCTTTTGATTGTATTGCATCAAATTCATCTATTCAAGTTTGGTCCAGATATCCCTTATGATTTCTTGGTAAAGGACTTGCTTCAAAAACTTCAACCTGGTCATTCATTTGGAAAATGTAGATCAGATCCAGCATCCAAAGCAAGTTCAGTAGTGTGCTAAGTGTATCTTCCATTCAAGTTTGGTCATCAGAGGGCTTACTGTACTTGGATATAATTAAGATCTGCTACAAAATCTTTAATTTGTTCACCTATCTGGAAAATGTACTAGGTTAGATCCAGCATCCAAAGCATGTTCAGTAGTGTGCATCCTTAAGACTATCATTCAGTACAATATACAGGGCTGATATAGTTACTTGGCAATGAGATCTACTCCAAAACTCTATTAAACCTGCTAAAAAAATGTAACCTAAGTGCTCAAAAAAAAATTATTGGCAAAGAAGTACTTGAAAAGAACTTTAACATGGATGCTGACACCGATGCTATTTGATTAGCTGCAGAACTGTAGCTCTCCAGGAAAAAAAATATATTGACAGACCGGCGAGCTACAGTGCCAACCATTGAAAAAACTGTTTATTTATTGCACACAAAAAAGTGAGCTGTTTTTAAATTTTTTTTCCATGGTTTTCAAACCTCCATATCAAAATACTACTAACTGTGTGTTCCCAACATAACGGAATTATTGCACTATTTCAACAACAAAACAACAACACGTACATTCCTTAAATTAGAACAGAAACTTTTGAAAATTTTGCATTGCGTACATGAGTTGCCATTTTGGACGGCAAGATCACTTCGTGCAGACATAAAATATTAGAGTATATTGGTGATAGGGTCAAAGGAATGTTTTGAAATCGAGCTTTTGTACAGTTGAGGTAAGAATTCAGAGAAATTAATCCAAAAATGAGTGCAACCTTTTGTGTGCAATAAATATACAGTTTTTTCTATGGGTGGCACTGTAGCTCTCTTGTCATCCATCCCAATTTTTCAGACCAACAAGCTATAGGTCTGCAGCTACCATTTGATAACCTCCCTCCAACTTTGTTGAGGTGTCAGAGCTAAAAAGTGTGTTGTATTGACAATGGGAGATAACTCTTAATTTAATATGATGATATTAAAATTATGAATTGAAGTATTCTTCAACATGTTCAAAAATGTTTATTTGCCAGAAATGCATCCACCCACTATAATGTCAGGTGCACATGCAGGGTAGGGGCCAATTGAGAATTTTTCAAAAGGAATGTAAGATATTAAGGGTAGCAACCTTCTAAATATTTTCTTTTTAATTTTAAATTATATTCTTTTACCTTTGTCAGATAACACAGCACCGTAATGAGCATTTCTGGTTATTCTCTTGGATGTTGGTGGTTCTGGGGTTGTAAGGAGAGGGCTAGTCGTGCCATCCTTCTTAGCATGCTTAGTTTCACTTTCTGTCTTCAACTTTGTTGTTGACATACTGAACAAGCTGCGAAAGGGGGCAGTGATTGTGATCTCCTCTATGACTACTTTAAATCTTCTTGATCTGCCTTTTAAAATTCCTCTTGCCAAAGTTAGAAAGTCAGCATGCATCATAACACTTTTATTAACAGTAAAATCTCAAAACTCATGCCCATGGCGACATGATCAATCACCGACCTTACCTTTTCCGAAGTTTTATTACCTTTGTTTAGAATATTAGATATATATACTTTGCGAATTAAAATTTGTTAATATAAATAGATATCTTTTGTTTGAACTGAGTGGGTACTAAATGTTTTATTATCAACATCGTTTTCGTTTTCTCCTTATTATTATTTTTTTTACCATTTACAGGAAGTAGCATTTCAACAGGCAGTTGGTAAATCTAGTACTGCTTAATCCCGAAGACGTACATGTATGTGTAAGAGCTCCGCTCCACGTAGCTTATATGTGTAACACTTGCAGGTACGTTGCATCTTTTTTTTCCAAAAAAAAAAAACCAATTTAAGTACGGGGCCAACTGGAGCGAGACTTTCGATGAACATTTTCTGTTGTAAAAACAGTGGCGGATTCAAGGGGTTGGGGGGGGAGGGGTCGGAACCCCCCCCCCCCCCCCCCCCCCCCCCCCGCTCATTGATTTTAATCTACAAGTGTCATTTTATCATTTTGTTGCATTGATAAAACTCTAATAAACATGAACCCGTTGTTCTTTACCACTGTGAAATATACATCAACTACGTAACAGGAAATCACTTTCCGCTTTAACGCACACGATACACAGGTAATCAACGGATTCATCATGAACTCAACTATCATTTGGATCTCTTCCTCTCTTTAGCTTTATATTTTATTTATGTTGTATTTTTCTTGAATGCCCTTCATGGGCCCTAAATTGGAAATAAATGATATTCTATTCTATTCTATTCTATTCTATTCTATTCAACGGAGAGATTAGGGTAGTCCGTGCATCTTGTCATGTACAGTACATGCAGTCAGGTACCTACAACAGAGAACTGCATAGCTACGGTGCTGCTCAGTAATATTCTTTTGCTGATAAAATGCTTTTTTTAAAACTATATTCGAATAAACTACTATTCAGTACTTTTTTACCGTTTTAAAAATCAAATTTATACCATTTTTTTTTTTACAAAATCAGATGGGCTTAGCTAAACTCTCTAGTTTTGACAGATTCTTCAGTTTATGTATTTTTTTCTTCAGTTTGAAATATCATTAATAGTACATGCATGTTTATATTCCAAATCATATTGACACCATACTCAAGTAAATTGAAAAGCACTAGTTAGGGATTCTGAAAAGAATTCAATTTGTTAATTTTTGAAAGTGTTTAAAAAATTGCACATCAGGGTGTATCTTTTTTAAGAGTTCATTTGTACGTTCACACAAATTACATAAATACACATCAGTTGTATCTTAGAAGTCAGCTTGACACACGACAAAATTAATTGAAGGTGTATTTATTTTAAAGTGAAGACAACTCGAACTCAACTGCTTGTATTCCAAAATTTGTTCAGATTTAACCATTTTCTTAAAGCAAATTCTAAAATATTGTGGTTAAGTTAAATTAAATTGAAACCTTTTATTTTTCTAAATTCTTAAAAATTTGTGATGATCGGTCGTAAAAAAAGCTACAAAAAGTACCAAAAAATGCTGGAAAATGCACCATTTAGAACCATTTAAAACAAAATTTTCTCGGGGAGGGGGGGCCAAACCCCAACCTATGGGAGGGAGTGTCCCCCTCCCATACCCTCCCCCTTCGGCCCATCAGGCCTCACCCCCCCCCGGGGGGGGGGGGGGGGGCACTGAGTTGCAATAATGTCACCCTCTCCTTTTTCTCTTTTGTTGAGAGAGGGCTACATGCACACCTTATGATCTCCGCAATGGTGCAAGTGCGGGAGTGATTCACTCCCGCGCAGATTTGGCTCAAATTCTCAGTAAATTGTCATATTTTATGAATATTACTTACGTGAACTCCAAAAATGTAGTTATGCATACAAAACAATCCACATATCGGTTATTTATCATGTATGTTAAAATCACAACTTGAATTTAGCCGCCATGTTTACTGACCTCGATCGATAATTGTTATATATTGGGACAACCAATGAGAATTCGGGATATAGGGAGCATCTCTATTTAGGAATCCCCTCATTTCATGCGCAAATACCACTGTTAACGAAAAATATTACTTGGGATGATTTTGGGCTATAGATGTTTAGTGATACCACACAACACAATCATTTATTAACAACCGCGATATTTTCTTTTATAAGTGATTCTATATTCCATGGCGGCACAAGTCAGCTAGCTGTCTTGGCTGTTCAATGTAGAAACAGTATATTTTGCCTGTAGTCGCTTGAATGTAAAAGATAAATTTGCACCATTACATAGATGTTGTGGAATTAAAGTACTCTCCAGAAAATATCAGATTAAAAAAAACGGAGAGGAATACGATACATTATTGCAGCTAATGTTTCAGAAAAAAAACCTGAGAGAACCGTGAGTCGTTAAAACTAGATTTACCGCTTGCCGTCCCGTTAGTTTACAGACGTTTTTGGCTCTTGGTTTACCGAATACCCAAATTAAAATATCGCGGGAAATCAGAAACTGAGGCTTGCTGCAAAAATGGCACTTTTGCAAGATGAAGTCCTAAGAGAAGAGTTTGATCTATTTGGTGTTGAATTGTCCGATGACATTATAGACAAATGTGAGTTCAATTAATTTTTATAGACATGGTCCGGTAGAAGTAGGGTAATATTTAGCATCAGAATTGGCTCTGTTCTTGAACAGGTCCAGTACAATCACTAGATATAGCTACAATAACATAGGTAGAATTACCTACGTAGCTTTATTTCCCTACCTCAGGTACCTTTATTTAGCTATTTCAATGCAACTTTTCAAAAATTTTCTTTTATGTTAAAAAGAGACAAAAAATCGCAATTAAATGACTATTAATATTTATACTAGGGAGGTTTAAAAAAAACAATCCAAAGCAGAGATAGTTTATACATTGCTGCGTTTGGACAATTTAGAGCAAAATTTGTAATTCCATTGTTTTGGTAACTGTCTTCTCTCTCTTGCATATGGTGACCGTGAGGCATGGCTGACAGGCTGAGCATGATTACTTCACAAAAAATACGCAGTATCCGAGTATCATTGTGTAAGTCAACATGGTCAAACGCCTCGAATATTGATGTAACAGATCCCTTTCATGCTGATATTTCATTTGTAAACAAGTCGCTGTCAAACTATAATGTCCCTGGTGTCTTTAAACAGGCAATTGTTCGACCATTGCTTAAGAAGCCAGGGTTAGATAAAAATAATTTCAAAAATTACCGTCCTGTGTCAAATCTCTCCTTTATTTAAAAAATTGGAAAAGGTTTGGCAAAACAAATTGACACTCATCTGAAGATGAATCAACTGCATCATGATTTTTAGTCTGCCTACAGAACAGGACATTCCATGGAAATGGCGCTTATGAAGGTTCGTTCACCATGACATCATTTGCACACTTGATAAAAATTGTTGTGCTGTTCTTGTTGTGCTCAACCTATCCGCTGCTTTCGACGTTATAGACCACGACATCCTATTTCAATGTATGGACAATATGTTCGGTATTACCGGATCTACGTTGAAATGGATCATATCTTACCTCAGTGACAGACAACAACGTGTCGCTGTTGGTTCATCGTTGTCCGATGCTAGCTTTCTAAAATTCGGTGAACCCCAAGGCTCGGTTCTGGGTCTGAGACCCTATTGTCTATTCTCTAAACCCCTCATTGAAATCTGGAGACGTCATGAAATGACGTACCATATATTTGCCGACAACACCCAGATATACATCATCGTTGAAGCAAGTGATAATTGGACCGATATGTCCCAAAGACTCTCATGTTGTTTAATGGACATACATTGTACGTAGATGGATGAGTGCTAACCTCCTCAAATTAATTGAAGACAAAACCCAACTTATTGTTTTTACACCAAAACACAGACTTACAGATATGAAGAGTTTTGAGTTAGAATTTGGTGATTGTGTTGTTAGTGATGCATCTTTTGTAAAATATTTAGGCGTTTTCTTCGACAAAACCTTATCCATGGAAAAGCAATGCATCTCAATTTCACGCTTGGCATATATGAACATTCGCAGAATTGTTAGCATCCGTTCCTATATTACTTTTAGTGACAAAGTGTGTAAAGCAACGTCCCATACCGAAAAAAGTTATAACTAAGTTATAATTAAAGTATAACTTAGTTATACCTAGGCTCTGAGGTACAAAAAAGTTATAACTAAAATGTAACTTTTTTGGACTTTGTCATTTTCATGTATAACTAAAATATAACTTTTTGGACATAGCCATTTTCATGTGTAACTAAAACATAACATTTCTGGACTTTGTCATATTCATGTATAACTAAAATGTAACTTTTTGGACTTAGCCATTTTCATGTATAACTAAAACATAACTTTTCTGGACTTTGTCATTTTCATGTATAACTAAAATGTAACTTTTCTGAACTTAGCCATTTTCAAGCATAACCAGTATAAATGTACAAATATTTGACACTCTTACTTTTTTTTTCAAAAATAACATAAGTATTAATTTGAATGAATTTTGATCATGTTCAAAATGTTGTTTGTTTTTTTTCAAACACTTACTGCAGCAGAAAACTTTGTCAATTCCTACTGCTAATCAGAGGGAAAATTCAATAGGAATATATATATATTATTATTATATAGATAGTTTTTCAAGATAAAAAAAAGGGACTGCCAGGGCTCTTAGACAATATTAATTATTATTGTTTACTACCAATGATTGATTTCTCATTCTTAATAAATATGCTGTCCACAGTCATGTCAAGTTCAACAGAAGGGATGTGAAATAAAATCTTGTAAGTAATGGTTATAAGCCGAAAACTGTCCATTATGTCAGATATTAGACGACCCGAGGCGCGTTAGCGCCGAGGAGAGTCTAATATCTGACATAATGGTCAGTTTGAGGCTTATAACTTACTTAAAACATTTCACCATTGTCGAACACTTCCATTGTTAACTTATTGGACAGTCACAGGTAAGGTCTCGTTCTGCTTGGATGACTACCTGGCACTGTTCATCAAGTTAGGCCAAAGAAAACCAGTTTTGGTTTTTCTTCTGTCTTTATCAATAGTAGAAATCATCGAAAGGTGTTTTATATCGATGAATATGAAAATTAACTTTGTTTAGTCTTATTTATCCGCATTGCGACATTTTTTATATATACTACGCATGCGTAAAAGTCAGTTCTACTAAATTCTTTACAATTTATTCATTTTACAACGCAATGACCACGGATGAAGACGTACATTTTAATTTTGAAAAAAAGACCTTCAGAATCGGGTGTTTTGACGATGCCATTTATTGATTACACCAAGATGCCTAAGTTCAGGTTTTTACTGTGAAATCCGGATATATATTCTTATGTTTCGGAATTTGCAAGAAACAGTTCCCGTTAAAAGGTAATTTTTGTAAAGCAATAGGATTTGAAGGATTTTACTCAAACAACTGTTTATTAAAGCATTTTCTATGAAATTGGGAGATTATTCCTGATGTATTTTTTAAAAATGCAATTCTCTTTTGTGAGCAGGCTTCGAACTCGGAAGGATTTTACACCAGCCACTCCTTAAAACGACAGATACTCGATTAAACGACGCAGGACTAGTTGGACAAATGGTCATAAATCACCGGACGAAATTACAGATTCCGTTGGAATTTCGTGAGCTAAATTTTGTGCTAAATGCGGAAAAATGGATATTTCAATAAACAAAAAGCCCAAGGTTGTGTGTAAGAAAACACATGCTTCTCATTCATCTTTTGTGTCCATTGGATTCTATATATGTTCCGTGGATCAATCATTGTGAAATGAATCTATTATATAGCAATGAACGGTGAATTTAGGAAATTTATAATCGGAGCCACGGATGCGTTTACAATAATGAATCTGAGACATTCAATTTACTGGATTATTTGTGCCATTTTCAATAGGATTTTTTGTGAAATATTAACATTTAACGCTACTAATTTCCTACATTGTTCATATTAAATTGTTTGATTTGTCATTGACTTTTACGTGGTGCTTACTTATTTGCCTCGCTCTTTGTTCTCATTTTAACGTTACCTGTACCTGTCCAATAAGTTGAATCTTATTGGACACCTACAGATAACTTATTGGACGGGGTGCAGGACAATAACAAATTTATTGAACCAGGTTTAACAAAAGATGACGTCACAAAAATGTTTTAAATTACATCTATAAATGAGAATCTCTCTCTCTCTCTCTCTCTCTCTCTCTCTCTGTGTGTGTGGTGTGTGAGGTGTGAGGGGGTGTTTGTCGTGTGTGTGTGTGTAATAAATATTATTGTCTATATTAAATTATATTTGTCATGTAAGATTCAACTAAAGTTATGAAAAATTTATCTCTCTCTCTCTCTCTCTCTCAGAAAATACGTATTTATTGAGACCCTGATGAGACTTAATATTTGTCTTGTAAATTATAATAATGCATGTACATCTGAAGTTGGGAATAAAATTCCATCATTCTGGGGAAATATAAATGCCCTGCAAGAGATATAAACAGTAAAATGTAATCTCATGAAGTCATGTGAATTTTGCACGGGATTTTTCTTAGTGTGCAAAACCGTGTAAATTTCCCTATTGTTTACTGTGAACCAGGTGTTTGTACTAGGTGACCTTTGTGGTCAACAATTCGTAAATTTCAGCTATCCGTATTATGCAATGGTACAATTCTACACAGGTTGTTTGAAATCTGAAAAATCATTCGTAATATGGGTGGCTAGAAAGATAAACAACAACATAGAGTATGTGCATGTTCATTTTAAACAGATATTACGATGTTGGAAATAAAGACTGCCAGTTATGTTAACATTTAAGCGGAGGACTAGTACATGTAGATTTTATTGTTTGCATAATTAAATAACCCAGTTACAATAGTTATTTTAACAAATAAACAAATATTAAATTCAAAATGGCTGCGACGAAAAATATGGCGGCCCCCGATGTCCGTTTTGTTGATAGAATAAATTCAAAATTTTAAACCAACTGGTATTTTAATATTTAAATTAAGTTTTAAATTGCACGATTATGATTATTTGGATTTAAAATAAATTAATTATGAATTATTTATTTATTTTTTTTCCTATCACGTGACGTTTTTGAGGTCTATGATTGGTCAATAACAGAGCGCGGATTTTTTCATGGACGATTTGAATGTTGTGATGTTGAAAGTGTTGATAGAAAATAAGGAGAGAAAACCAGTTGGTAAGGCGATATTTATGCTAACATTTTAATGATTTTGGTAAAGAATACTTAGTACCACTCGAAGTACATTCCAAAAAGAAGAAATATTGGGAATGAACAAAATTCTTTGCGTGTGAATCTTGTATTTCTTGTTTGTTTTGATTGGTATACTGAAGCAAAGAGATTGAAAGTAGTATTTGAAACACATATTTTTCAGCATTTAGTATAATATTGATAAAATACGTTTTTCTTTGTTACATCTATTCCCAAAATTGTTTAATTTTAGATTCCCTGAACTGTTATAATAAATGTGAAGCCTTTAATATAAACATCGACATGATCATCATAATGTGATCTATAGCTGCAACGTTAATGTAATGAATTGAGTAAATTAAGATTAATTTTCTAATTTTTTTTAACTAAAGCAGCATACTGGTATATGATTTTTCCATGAGCATCTCTGACTTATGTGCTGACCTGGAGTGAACCTCTTCAAAAAATATGTGCTTAAGGTAAGTATATATTTTTTTCATTTCAAAATTCAATAAATCTATCAATCTAAAACTAATTCCTGTAAGTATAGATCTTTTATTAGTCTTGTTTTCCTTGTTATGGATGAATTAATGAATTTGAATGAATTGATATGAAAGAGTGGTTTCAATTTGATATTCAGATGAGTGCTGGAAATATCTAAATTTTGAACCTTAACAATTTTTTGCAGAATTGAAGAAAAATGATTTGAAGGTTGAAATTGCAAGCATATTTCAACGAAAACTTTGACGACTCCTAGTCACACTGCCTGCCAGCCAAGACATCTGACCAGAGCTCGGTCCCTAAATGAGGGGTGCAGAACACCAGCCAAGACCCTCGGCCACCTCGTCTGACTACCAATGCCGCCTTTCCAGGGATGACCAAGTCTATCAACTAGCTCGGCTGACTACCAGTGCGGTCTGTCAAGGGATGACCAAGTTCATCGACTAGTCCGGCTGACTACCAGTGCGGCTTGTCAAGTTCTTCAACTATCTTGGCCTATTACCAGTGCGGCCTGTCATTTAACGACAAAGTCCAACTAGATTGGCTTACTACCAGCTTTTCAAGGGACGGTCAAGTCCGTCAACTAACTTGACCTACTAGTAACTACCAGTGCAACCTGTCAAGGGATGGCCAAGTCCGTCAACTAACTTGACCCCCTACCAGTGCGACCTTTCACGGGATGGTCAGGTCTGTCAACTAGCTTGGCTTACTACCAGTGCAGCTTGTCAAGGGACGGTTAAGACTGTTGACTAACTTCGCCTACTACCAGTGCGACCTGTCAAGGGATGGCCAAGTCCGTCAACTATCTTGACCAACTACCAGTGCGGACTGTCAAGGGATGGCCAAGTCCTTCGACTAACTTGGCCTACTACAAGTGCGGCATGTCACGGGATGGCTAAGTCTGTCAACTCACTCAGCCTACTTCCAGTGCAGCCTATCTTCAAATAGTAAAGATAAAAACCAAAACTGTATACCTGCAAGGATACCTGTGCAAGGACTGGGGTGGTATGCAGCTAAGAACTGTAACGGAAATCACTGTTTAGAACCTTTCTCATTTTTTAAGTAAAGCTAGATCATGAATAAATACTTAAATAGGGTGTTAATATTTAAAAAGTTATGTCTATACAAATTAGCAAGAGTAGAATGCAGTATGTTAGGTAATTGTACAAAGACCCTAACTGCTATATGCTAAAAATGTATTCTATAAAACAACCAGAGAAATTTCAATCTGTTGAAGATGACATAATGAAAAATAAGGTAGACTTGAAAACATGCATGTGTATTTGATAATGTGCCAAGCTATCTTTATCATGTTTATTAAGTAAAATTATGATTGCCTTTAATTTGTTTTAAATAATCTTTTTTGTATAAATTTCAAAAATCTTTTTGTATAAATTTTAATGAGTATCTTTTTAAAAGCTTGTAATTATTAAGTAAATCCACAACGGGTTAACATAAAGTGCATAATTTCACTGGAACTTTTACAAAAGTTTTTACTAATAGGTATAACTTTTTATGGTTATAACTTTTTGTAGTTATAACTTTTTTGTAACTTTGATGCACTTGCTGTATTTATGTTGAATAAAAGATGAAAAGTTATACAAAAGTTATAACTTTTTTGTAACTAAGTTATAACTAAATTATACCTCACTTAAAACATGCAGTTCCAAACTCCGATAACTTAGTTATAACTTTTTTGTAACTTTTTTTAGTTACAAAAGTTATAATTAAGTTATAACTTTTTTCGGTATGGGGTATTACATTTGGCTGTGTATTCTTTTTAGTGCCTTTGGCGGAAAGAAACATCCGCTAAATCAAGTACAACGCTAAATGACTTGCACATATACTCATGTATACGAAAATAAATAGCTGTGCTAAATCAAATCTACGCTAATCTGTTCAATGATTAATTTCCGCCAAACATCATACACGCCAAATATAATACATTTACAGTAATTATTTACTAACATCTAAACTAGATTGCGGCAATGCATTGCTATACAGCATTCCTTCTCACCACATCACCAAAATTCAGAGAGTGCAAAATTCTGCTGCAAGACTAATTACACACTCCAAAAAATCTGATCAAATAACTCCAACTCTAATTCATCTTCATTGGCTCCCAGTTGAATATAGAATCCAATATAAAATCCTTTTGTACACTTTCAAATCCCTTCTCAGCCTATCTCCAGTCTACATAAGAGATATCATAACTGTTTACAACCCGCCACGATCACTGCGTTCAGAATCAGCACATCTTCTCCAGGTACCTCGGACACACACTAAAACATACGGAGACCATCGTTTAGACAAGGCCGCATATAGTCTCTGGAACTCACTGCCTTTTAAGCTTTGAGAATTTGCTTTGCTGCCTTGTTTTAAAAAGGGTCTTAAAACACAGCTTTTGAAGCTAGCCTTTAATTTGTGATTCTCTTTTGAATATAAATATGGTTTTATAATAAGACTGTGACATCTTGACTACTTTTATTTACATGTATGTATATATGTATTTCTAATTACTATCTCTTTGATATATTTATGCCCCCCTTCAAAGAAGGGAGGGCATATTGCTTTGCTGCTGTCTGTCGGTCGGTCTGTCTGTCCACTTGGTTTCCGTTCATTTTTTTCACAACCGTTACACATACTGAAATGAAATTTAGTATACGGATATATCACATGATAATCTAGGACAAGTTTTGTTTTGGGTACAATCACACCATTTTTGACAGAGTTATGCCCCTTGAACTTAGAAAAATCCAATTATTTGCAGTTTCCGTTCATTTTCTTCACAACCGTTGCACATACTGAAATGAAATTTAATATACGGATATATCACATGAATATCTAGGACAAGTTCTGTTCTGGGTACGATCGCACCATTTTTGACAGAGTTATGCCCCTTGGACTTAGAAAAACTCCAATTATTTGCAGATTCCGTTCATTTACATTGCAACCGTTGCTCATACTGAAATGCAATTTAGTGTACAGATTTACCACATAATTATCTAGGTCAAGTTCTGTTTTGGGTACGTTCGCACCATTTTTGACAGAGTTATGCCCCTTGTACTTAGAAAAATTCCAATTATTTGCAGTTTTCGTTCATTTTCTTTGCAACCGTTGCACATACTGAAATGAAATTTAGTGTACAGATTTATCAGATGAATTTTGTTTTAGGTACGATTGTGCTATTTTTGACAGAGTTATGCCCTTTAGGCTTAGAAAAATTATAATTATTTGCAGTTTCCATTCATTTTCTTCACAACCGTTGCACATTCTGAAATGAAATTTAGTGTACAGATATATGGCATGAATATCTAAGGTCAAGTTTTGACTTGGATACGATTGCACCATTTTTGACAGAGTTAAGCCCTTTTGGACTTGGAAAAATTCCAATTTGGGGGGGATGGGGGCATAAGTGTTTTACAAACATCTCTTATTTAATTGTAAAGTGCTCTAGAGGACTTAAATGGATAAAGCGCTACATAAATTTTATATTTATACAATTACAATTACATTGTGCTGAATAATTACTGACCTATTATCATGTTAAAGAACTGGACTTTTTTGTCATTTCATTCAAGGAGTAATTGTTCTAACTGTCATACACAGCCCCAAAACTTTCAGAACTTTGATTGCAATTGGGCAGAAAAAGACATTTCTTCAAGAGTGATTTTTTTCATGAATTGTTTTCAGATGAGTTCAAAGTTGAAAATGATCACTGCATCAAAATTAGATTTTCTGCACACTCTGAGAAAAATGCTTTTTTATAGAAATAAATTGATTTGGTAGCTAAACAAAGCTACCTCAAGTAGGTAAATAAAGCTTAGTAGGTAAATCAAGCTACGTAGCTAAATCTAGTGATTGTACCAACCTGTTGAACGGTTCAGAATCGGACGGAAAACAACGTTTCGCATCTCGTTAGATCTGATGATCCGCGGCTGTCAACTCGACGTGATACGACCCTTCGGATCAAGTTACTGTTATGATAATATATATATAATAGCTGAAAGTCTGTGTGTTTTCAATATCAACTTCATCTCTTTGCTTCCTACAAGTTGCTATTTTCAAAGGATAGGTACTTTCATTTTCAATTTTGGATAGGTTGTTCCTGTATCGGTTTGTACCGATATTTTAATGCTTGTATCGTAAACTTTTTCTCAGAGGAAAATATCGGTATGTATCAGAGTATCGGTATATCGTCCCACCCGTATATTTAAATTTCCAGGAATTAAAGGGTTTAAGCTGAAAATAACTACAAAATTAAATTAAAAAAACCTTTTTGAGATTGTATATGCCTTTTATCCCAAAACAGCTACAGATACTGTAATGTAAATATTGTGCAAGATTTTCTGCGCACAGTTCTTGAGTATTTTTCCACTTTCTGCATTGAACAGTCAACTATTTCATTCCCTGATATTCTTGACATATTCTATTTCCTATCTATATAAGTACTTTAAATCACTTTTAATTCGCGAGGACTTTATTTTCGCGTAATTGCACGAGACAGTGTGCTCGCTAAAATTTAATTCTCGGGTATAATAGTATTCCTTAAGATTATATAGAACAGTAACAAAAATTCGTGAAAATTTTGTCTCGCTTATCAAGAGACGATGACGATCCAGCGAAAATATGGTGTCGCGAAAATTTAGTGATCTACAGTATATGTTTTAACAACCTCCCAACTCTCTGTGTTTGTATAGACCAGAGGCCTGTTCAACAGAGAGAAAGTTTGCGAGCCGTCGCCAAAATTCCTTACAACTCCAACGGATATGTTCGCGACTCGCGAGCGATCACACTGTTGAACAGGTCTCTGTAAACTCTTGTTTTAAATTTATTGTCGCATGGCAGGAAAGAATTCAAAACACATAAAATGTTAAATTAAAAATTTTAAAGGGTTAAGGAAGTGGATAAAATGTACAGATGGGTTATAGAATATGTCTAGCATAAGGGAATAAAAGATAGTTGGTTTTCCAAGGATGGAAAAGGATTTAATTCATCCCTTAACATGCACATAAATTCTTGTGCCCTAAATTGCACAATATTTGCATTACGGAATCTATTGCATTATGGTCAAATACAAATAAAAAACCATCATGCTACAGTTCAGCAGTTACTCACGAACAGCCTAAGCATGACTGATGAGTATTCATATTAACACCTAGTACTTTACAACTTCTGAGACGATTAGCTGCAATGATGTAGCCCTCTCCCATTTTTTTTATCTGATATTTTCTGGAGAGGGCTACAATTCCTCAGCATTTCTGTAATGATGCAAATGTACTTTTTTGAAATATGGCCAAGGCTTAAAAAAAAATAAGTTTGTTTTCTGTAACATTCCCAAAAATTAAGGGTTGGTAGGTCGGGATTTTTTTTTTTTTGTTTGCTTATGAATCAGTGGTCAAACATCCCCGGACTGAATATACCAGAGGCCTGTTCAGCAGAGCGAACGTTTGCGAGCACTCGCCAAAATTCCTTATACAGTGAAAACTGTCTAATCCGACACTATGAATTCCGACGGTAAATTTCTTTCCCATTTTAGTATTTTCCTTGTTTTTAACACTGTACAATCCGACACCCTGTCTATTCCGACACAAAATTAGTCTCCCAGTGCATGTCGGATTAGACAGGTTTCACTGTACCTCCAATAGTAATTTTGGCAAACGCTCGCGAACTTTCGCTCTGCTGAACAGGCCTCAGGTGTCATATTTACAGTGGACACCCAACATGGCATCCAAAATGGCTGCCTAGCAGCAGAAAACGAACTTCAGAAAGTTGTAGGGGGAAACTGTTGTTACAATAATGATTACCACTTATATTTAAGGTAAATGTAAACTAGGTTGACATATTTTATGTCTCAAGTTAAGCTACAACCTATTTTTAAAAAAAAAAATAAATGGAATCAGCTGATTGATCAAACGCAGTTTTGCCATTTGTCAGGAAAAAAAAAATAAACCCGGGGATAATTTGAATGGGTCTGTCGGGTTACAGGAAACAAACATAATTTTTTTTTAAGGCCCAACTGCAGAAAAAATAAATTGTTTTTACATTAAACTTACTTCTAAAAAGGCAAACTTTTTATTCATTGTCAACAACATAGACAATTAAATGCAAAAAAACAGATAAGATAAATCTGCTTGTTTACCAGCTCTCATCAGAAGCCATGAAGGTAGTTAGTGTTGGTTCATATCATGTCCCACTCCTCTGTAGGAGACTCGGGTTGAGTAGGACCACTAAAAATACTAAACTGATTTCTCACGACAGATGAGTGATGTGGGCCATGGTTGTTTTCTACGACTTGTAAACTGTACCATAAAATTAAGACCTGCACTTAATCTTAAGTTATAGCTTTTCTTTTTATTTTTACAGTAAAGGAACTATGTGTTACCTATAATTTGGATGCAGAAAGAGTAGCAGCTGAGTGGATTGCATTTTCAAATGTACGGAAAAATCTCACTATCTCTTTGGAAAACCTGGATGTATTTGATAGAGAGGTAACTTGATCCATTTTCAGCTTACCAGAGTCAAAGGCTCAAGTAAGATTTTATGTTCAAAAGTGTCTGTTCTCTGTCTTTGTGTATATCATGTGTTGTTAAATGTCAATAGTTTTTACATTTACCACTGGGCCAATTTCAACCAAACAAAGCATGCTTTAATTAATGGAGGGGATTCAAATTATTGTACATGCAGGGAAGAATAAAGAATTTGTATAAAAAAAAAAAAAAAAAAAATTATTGGTATGATAAATCTTTTCAAAAATCTAAACAAACATTAGACAAGAAAAAATGAACTTGTTTGAAAGCCATACTGCAAAATATAGGTACAGATATATTCAAATCATAACCCCTAATGGGAAGGATGGGGCTACAATAAAAGATCAAAGTTTAACGAAGCATTACTTATATGCAGGGGTCTAGAATTTGTTTTATAACTCACTTGCCCAAGGGCAAGTGATACAATAATTTCACTTGCCCGCCTAAAAAATTCACTTGCCCAACAAAAACGATAAAACAATCAAGTATTAAGATTTTATTGATATATCCTGGCATTTTTCCCATGGTTCAAATTTGTGATTATAATTTCCTCCATTTAAAATATTTATGCTATTTATGTCTCTGATATACTACAAATAATAATATGCTATATTGCATTGTATTTTTGATATAGATAGTTCATTTCAATATTTCCACTTACCTGCCTCCTTAACTATTTGCAATTTCCCTCTAGTTCCCCATACAATGCGTCGATATATTTTTTTAGAGTAACTACGGTATCACCTCCAGTTATCCACCTTAACTATAACTCTTCAGTTTTCTCTCGACGCCATATTGCACATGCGGTTTCTCATACAGTGCAAATTAAAGTTTATATTGGCGTTTTTAGATGCGTTTATCCCGTTGTAATTATGGAGAAAGAGTTTAAAGACTGTTCTAAATGTTCCAGTAAGATGAACATTCTAGATGATCACGTTTTTTAGCTCTACTGGTCAGAGACCAGAAGAGCTTATGCGATGGTAATGCGTCCGTCGTCCGTCCGTCTGTCTGTCTGTCTGTCTGTCTGTCTGTCCGTCTGTCTGTCTGTAAACAATTTTTCAAAATGCTACTCCTCCTACAGTTTTGGTCGTCCCATGCATTTCGACTATACAGAAAAAAAGATCACTAGAACCTTTGGTTATATGAAAAGAAAGGTGTTGGACCTTCAAACGGCACTATATCCAAACAGCTATTATACACCCTATCAAATATATCACGGCGTCAATAAAAGAATTATTTAAATATTTCAAAAAATACTAATTTCATTCTAAGAAAAGCCACGCAGCTGTATACAGACAATTCAAAATAATGTTTCATGGACCGACAGGTTGTTAAATTCCTCTCATCACTATAATTACCCCATCCCTTAAAATGAATACAATGTCTTCCTTCTAAGCAGAGAATGTCAGTCGGTTGATTTGTTTTTGGTACATGCATGTATACATGTAGTTTAAGGGTTGAATTCCGAGACTGAAAGTTACGACCTATTTTTATGTAAACCAATAATAATACATGACATGTTATGCCCTGCCATGAATATGGCCAAGGCATTTGGTGTTTGTCGAACGTCTTCCATCCTTCCTACTTTCTGTCCTTTCGTCTCTCCTTGTGTCACACTTTGCCTTTAGCTCAGTTCAAAGCTCAGTTTCAAACAAACTATCCAAGATATTTTTATCAATCTTTATATACTGAAAGAAATTAATTAGAGTTATGCAATTGCATTAACATTTTTTTAAACTTGACTTTATATACATGTACATGTATATACCTCACTTTTCTTAAATAAGTGTTTAGCTCAATTTTAAACATACCATTTAAAATGGTGTTATCAAACTTCACATGTTGATGCATATTGATGAGAGCTATTTAATGGCATCACCATTTTTGAACTTGGCCTTTCTTTCGACCTTGACCTAACTCTTTTTATCTCAATTTTAAATCTAACGAGAGTTTGTTATTGCTTAGCACAAGGTCATTTGAAAAGATCAAGGTCACACATACAAGTATTCCTTTACAGT
>PRKT01000288.1:625421-670042 GCA_003671525.1 Saccostrea glomerata
TGAGAATCTCTCTCTCTCTCTCTCTCTCTCTCTCTCTCTGTGTGTGTGGTGTGTGAGGTGTGAGGGGGTGTTTGTCGTGTGTGTGTGTGTAATAAATATTATTGTCTATATTAAATTATATTTGTCATGTAAGATTCAACTAAAGTTATGAAAAATTTATCTCTCTCTCTCTCTCTCTCCCAGAAAATACCTATTTATTGAGACCCTGATGAGACTTAATATTTGTCTTGTAAATTATAATAATGCATGTACATCTGAAGTTGGGAATAAAATTCCATCATTCTGGGGAAATATAAATGCCCTGCAAGAGATATAAACAGTAAAATGTAATCTCATGAAGTCATGTGAATTTTGCACGGATTTTTCTTAGTGTGCAAAACTGTAAATTTCCCTATTGTTTACTGTGAACCAGGTGTTTGTACTAGGTGACCTTTGTGGTCAACAATTCGTAAATTTCAGCTATGTGTATTATGCAATGGTACAATTCTACACAGGTTGTTTGAAATCTGAAGAAAGTCAGTCGTAATATGGGTGGCTAGAAAGATGAACAACAACATAGAGTATGTGCATGTTCATTTTAAACAGATATTACGATGTTGGAAATAAAGACTCCCAGTTATGTTAATATTTAAGCGGAGGACTAGTACATGTAGATTTTATTGTTTGCATAATTAAATAACCCAGTTACAATAGTTATTTTCACAAATAAACAAATATTAAATTCAAAATGGCGGCGACGAAAAATATGGGGCCCCCGATGTCCGTTTTGTTGATAGAATAAATTCAAAATTTTAACACCAACTGGTATTTTGATATTTAAATTAAGTTTTAAAATGCACAATTATGATTATTTGGATTTAAAATAAATTAGTTATGAATTATTTATTTAATTTTTTCCTATCACGTCACGTTTTTGAGGTCTATGATTGGTCAACAACAGAGCGCGGATTTTTTCATGGACGATTTGAATGTTGTGATGTTGAAAGTGTTGATAGAAAATAAGGAGAGAAAACCAGTTGGTAAGGCGATATTTATGCTTACATTTTAATGATTTTGGTAAAGAGTACTAAGTACCACTCGAAGTACATTCCAAAAAGAAGAAATATTGGGAATGAACAAAATTCTATGCGTGTGAGTCTTGCATTTCTTGTTTGTTTTGATTGGTATATCGAATGACAAAAACTGAAGCAAAGAGATTGAAAGTATTTGAAACACATATTTTTCAGCATTTAGTATAATATTGATAAAATATGTTGTTCTTTGTCACATCTATTCCCAAAATATTTTAATTTTAGATTCCCTGAACTGTTATAATAACGTGAAGCCTTTAACATAAACATCGACATGATCATGATGATCATAACATGATCTATAGCTGCAACGTTAATGTAATGAATTGAGTAATTTAAGATTAATTTTCAATTTTTTTTTTTTTAAAGCAGCATACTGGTATATGATTTTTCCATGAGCATCTCTAACTTATGTGCTGACCTGGAGTGAAATTCTTAAAAAAATATTATGTGCTTAAGGTAAGTATATATTTTTTTCATTTCAAAATTCAATAAATCTATCAATCTAAAACTAATTCCTGTAAGTATAGATCTTTTATTAGTCTTGTTTTCCTTGTTATGGATGTATTAATGAATTTGAATGAATTGATATGAAAGAGTGCACGTGGTTTCAAGTTGATATTCAGATGAGTGCTGGAAATATCTAAATTTTGAACCTTAACAATTTTTTGCAGAATTGAAGAAAAATGATTTGAAGGTTGAAATTGCAAGCATATTTCAACGAAAACTTTGACGACTCCTAGTCACACTGCCTGCCAGCTAAGACATCTGACCTGAGCTCGGTCCCTAAATGAGGGGTGCAGACCACCAGCCAAGACCCTCGGCCACCTCGTCTGACTACCAATGCGGCCTGTCCAGGGATGACCAAGTCTATCAACTAGCTCGGCTGACTACCAGTGCAGCCTGTCAAGGGATGAACAAGTTCATCGACTATAGTTCGGCTGACTACCAGTGCGGCTTGTCAAGTTCTTCAACTATCTTGGCCTATTACCAGTGCGGCCTGTCATTGAACGACCAAGTCCAACTAGATTGGCTTACTACCAGCTTTTCAAGGGACGGTCAAGTCCGTCAACTAACTTTCAAGGGACGGTCAGGTCTGTCAACTAGCTTGGCTTACTACCAGTGCAGCTTGTCAAGGGATGGTTAAGACTGTTGACTAACTTCGCCTACTACCAGTGCGACCTGTCAAGGGATGGCCAAGTCCGTCAACTATCTTGACCAACTACCAGTGCGGACTGTCAAGGGATGGCCAAGTCCTTCAACTAACTTGGCCTACTACAAGTGCGGCATGTCAAGGGATGGCTAAGTCTGTCAACTCACTCAGCCTACTTCCAGTGCAGCCTATCTTCAAATAGTAAAGATAAAAACCACATCTGTATACCTGCAAGGATACCTGTGCAAGGACTGGGGTTGTATGCAGCTAAGAACTGTAACGGAAATCACTGTTTAGAACCTTTCTCATTTTTGAAGTATAGCTAGATCATGAATAAATAGGGTGTTTATATTTAAAAAGTTATGTCTATACAAATTAGCAAGAGTAGAATGCAGTACGCTAGGTAATTGTACAAAGACCCTAAATTGCTATATGCTAAAAATTTATTCTTTAAAACAACCAGAGAAATTTCAATCTGTTGAAGATGACATGATGAAATATAAGGTAGACTTGAAAACATGCATGTGTATTTGACAATGAGCAAAGCTATCTTTATCATGTTTATTAAGTAAAATTGTAATTGCCTTTAATTTGTTTTAAATAATCTTTTTTGTATGAATTTCAAAATTCTTTGTGTATAAATTTTAATGAGTATCTTTTTTTTTTATTATTTTTTTTTTTTATTTATTTATTTCAACTTTCACATTTATATCAAATAAGTATATACAAAAGTATGTTCACAAATATATCTTCCTTCAAGTATCTATTATAGATAGGTATACAAGTATTAAAACTACAGAAAGACATCCACATACACAAGTTCACATTCGATTAAACACATGTGAAAGTTGTTTGAATATAGGATAGAAAAAGGAGGAGAAGAAGAAAGAGAGAGAGAGGGAGAGAGAGAAGAACATTAAAAAAAGAAAATCAAAAACAAAATATATATATCTATATATATAGGGGGCATAGTGTTGTTTTTTTTTCTTTACATTAAGGGGGGTGTAAAGATTAAGATTTTGTTTCTTGAAAAAATTCTTAAATACATTACATATGTATTTGTAGACTTGTACATATGAATCATATCATATCACAAATGCTCTGCCAGTTATTCTCATACTCTGTATATTTACATTGTTTCTAAAGTAAAAATTTCTCAATCAAGAATCTTTCCACAATAATTGTTTTTAAAGTCATTATACTTAGAACAGAAGGATTTTTATATTTAGTCGAAAAAATATAATTCTTAGTTATCAGTGTCATCAAATTTTGCACTTTATGGACATCCTTATTCTTATGTTTACCAAATAATATTGTTGTTCTGTCAAAAATTACAGATATATTAAACTTACACAAAAACCATTCTTCAATATCACTCCAAAGCTCTTTTACTAAATTACATTCAACAAAAAGATGTTCAATTGACTCAATGTCAGTCTTACAGAAACTGCATGCTGGAGATTCTTTTATCTTAAGTTTAAAAAGATATAAATTTGTAGGAACTATTCTATGTAAAATTTGAAATTGTAGCCACTGCAGTTTAGATTCCTGTGTAATTTTAAATGGGAGTTCAAAAATTTTACTCCATTCTTGCATGGTGAATAGATATCCCTTTTCATTCCATTTTAAAATGGAAGTACTTGTTTCTTTCTTTCTATTAATAAGAATGTCATACATGTCTTTACAGCCTTTCATATTAATGTAAAACATCTTCACAGAACTGGGTAAATTTGGACCATAAGAAAGAAATATATTCATTTGGTTTTTGCTAACAAATCTATCGCACACAGCCTGTTTCAAACCAGAAAATTCAACAAAATTTGTTTTTACACCAAGGTCTTTAAAAGCGTCTAAACTTAAGAAATTATTATCTAAGTTGAACAAGTCACTTATGAAAACAAAACCAGCATTAAAGTAGCTTTTAAGAAAGACAGAAGACCCACCTATGATTATTTTTGGATTATACCATATGTGTTCTTGGAATATCTTTTTATTTTTCTCTTGCTCTGCAAAGCATATTTTGAGCCAGCTTTTAAGGACATCTACCCAAAAAGTGTTTGTTATTTTCTTACATAATTTAGCAGTAAAGTCTGTACCCATTAACCAAAGATTTTTAATATCTGTGTTTATTTGTGATTGAAATAATTTTACCCACTTAGAATCAGAATGAATTAATCTTCTTATCCAACTTGATTTTAATGCTATTATAAACTCTGAATAATCAACCATTCTAAGGCCGCCATCTCTGTAGTCTTGAATTATAGTATTTCTTTTTATTTTATGGACTTTACTTCCCCAAAGAAAAAAATAAACTTCATCCTCAAATACTTTTATAATTTCTAATGGTGGATTAGGTAAAGTAAGAATCAAGTGATTTAATTTAGGGATAATCAATGTCTTAATTACAGTTAACCTACCAATGGGGGTTAATTTTCTTAGTTTCCACTGATTCAATACCTTTTTAATTTCACTTAACTTTGATGTATAATTAAGATTAATCATGTCTTTTAAATTTACAGAAAACTTAATCCCTAAAAGATCAAAAGTTGTGCTATTCCAGTCTAACTTCCACCTAGAATGATGATATACATCTTTTGAAAATTTTTTACTACCAATCCATATCATTTTTGTTTTTTGAATATTTATTTTGAGCCCTGATAAATTTGCGTATCTTTTTAAAAGCTTGTAATTAAGTAAATCCACAATGGGTTAACATAGAGTGCATAATTTCACTGGAACTTTTACAAAAGTTTTTATTAATAGGTATAACTTTTTATGGTTATAACTTTTTGTAGTTATAACTTTTTTTAGGTATAACTTTTCTGTAACTTTTTCATAACTTTCTTTAGGTATAACTTTTTTGTAACTTTTTCATAACTTTATAATAGGTATAACTTTTTTTTAGCTATAACTTTTCATAGGTATAACTTTTTTGTAACTTTTTCATAACTTTATACCAGGTATAACTTTTTTTAGTTATAACTTTTCCTGGGTATAACTTTTTTCGGGTATAACTTTTTTGTAACTTTTTCATAACTTTTTTCGGGTATAACTTTTTTGTAACTTTTCCACTGTTTATTTGGGTATAACCATAACTTAAGTATAACTTTGTAACTTTTATATAACTTTTTGTGTAACTTTTAATAAGTATAACTTTTTGTAGTTATAACTTTTTTGTAACTTTGATGCACTTGCTGTATTTATGTTGAATAAAAGATGAAAAGTAATACAAAAGTCATAACTTTTTTGTAACTAAGTTATAACTAAATTATACCTCACTTAAGAAATTGGGTTCCAAACTCCGATAACTTAGTTATAACTTTTTTATAACTTTTTTTAGTTACAAAAGTTATAATTAAGTTATAACTTTTTTCGGTATGGGAAGCGACACTCAACAACATTCACTGACTTATCAAACTAAAAATTTATTAGCATTCTAAGCTTAAAATAACTTAAGAATCTCATGTAATTTTAATGGAGTACATCTTCGACAGTATCTTATTTTTCGATTCGGCATTTATTCAAAATTATCACACAAGCCAATTGATTGATCACATCATGAAATCAAAAAATAAGACAGTTCCCATACCGAAAAAAGTTATAACTTAATTATAACTTTTGTAACTAAAAAAAGTTACAAAAAAGTTATAACTAAGTTATCGGAGTTTGGAACTGCATGTTTTAAGTGAGGTATAATTTAGTTATAACTTAGTTACAAAAAAGTTATAACTTTTGTATAACTTTTAATCTTTTATTCAACATAAATACAGCAAGTGCATCAAAGTTACAAAAAAGTTATAACTACAAAAAAGTTATACTTATTAAAAGTTACACAAAAAGTTATAAAAAAGTTACAAAGTTATACTTTAGTTATACCCAAATAAACAGTGGAAAAGTTACAAAAAAGTTATACCCGAAAAAAGTTATAAAAAAGTTACAAAAAAGTTATACCCGAAAAAAGTTATACCTAGGAAAAGTTATAACTAATAAAAGTTATACCTAGTATAAAGTTATGAAAAAGTTACAAAAAAGTTATACCTATGAAAAGTTATACCCGAAAAAAGTTATACCTATTATAAAGTTATGAAAAAGTTACAAAAAAGTTATACCCAAAGAAAGTTATGAAAAAGTTATAGAAAAGTTATACCTAAAAAAAGTTATAACTACAAAAAGTTATAACTACAAAAAGTTATAACCATAAAAAGTTATACCTATTAATAAAAACTTTTGTAAAAGTTCCAGTGAAATTATTCACTTTATGTTAACCCCTTGTGGATTTACTTAATTACAAGCTTTTAAAAAGATACTCATTCAAATTTATACAAAAAGATTTTTGAAATTTATACAAAAAAGATTATTTAAAACAAATTAAAGGCAATTACAATTTTACTTAATAAACATGATAAAGATAGCTTGGCTCATTGTCAAATACACATGCATGTTTTCAAGTCTACCTTATTTTTCATCATGTCAACTTCAACAGATTGAAATTTCTCTGATTGTTTTATAGAATACATTTTTAGCATATAGCAATTAGCCTAAGGGTCTTTGTACAATTACCTAGCATACTGCATTCTACTCTTGCTAATTTGTATAGACATAACTTTTTAAATATCAACACCCTATTTATTCATGATCTTGTTATACTTCAATAATGAGAAAGGTTCTAAACAGTGATTTCCGTTACAGTTCTTAGCTGCATACCACCCCAGTCCTTGCACAGGTATCCTTGCAGGTATACAGTTGTGGTTTTTATCTGTATTATTTGAAGATAGGCTGCACTGGAAGTAGGCTGAGATAGTTGACAGACTTAGCCATCCCTTGACAGTCCGCACTGGTAGTTGGTCAAGATAGTTGACGGACTTGGCCATCCCTTGACAGTTCGCACTGGTAGTTGGTCAAGATAGTTGACGGACTTGGCCATCCCTTGACAGGTCGCACTGATAGTAGACAAAGTTAGTCAACAGTCTTAACCATCCTTTGACAAGCCGCACTGGTAGTAAGCCGAGCTAGTTGACAGACCTGACCATCCCTTGAAAGGCCGCACTGGTAGGGGGTCAAGTTAGTTGACGGACTTGGCCATCCCTTGACAGGTTGCACTGGTAGTAGGTCAAGTTAGTTGATGGACTTGACCATCCCTTGACAGGTCGCACTTGTAATAAGCCAATCTAGTTGGACTTGGTCGTTCAATGACAGGCCGCACTGGTAATAGGCCAAGATAGTTGAAGAACTTGACAAGCCGCACTGGTAGTCAGCCGAACTAGTCGATGAACTTGGTCATCCCTTGACAGGCCGCACTGGTAATCAGCCGAGCTAGTTGATGGACTTGGTCGTCCCTGGACAGGCTGCATTGGTAGTCAGACGAGGTGGCCGAGGGTCTTGGCTGGTGGTCTGCACCCCTCATTTAGGGAACGAGCTGGTCAGACGTCTTGGCTGGCAGGCAGTGTGACTAGTAGTCGTCAAAGTTTTCGTTGAAATATGCTTGCAATTTCATCCTTCAAATCACTTTACTTCAATTCTGCAAAAAATTGTAAAGGTTCAAAATTTAGATATTTCCAGCACTCATTTGAATATCAAATTGAAACCACTCTTTCATATCAATTCATTCAAATTCATTAATTCATCCATAAGGAAAATTTACAAGACTAATAAAAGATCTATACTTACAGGAATTAGTTTTAGATTGATAGATTTTTTGAATTTTGAAATGAAAAAAAATATATAGTATATTACTTACCTTAAGCACATAATATTTTTTGAAGAATTTCACTCCAGGTCAGCACATAAGTCAGAGATGCTCATGGAAAAATCATTAACCAGTATGCTGCTTTAATGAAAAAAAAATTAGAAAATACATCTTAAATTACTCAATTCATTACATTAACGTTGCAGCTATAGATCATGTTATGATCATCATGATCAAGTCGATGTTTATATTAAAGGCTTCACATTATTATAACAGTTCAGGAAATCTAAAATTAAAACAATTTTGGGAATAGATGTGACAAAGAACAACATATTTTATCAATATTATACTAAATGCTGAAAAATATGTGTTTCAAATACTTTCAATCTCTTTGCTTCAGTTTTTGTCATTCGATATACCAATCAAAACAAACAAGAAATACAAGATTCACACGCATAGAATTTTGTTAATTCCCAATATTTTTTCTTTTTGGAATGTACTTCGAGAGGTACTAAGTATTCTTAACCAAAATCATTAAAATGTTAGCATAAATATCGCCTTACCAACTGGTTTTATCGCCTTATTTTCTATCAACACTTTCAACATCACAACATTTAAATCGTCCATGAAAAAATCCGCGCTCTGTTGTTGACCAATCATAGACCTCAAAAACGTCACGTGATAGGAAAAAATTAAATAAATAATTCATAATTAATTTATTTTAAATCCAAATAATCATAATTGTGCAATTTAAAACTTAATCTAAATATTTAAAATACCAATTGGTGTTAAAATTTTGAATTTATTCTATCAACGAAACGGACATCGGGGGCCGCCATATTTTTCGTCGCCGCCATTTTGAATTTAATATTTGTTTATTTGTGAAAATAACTATTATAACTGGGTTATTTAATTATGCAAACAATAAAATCTACATGTACTAGTCCTCCGCTTAAATGTTAACATAACTGGCAGTCTTTATTTCCAGCATCGTAATATCTGTTTAAAATGAACATGCACATACTCTATGTTGTTGTTTATCTTTCTAGCCACCCTTATTACGACTGATTTTCTTCAGATTTCAAACAACCTGTGTAGAATTGAACCATTGCATAATACACATAGCTGAAATTTACGAATTGTTGACCACAGAGGTCACCTAGTACAAACACCTGGTTCACAGTAAACAATAGGGAAATTTACACAGTTTTGCACACGAAGAAAAATCCGTGCAAAATTCACATGACTTCATGAGATTACATTTTACTGTTTATATCTCTTGCAGGGCATTTATATTTCCCCAGAATGATGGAATATTTATTCCCAACTTCAGATGTACATGCATTATTATAATTTACAAGACAAATATTAATTAAGTCTCATCAGGGTCTCAATAAATACGTATTTTCAGAGAGAGAGAGAGAGAGAGATAAATTTTTCCCAACTTTCGTTGAATCTTATACATGACAAATATAATTTAATATAGACAATAATATTTATTACACACACAAATATAATTTAATATAGACAATAATATTTATTACACACACACACAACAAACACCCTCACACACCACAGAGAGAGAGAGAGAGAGAGAGAGAGAGAGAGATATTCTTATTTATAGATGTAATTTACAAGATTTTATTTCACATCACTTTTGTTGAACTTGACATGACTGTGGACAGCATATTTATTAAGAATGAGAAATCAATCATTGATAGTAAACAATAATAATTAATATTGTCTAAGAGCCCAGTGGCAGTCCCTTTTTTTCTTGAAAAAAATTATCTATATAATAATAATATATTCCTATTGAATTTTCCATCTGATTAGCATTAGGAATTGACAAAGTCTTCTGCTGCAGTACGTGTTTGAAAAAAAAAACCCAACATTTTGAACATGATCAAAATTCATTCAAATTAACACTTAATATGTTATTTTTGAAAAAAAAGTAAGAGTGTCAAAAACGTGAACATTTATACTGCTTATGCTTGAAAATGGGTAAGTTCAGAAAAGTTACATTTTAGTTATACATGAAAATGACAAAGTCCAGAAAAGTTATGTTTTAGTTATACATGAAAATGGCTAAGTCCAAAAAGTTACATTTTAGTTATACATGAAAATGACAAAGTCCAGAAAAGTTATGTTTTAGTTACAGGGGTTAGTCTTGCACCCACCTGAGAGATTAGGGTTAGTCCTTGCACAAGTATTCTATTGATTCAGGTTAGTCTCGCATCCATCTGAGAGATTAGGGTTAGTCCTCAAACATTACTCAACAGATTAGGGTTAGTCTAGCATCTGCCCGTGATATTTCGTCTAAACATCTTTGTCCTTGCATATCATCCAAGAAATTAGGGTTAGTGACTCGTTGTTTTAGATAAGTTACAAAATTCAGTTGCCTCTGTAATTTTTGCAAGATCATAATTCAGCTTCAATGGCATTTAGTTAGTTTGTTTACATCGAAGAATGGCTATAAGTCCAAAAGAAATGACACTAAGCATGCACTGCACATGCTTCGTTCAGAACTATTCTTTGTTTATTGAATAAACAATATTTATATAAGTCTCTTTTTGTCAATAGAATAAAAAAATTTCAAACACTTTTTGAAATATTTTGAGCTTGCTACCAGCCTTCATTAGTTGTGTTTAAAAACGAAGTTTTAAACTAAACTTTTAAGCGTAGAATTCAATTTTGGGGTCAAAAAGACTTTTTTTTACTGAGGTTGCATGCCTACATTTTAGCACCTTTTTCTGGAGACCGGTACAGTAAAGTCCGATTTTTCTGATGTATTTCCATTACTGAAATATATGTCTAGCAGATTTTTCAAGATTGAGCCCATTTATTGCCGAGTATAGAACTACCTTAAATTTGTTCAAATCATACCTTTCTTTAAGCGTCGGGACAATTTATGCATTTACTGAATTGATTTTTTGCCTGTTCCTAGCCACAGTGCTAAGGTGATGTGGCACTTGGGCCTCTTGTTAACTTATGAAGTCAAAAGCCAAGTTTCAAGCTCTTCCTCCAAACAGACTAAAGAATTCTAATAACTTTTGTACTATTAAACCTTACTGGGGTAATATCCTCTGGAAGATTCAATTCAGATGGAGCTGAGAAAGGTTTTTCCTCTTCTGAAATGGCTGAAATATTTAATATTACATGTATGAAGTAATTTGTTTTATATCATATTCTGTTTTCTAAACAAGAAAACATTTCAACAATCTGTCCTAACCATATAATGATTCTTTTTAAACCATCCACATTGTAAAATCTGAGCCGTGGTGTTTTACCTCTTGATCTTTAAAGAAATTTCTGAGAATGTAAGAGAAATGTAAATTTATGCTACAAAAGGATATCTTCATTTAATATAATTTCTCATTTTAAAGCCCTGTTATTTGTTGTTTATTGAAATACATGTACAATATGAGAATTAATACTGTAGATTCCTTTTTTTTCACGAGTACTTATTTTCGCGAATGGGCTCTTCAACGGCAAATCGCGCGAATTATAAATCGCGAATGGACGGTTGATCAAGAAATTTAACATAGATTTCAGCACCATAAAAATAAAGGCAAGTAACTTTATTTCGCGTGTGATGCTTC
This sequence comes from Saccostrea glomerata, assembly GCA_003671525.1. Lineage (NCBI taxonomy): Eukaryota > Metazoa > Mollusca > Bivalvia > Ostreida > Ostreidae > Saccostrea > Saccostrea glomerata. The sequence continues at coordinate 636,930 of PRKT01000288.1, forward strand.
TCGCGAAATTACGCGATAATTAATTCCACGCGTATATTTAGGAATTTACAGTATACATAAATACAAGGATGAATATCAAGGTTTGTTTTGTAGAACGCTAAGTAAATGGAACGAAGAGCGAACCGTGAACATTTTGTGAATGGTGAACACGAGCACACGATGAATGGTGAACGCAATACTGTGAACGAAGAGCGAACGATGAACGCACGCTGAATGAACGCTAAACGAACGGTGAGGGAACGGAAAGAAGAACGTTTCAGGGACTGTAGGTCCCCCCTTAAAATTGAAGTGAACTCTACCTTGGTAGTATTCTGCATATTCATCTTGCTGCTGCTGTTCATAGCTGAATCCTACTGCTCCATACCCCTCCGAGAGAGACTGGTAATATCGCTTCCATTCCTCCTCTAGAGTGCAATCAAAATATGCATTAGAATTTTTCATTAAAAAGAAATAAATATCCCCCTTTTCTTACTGTATTAAAGTCTTGTGTATTGGCCGCAATGATGTAAAAGACACACCCCCAAAGTTGGGGTGAAAATCCTGAAAAAAACGCAGGTCCTATGTAAAAATTGCATCCAAAATATGTATGAATGGATGTAACTTTACTTTTTGTAGTACAGTAACTTAAAATAATGATTAGAAAAGTTTTTGCACCGCAAACTAAATAAGCACATCTTTTTTTTTTACCCTACGTATCAAAAGTGTGCATGTGTGATATTTAAACTTTATCTTGTTGTTACTCATGTCCGTCCGTCGGTATGTCACACTTTTCTTCCCTGACCTCCTCCTACATTTTACACATTAGCCTAATCATCTTTTGGGAGATGGCTGATGGTGTCATGTAGATGTGCAGTAAGGTTTTGGAATTTTCATTTTGCCCCGTGGGGTCAAATGGGGGTCGAAAAATGATGTTTTTTATGCAAAAAGCCCCGTCTTCCCTTAACTTCTACATTTTACACAGTAGCCTCATCATCTTTTGGGAGATGGTTGTGGTGTCATGTAGATGTGCAGTAAGATTTTGGAATTTTCATTTTGCCCCGGGAAAATGATGTCTTTTATGCAAAAAGCCCCATCTTCCCTGAACTCCTCTTTACATTTGACTCAGTAGCCTAATCATCTTTTAAGAGATGTTTGGTAGTGTCATGTAGATGTGCAGTAAGGTTTTGGATTGTTGATTTTGCCCCGGGGGGACAAATGGGGGTCGAAAATGTTTTTTATGCAAAAAGCCCTGTCTTCCCTGAACTCCTCTTATATTTGACTCAAAAGTCTAATCATCTTTTAAGAGATGTTTGGTGGTGTCATGTAGATGTGCAGTAAGGTTTTGGAATGTTGATTTTGCCCCGGGGGTCAAATGGGGGTAGAAAAATTATGTTTTTTATGCAAAAAGCCCCGTCTTCCCTGAACTCCTCTTATATTTGACTCAAAAGCCTAATCATCTTTTAAGAGATATTTGGTGGTGTCATGTAGATGTGCAGTAAGGTTTTGGAATGTTGATTTTGCCCCGGGGGTCAAATGGAGGTCAAAAAATGATGTTTTTTATGCAAAAAGCCCTGTCTTCCCTGAACTCCTCTTAAATTTGACTCAGTAGCCTAATCATCTTTTAAGAGATGTTTGGTGGTGTCATGTTGATGTGTAGTAAAGTTTTGGAATTTTGATTTTGCCCTTGGGGGTCAAATGGGGGTAGAAAAATTATGTTTTTTATGCAAAAAGCCCCGTCTTCCCATAACTCCTCTTATATTTGACTCAAAAGCCTAATCATCTTTTAAGAGATGTTTGGTGGTGTCATGTAGATGTGCAGTAAGGTTTTGGAATGTTGATCTTGCCCCGGGGGTCAAATGGGGGTAAAAATTTGTTTTGTTTTTAAATATTTGATATGTTTAATCACCCTGCTTTCAAGAACTTCCCCAATATTTTATGCAGTAGCTTTAAACCATGATCATTTGGAAAATGATTGGTTTGTTTTGTGTAAAATTGTTTCAAAATTTGCTTTTTCATGTGGATAGCAAAAGGGGCGGGAAAAAATGGCCCCTCCCTAACCCAGGGGGTGATGATTTGTACAAACTTGAATCTACACCTCTTGAGAATGTTTCCATATTAATCATGCTCTTGTTGTTCTTAAAAACAATAATTTTGAAGATTTGTTTCCTTTTATTCCTAATTAAAACTTTGATCCCTAATTGTGGCCTGACCCTAGCCTTTGAGGTCATGATTTAAAAAACTAGAAATATGTCTATAGGACATGAATGTCCCACCGGATGTATATTACAAATGCTACATGAAAATTTTTATTAGTGTATAAAGTTTGATGAAAATATCTTGAACAGTTTCTTTTGAATTGAAACTATGATCTAAATAAATTGGATATAGATAATAAATTCTCACCAAATTATGTATAAGTGCATGCTAAACATAAAAATTCTTAAATTATTTCTTTAAAACTAAGCAAAATACAAATTAAAGAGGAGGGAGGTCAAGGTCACAGGAATGTGTAAGGTGAAGTTTTTGATACAGTTGAATAGCTCTCACTAATGCATATCAGCATATTATGTTTGATAAAAATATCTTGATTGATTTAATAAAACTGAGCTGAACACTTATTTTAAAGAAAAGAGAGGTCAAAGGAAAGGATGGGGTCAAAATGTTGTTGCAGTTGAAAAGCTTACATCAGAATGAATTTACTGTTAGCATATGAAGTTTGATAAAATTATAATTAATGGTTTATTTAAAACTTAGATAAACACATATTTAAAAAGTGAGGTCAAGGTCAAAGGAAAATTCAAGGTCAAAATAAGTTGATGCATTAATAGCTCTCAGCAGTATGTATTAACATATGAAATTTGATAAATATATCTTGAATTGTTTATTCAAAACTGATCTAGACATTAATTTTAGAAAAGTGAGGTCAAGGTCACAGGAAATGTCAAGGTAAAAAAGAGTGAAGCATTGTAAAGCCTACACCAGTATGTATCATCATGTGAAGTTTCATTACACAACTTGAATGGTTTCTTTAAAATAAAGCTACACACTAATTTAAAGAAAAGTTAAGTGAAGGTCAAAGGAAAAGTCAAGGTAAAAAAATATTGCTGCAGTTGGATAGTTTACATCAGTATGCATCAACAAATGAACTTTGATAAAAATATCTAGAAAGTTTCTTTGAGCCCGATGGAAAGACAGATGGAAGGGTGGAAGACATGACAAAAACTATACATGTATTCCGAATCATGGCGTGGCATAAAAAACTTGAATCTACATTATATGAGGATATTTCATTATCAAGATTATACAAGCAAATTCAAAGAATTGTAGTCCTCTGCTTTCTGTATTTTAGTAAATGGGATGCCATAACTTATGGCAGATTGTGTGTCAAATATGTACCCCTATCATATGTCAATTTATGAAAATTAGGTCAAAGGGGAAAAGTCATAGCATGCTCGGAAATATTTTGTTGCAGGTAATGTACATGTCAAATATGAAAGTCCTATCTCTTTTCAATCAAAAGTTATATATATATATAATATAATATTTTTGAAAAGTAGGTTTAACTTCTAGGTCAAGGTCACAGAGTCAAAAGTCATGATATATTAAGAAAAGTCTTTTTACATGTAATATACATGTATAATTTGAATGCCCTATCTTTTCTCTTTCATAATGATCCAGTGGTTCAAAATTTTTTTGTAATGGTCAAGTCCAGGACTTAAAGAGTAAATTTTAGGCAAGTCCGAGGAAGAAATTTCAGAGTCCATATTTACCTATACATCATCAAATTTATGTTACTTATAATTTATTTTCATTTGTTGCATTGAATGAATAAAGACTATATGTATTAATTTCTGTTTTATTTTTCCTCCATAAACTGTCATATAGTCATACATGAGCATTTCAACACAATACCAGACTGACAGATTATTGGTACATTACAATAACTTTTACAAATACTCACTACTGAATAAACCATCTGTTACAATAAATAGAAATTAGAATGTGCTGTAAGTCACAGCTTAAACCGAAATTTAACAAACTCATTGCCATTTGTCAAATAGGAGGAAACATGGAAATTGCGTAAAAGCAAGAGTCTAACCGCAACGGAAAATAAAAAGACGGATTGTATTTTCGAAACATTCGTAATGTTTTATGGGTATTTTAACACCCACAAACCCACATTTTTAGCTCTACTGGTCAGAGACCAGAAGAGCTTATGCGATAGTAATGCGTCCGGCGTCCGTCCGTCTGTGCAGCTGTCTGTCTGTCTGTCTGTCTGTAAACAATTTTTCAAAATGCTACTCCTCTTACAGTTTTGATCTGATTTCAATATAACTTGGCATATAAGTAGACAACACTAAGATACATAATTCTGTGTATCGGATTTTGATTTTGACCAACAGTGTTGGCGTTGTTACTAAAAATAGAAATTTCTGTAAAATTCTTTCAAAATGCTACTCCTCCTACAGTTTTGGTCTGATTTCAATATAACTTGGCACACAAGTAGACTACACTAAGATACATAATTCTGTGTATCGGTTTTTGATTTCGACGAACGGTGTTGGCGTTGTTACTAAAAATAGAAATTTCTGTGAAATTCTTTCAAAATGCTACTCCTCCTACAGTTTTGGTCTGATTTCAATATAACTTGGCACACAAGTAGACTACACTAAGATACATAATTCTGTGTATCGGTTTTTGATTTCAACGAATGGTGTTGGCTTTGTTACTAAAAATAGGAATTTCTGTGAGATTCTTTCAAAATGCTACTCCTCCTACAGTTTTGGTCTGATTTCAATATAACTTGGCACACAAGTAGACTACACTAAGATACATAATTCTTTATATCCGTTTTTGACTTCAATGAACATTATTACCTTGGATAATAAAAATTCCCAACTGCTTAAGTACTTTCCTCTTCCTTTGCTTTAAGTACAAACCAGTAGAGCTTCAGTCTCGACAGAGACTTCTGGTTACTTAATACATTTGAGAATTTGCTTTATTTTTAGCTTTACGATCATCTTTTTAACATAAAAAAAGATAAACAAGAAACATAGCCAAGTCCCAGGACTTTGGCGAATTCTAAATGCCGAGTCCGGATCCGGAATTTGTTAGTCCAGGACGTCGGGCTTGAGGAATTTTGAACCCCTGTGATCAATTTAAAAATGTTATTTTTTGGAAAGTAGGTAAAACTTTAAGGTCAAGGTCTCACTTGGGTTAAAAAATCATAGTATATTTAGAAAGTTTTGTGGTAATGTACATGTGAAATCTCTTATTGGACTTTTACGAGAAGCACTTACTTTTACAGTTGACTGTTTAATTGGACATTTAAACCTGTGTCATCTACGGAGGTACAGTATTCATAATGGATAAAAAAAAACTTTTCTAGTGGTCATAGTAATGTTGTTAGGGGCACTTATATGTCAAGGCCTGGTTTTAGGGTAGGATGATTGTCGATTGTGCTTTGAAATAGCCTGCTGTTTTCACTGAATTAAAGGTTGGACTAAATATTTATATCTTAAAAGGGCTTCCATACACTGTCCTAGTGTGAAAATAATTCGTCAACTGTAAAAGTCAGCATTTCTCGTAAAAGTTCATTATTCAAAAGTTATGACCAAGGTTAAATTTATTGTGACAGATGCACATACTGTCAATAAAATGGACAGACTGACAGACAAATGAGATTTAATGTTCCCTCCCTTTCCCAAAAATGGGGGACAATAATGCCCTTGCTGTTCTTGAGAAGAAGATTTATGATGAAAAAAAATCCCCTGCATATTTCATAACGCAATCAATATTGTGTTTTTATGTCACTTGTTTGTTTGTGTTTAAACTTCCCTCTCAGGAATTTTTCACTCGTATGGAGCCACCACCACTTGAAAAATAATGAGGACAAGTCAGATTTGAGGTCAACATTCATTTTAGGAGTTTTCAACCATTAAGATGTAAAGAGATATGAACTTGATCCTTCCCCTCACCCCTTCCCAGACCCCTGTTTATTCATGTATGCAAACTACTACTTGTTTTTACATTTTTTTTTTTTAAATGTTAATATATACAACAGTGTACACATGTTTAATGTGGTCCATCTCTTTGAATGATTTTGATTCCTAATTCTAGGAGGATAGGTTGACACAAATTCATGAATAAAATGTCAAGCAATCTCATTACTGATGCACTTTTATTAAATTTAATGCAGTCTTATTGTGAATATTTCCAGTTCATTAGGAGAGTGGGAATGACCTCCAGGGGTTCATAACCTTTATACCATTAAATTTACATAAAATAATAACACAAGAAACAAAATTATGTATAGTCAAATGGAAAAGTTTCCTACTTTTTAGGAGTCACATGATCAATTGTCAATTTGTCATTACAGGGACAGGGAGTGGATTGGGAGATCCCCCCTCCCCCAGAATTTGCAGGACTGTAATATATACTGAAGCAAATAAAAATGACTTTGGATGCCATCCATCCTAGAAAACAGACCCCAACATAACTTCTCTTTTTTATGCTTCTCCCCCCCAAATTCTGTATCTTATAACTGAATGTAATGTCGATAATGGGGGATAACTCTTCAGAATGTGAAATTCGTCTCATTGCAGCATACAATGACCTTTGATCCTTTATTTCAGACTATTTTACCCAAATCTATACTTAAACTTGTACTAACCGACTGTCATAGGTCCTGTTAACTTCATGAAATATAATCCAATTAAACACAAAATGAAATAATTCCTACTGACATACATGTACACCACACTAGTACTGCACGTGCAGTGCAATCTAAAAATGATAATGGTAAAACTAGTACTTAAGGTTGGTACGTGACGCAAGCCCAATGTGATGCAGGTGTTTAGATTCATGTATAATACAAGAACAAATTTAAAATTATCATTTACAAAAGATGTTTTATCTTAACTTTGCCATCTAGGCCTATTTCCAAAAACAGGCAAATAGGGTGTGTTAGTGTGTGTGTGGGATGGGAGAGGGGTGGGGGTTGACTAAATTGATTGGGTATATGGCAGCTTTCAAGGAGTTTCTGCCTAATCCAATATAAAAAAGTTTGTACATTTTGAAAAATTCATCAAAACGCTTTACACTAATTTGAATAATATTATTTGTTATCGATCTATATGAGAATATAGAATATAAATATAGATTTAAAAAGTTCTCCAATTATGGGCCAAAAATTTATATCCCCCCTTTATCAAACCTAAGAAGAAGAGTCGTTATGGTTTATAATCGGCCCTGTCATTGAATCTGATGAGGGATTTTTCAAAAGGTGTCTACAATGCATATTTTCCAAACAGTTTAAATTTCTCCGATACCAATTTTAGTTTTTCGTCAGGAGCCTTCTAAAAATGACATGATTTTCCGCAAAAGTCGTGCTTGACAGTATGACGTCGCTATGTAAACATAACGACGTCGCGCACGATATTGGTGTTTCTTCATACATAGCATTGGAACATCCATTTGTATTGTTACACAAATAATTATGGTTTTGCTAGAAGATATCAAGTATCATATATCAATGGCAAGGAAAATATATGAATAATGACAATATCATACTTAAAATATATTATAGACGTTTTCATTCGTAAAGATATAGCTAGATATACGGTGATGTTGTCATTATTATGATGTCCCAGCGTTACAAAAAATGTCAATGCACTTTATTAAAAAGTTGTTAAAATAAAATTTTTTATTGTACAATTATGTAAATATCTTTGAACAATTAAGAGTCTCTGGAATCATTATTCTTCATTGACGTCGCTGTTGAAGTCGTTTACAACTTCTTGAGATCTCGAGGCATCGCATACAGAGTTTTCCCAGTATAGGGACATATCCTCGTGTCGCAAAAATGCAAAAAAATAAAATAATAAAACACACACACACACACACGTGACATGCGTAAACATACCAATTACCCTGCTGCCGTTGGTGAGAAGAAGGAAACTAACAGCCATTCGGGTGTCAAAATATTCCCCGGAGAATTCAGCACACGCCCTCTTCCCCCTCCCCAGGGCTCTGTTGCAACCGCTAATTACCGTATAAGTAGAATTTTAGTGATTGGATTGGTTTTTGGAATTATTAGCGGGGGTGCTGAGATCGCTAAAATTACATCTCGCTAAAAATAAAATACCAGTTTTTAAGGACGAATCGCTAAAGCTTCTCGCTAAAATTCCTACTTATACGGTGTATAACGCCGCTTAATAATACAAATATCATTTAGCATTGCCATGAAACGCTTTATGTCTCAAATCAATGCATTAATAGTGAACATGCTAATCTGTTTAATGACATAATTATTTCATTAATAAGTGATTTACCATTAGCGATTGCTGCAGCCCCTTTCCATCTCAAAGCACCCCTCTTATATATCAAACTTTTAAATCTTTGAACTATATCTATATCACTCAAAAGTATTCAGCTGCAGGCACATAGCATCAGGGTAAGTTAAGGGAAGGAGTCCTAAACCTTTCCCAGACAGTAGTATGTGTGATTAAAAAAGTATACTGAAGGAATTTAGAACCACCCCCCACCCCCACCCCCATTGAACGAAAAAGGATTCTTGAGTTTAGAAATTTTCTCCTTTTCTTTCTTCTCTATCTTTTATCTTTTTCTTTCCTTTTCAAAATTATTGGGGTAAGTTGATTCTTTTTTCTTAGGCCGCCTCTCCCCCTTTCAAAAACGATGTTACATGTACATGTACATGTACGTGTACATGTACGTCCCTGACTGATGCCCTGTTCACAAGACGAGTTTAATTCGCAGTAAATTAATGCGCAGTAAACTAATTCGCATTAAATTCTCCGTGTGACGGCTAAGCGAAGCTAATTCGCAGTAACTTTACGTTTAATTCGAATTAAACTCTCCGTGTGAACAGGGCAGGAATTGAACATATTTTATAGTCAAACAGATTTTTTTTGGCATTTGAATACTTATAAAATTGTGTGTACTACATGTAATATCAATAACTAAAACTGAATAAATGTATTATTTTTCATGCTTCTATTTATCAGTAATTTTAATGGAACATACATGTATAATGAATTAATCTAAATGAAAATGTAACGGTAATACTAGGTGAAAGATATCTTGTTTGTTTTTTTTTTAAATGATACGTATTCAGCTAGACCTATATGTTACGTAAGTGCAAACCGCACAACTTTCAGTGACCTTGCCAACAAAAGATCTTTCTTAAATAAGACCTTAATTAAGAGAGTAAACAGCAAAACAAAAGATTTATTGTTTACAAAATTTAATACTTTCCATGTCTGTTTCCACATTTCTTGTATTTCGTGTATCGGAAGAAGTTCGTTTGAAAGATTAGTGTGCAATAATATCTAATCATTCCTATATTTGGCCTTACGATGATCAACTGTACTCAAATGATGTGCGTGAGTGTGAATATTTCCAAAAATTATTCTAAGTACATGTATATATATGAAATACTATAGAAAAATTCTTTCTTGATGCGCGGAATATATAGGCCTATATACCTGGCTATTATATACATTTACAACAAAGTAGAATGCACAGATGTAAATATACCACAGTCTTGTAACATGTTCAAATTTATTTTTTCTTATCCAGGAATAAAATCACAGATCAAGTATCATTTCTCTGCACATACATCTCTCTCTCTCTTTCTCTCTCTCTCCCTCAACTAATCCACCGAAAAACAACACAGGCTGTTTAAACATATATTTTTTCTTCTGTTTACACCCATCAATTAATCCAGCACAGGTACCAGCAATAAGTTGCTAATCTCAGGGTACATTATAACGTTATTTTGTTTACGTATTTGTCGTCATCAACACGTCGTTTTAATTTGCTATTGAACTACCATACAAAATTTGATCTTAATTGGACTATCGTAAAAGTTATTGGGAAAAAAACAGAAAATTTGTGGATGGAAGAATGACAGACCGACAGACAGATTACTATAGGGCACCTGCAAATCTTTGCGGGTCCCTAATAAACGTGTTATTTTCAGTTCAAGGTAGATTAGTATGCAAATAAAGATACCAACAGAAGGAAATTAAATATCAACTTTCAATAATTATTAATAAAAATAACTTTTTTGACTAAAAATGCCATTATTGCCCTCAACAATTCTTTTTTCACTCACCGGCTACCTTTTCCTGCCATCTTGTTCTTGTTTCACACTACCTTGCGTGGTGGTGTATATTCTTGAATCACGAACCTGTTCCCCTGTTGTGTTCTTGGCGTTCGGGAAGCAAGAATTTAGTTACGAATGCGTTCTCGGATCAAGAACAAAGGTTTCAAATGCACTCCTCAAGTACGATAATGAGAGGATTAGTTACGGCTGAACACATGCAGTCACCTTACCTGTGTTAATAATTGGCACACTGGATAAATATGTTTTGATAAAGTTTTGATGATCAGCTTGGGTTTAAATTACTTTTCAGTGATGTACCTGATAATTATGATAATTGTTTGCAATTTTTTCTAGAGTCAGATTTTAATTATTGAACGTATTAGCTTGTGTATGACATTGAAATGCATCATAGTTACAGGACTATTGACTTGAGAATTGTCACAAACAGTTTGAAATACATAACCATATTAAAGAGACAAATAAAACAAAACAAAAATTAATATTTTTGTTTAATTTTAATGTACCATTTATCCGGGGGTGAATAAATTACGGAATAAAGTCAGGCACTTAGTCTACTTCTGTTTCCATAACTGCTGCCATCGAAGAAGGAATGTAAACATGTGCTAATTAAAAATTGCAATAACTATTAAAAAACAATTTTTATAAGTCATTATTTTTTAAAAATGTTATCACATTAAATTGATAAGTATTTTAAACACTTTATTTTATGAGAATCACCAGGTAAAGTAATCAAACGAAAACGAAAGTGCAAGTTAGTAATTTGCTATGATGTATTGTCAATACATGTAGCTTTATACATCTTTGTTTGAACTCGAAATGGAGCAATGGGCTATTCGAATATTCGGCTATTCTGATAACAGAAGGCTGACAAATTTACTATTGGATTAAGCGGGATCCACTGTATTAGTAATGCTCAGTAATGTGAGAATATAAGCTGGGTGTGTGTGGAGACTAATTACAAGAGGTCCAAGGGCCTTGAATCGCTCTTCTGAAAAATTGTACAATCTATCACTTCTATTTGAAGCCTCTAACTCAAAGTATCCCAAGATGCATGAACTGACAAAGCTTGATGATTCTTAGGAAGTTAGGACTGAGGATATTTCAGTATAGCTATAAAATACCATAAGTAGGTCACGGTGACCGACTTTTGGATTTGAGAAATTTTCTGAAGACTCAAGATGCATTAATTTACAAAGATTGATGATTCTAAGCCAATAAGTACCTAAGATATTCAAAAGTAGGTCACTGTGACCTACTTAAAGTCAACATTCTCCGAAGACCCTAGTTGCATCATCTGACAAAGTTTGACAATTCTAAGCCATTAAGTACCCCTTGTACTTAAATAAAGCCATAAAATGTCACAAGTAGGTCATCGTGACCTACCTTTCAGACGACATTCTCCAAAATCCCAAGATGCATCGACTGACTAAGTTTGATGATTCTAAGCCAATAAGTACCTGAGATAATTAAAAGTAGGTCATAGAATTGTTGAACGTTGTCAGTTGAGGTATCTAGATCTTGGCCTAGAATTGTTAAACTTTGTCAGTTTGGCATCTTGGGTTTTCAGAGAATGTTAACCAAAAAGTGAGGTCACAATACCTGGGATACTTAAATACAGCCATCAAATTCAAAACTAGGTCACAGTGACCTACTTATTGGTCGACATTCTCTGTAAACCCAAGTTGCATCAACTGACAAAGTTTGATGATTCTAAGCCAATAAGTACCTAGATGTGAAGCGTCTGTGTAGAGTTGCAGGGCGTCTGAACTGACCTCGATTTCATTATAGAACACAGATATACCATTCCATTGTTTGAGAAAGATTAGCCACATTTTCCTGTCATCTCTGGAGCCTTTATTCAAGGTAATATGAAAATGAAGCTGTTTAACTGTTGTGGACAGGGTAATAAGGTGCGATACAAAAGAGCGTCCTGGAACTATGACTCTGCTAGCGAAACTGAGATGTCCTAGTATTTGTAGAAGCTCCCTTTTAGTGCAAGATTTCTTTTCAAGAAATTCTTCAATAAAAGATATGATTCTAGAAATCTTGTCAGGCGGCAGTCTAGCTTCCATCTTAAGAGAGTCTAAAGTGATGCCAAGGAAGGTAATAGTGGTATCTGGTCCCCCTGTTTTTTGCTTGGCTATAGGTATGTTTAACCTCTTAAAAATGAGCATAAGTAAGGCCATGTTTCTTTCTCCGCAGTTGTCGGGCTCTTCAAATGTGATGAAGTCGTCCAGTAGATGCAAGATGTACTTGATGCCGGAGTTATGGGTAGCTATCCAACAAATAGCTTGTGCGAGGCAGTCGAAGATTCTTGGACTAGATCTGCAGCCAAAAGCAAGTTTGGTATAAAAGTAATATAGACCTTTCCATTTCAAGCAGAATAAATGCCACTGGGATGGGGAAATAGGTATCAACTTAAAGGCGTCTGATATATCTGTTTTGCACATTGTAGTTTCTGAACCAAGTTTTTGAATAATATTTACTGCATTATCGGTAGTGACATAGGTTAGAGAGCATTTCTCTTTGTCGATTAGGGAATTGATGCTGGGATCCGAAGGATTTGAATGAGGTGCTGATAGGTCCACTATTAAACGTGCTTTATTTGAATATTTTTTAAAGCTAACACCAATGGGACTAACTCTGTAGTGTGGAAAAGGGGGTTCAACAAAAGGTCTTTGTAGGTAACCCTTCTCCACCTCTTTGCTTAGAAGATCATCCACTATTAGGGGGTGTGAGGTGGCAGAGAGAAGATTCCGGCATTCTTTACTTGGAATGTCCAGGTTATTAATCATAGTATCGAATCCATAGCACAGGCCATCACAAAGATATTTAACAAATTTTGAATCAGGGTGCAGTCTAAGTTCCAATTCTAGACGATCAATCTCAACTGGCATGGAAGCGGCAAGTGGAAAGGAATTTGGTTTAAGGTTATCTAGTCATTTGCTCTTTTTCGTGCTTTCCTCACATGCATGGCTCCCGTGGTCGCTTGATTTACAGGTGTTGCATACGTAAGAGAAAATGCAGTTTTTTCTACTGCATTTTCCTGCATTGAAGTTATTGCAGATTTCCATGCCATTGTAAGTTTTTCGTGGTCTGCCATAATTGTCTTCTTTAGCGGAGTTGAGAGATTGAGCATTTTTTAGCATCTGGTATTGAGATGGTTTAATGCGTAAAAGAGGACAAAACGAGCCGGAATGCGATGTTGAGTTACAAAGATGACAGGCAGACACTCGGGCATTCCCCATGCATGACCATGCTCAGGAGGGCGTTATCCTTGATGGACCAATCGACTTTGATGTTTAAGTCATGCAGGGCAGCAGCCGCTTGAGCAGAGAACTGTGTGTAATAATCGTAGAACTTCTGGCCATACACATTTGAGATTTCTACGATGTTGCCTTCATATCTGTCCAGTTCAACTCTTCTTTCGGGGAATTTTGTGCACATGATTCTCTTATATTTCCCAAAAGCGGTTATAAATTCGCTGATTGTCAGTGTTTTGTGAGGCGAGGGTCTACGGTCTCCAAAACATTGAGGCACATTGAGATTTCTGGCACCGACTTATTTACTTCATATTTGGGTATAAGAAGGCTAGCTAGGTTTACATCCTTGCCTTCCCAGATTTTATGTTTTAGAGAATCGGATACTATGTCTAACTGAGGCAGGCATTCGGCAGAAACGCCAAATTGAGTAGCTCTAAGAGACCGATTTAAACCAGTAACTTAGGAAAAATATTACCGTTAGTGAGTAAACAATTTGCTACTGCAATTCCTTCACTATTTTCTATCACACATGTGTAACAACCACTGTCATCTGACTTGTAAATATGAAGTCTTTTTGTCCTCTGAAAGCTCGTATCTAACATCTGTTTAAAAAGTTATATTATTAGGACTTCATTAATTTTGAACAGAGGACCAATTAATGATCGATTCTAATGTTATTATCAATTGAATACATAATAATATCAGAACAATTACATGTATATGTTTTCGCTAGAAAACACTACTCGTCATGCATTCATAAAAAGAAAAAAAAAACTTCATTCAAAATCTCTCCATTTTTCATCCATTTGATTACAATGGGATCAATTTCGGCTTTTGTGGACATTGCGTTGCATTGGAGAGCAGTAGACACTTTTGTCGAATTCTTGATTATTTTTGTCATGAAACGCTCACCGACATCAGGAAAAAGCGGAGGGGCTAAATCCAAAACAGAAAAGAAAATATAATTTTTCTTTTTAAAAAAAATCAATTAAGAATCAAAAAGGTACAATCGCAAAAAAAAACTTTGAAAAGCGTACATGTGACATTAAGGAATGGATTTTGAATAAGGTTGCTATTGGTTATACATTCATAGACACCCTCATCAGCAAAAGTTACATTCATGATTTGAAGCCGTCGTCCATACTGATCCACGATGTATTTGTGGTTTGTTGTTATGTAGGTTCTATCTTTATTCCGCCATTCTATTTTTGGAACAGGGCTATTAACAGCAACAATAAATATTTTATATGCACGTGAAAAACAAACATTTTTGAACTGCCTGATGTGTCATATCATAATATAATTTTTTTTTCTGCATCAAGCAAAATTTTGGATAGCTAGAAGTAATTATAAAGGAAGCATGCTTACTTTCCAGAAAAAAATACAGAGAAGGGTAGCATTTTCTCCAACGAAAACTTTGTCGCTACTTTGATAAACTTGATAAACAGCTTCTTGAGAAATGCCTTCAGAAGACTCTACGAAAGTTACGTAAGATACATATACTGGTATATAAATAAATTCAACGATTCGTTTTAAAGATCTGAAGCTGAACATTATTATTGAATCCAAATGAGAATGTTCTATTGTTTACATTTATCATACTTACGGAAAATGTCCCTCATCATTTTAAGAAATGTAAGACCAAATATAGAAAAGGAGCAAATAAGAAAAAAAAGTCTTGACTCTTTGTCAGAATGGATTGTCAAGAATGAAATCAAACAAGAAGTAGATAGATTACACGATACAGTTTGTACTAGTTTTAGCTGAAAAAGCTCTTAACAATTGTAGTTGTCATTATTCAAATTGAGTTTGAGAGGAGCTAAGGTCTGAAAGTGGTAATCCAACTCCAAATCGAATTTCTTTTAAGATAGCCTGGAAGGTCGCGTGCTAGTGAACAAAACGATTTTTTTTCTACATTGTTGGGTCTCAGCCAATCCGAAAGATAGGAATTATTCAATCATATAATATAATTCACTAACCATTTACTCGTATCTGAAGATATGTAATGCTGCTTCTTTTGTATAGTTTTAACCTCCCATTCCACATTCCGCAAGTGTAATTCTTATTCCCGGCAGATTTGCTTATGTTCAGAAAATGAAGATTTCCTAAATGATTAAAAGATTTTTTTCAAAAGATTAGAATATATTAAATCTTGCATTAAATATGGTTTCTAAGTTGAAGTACATATATTTTTTGAATTATACAAAATATAGTTTTCTTAGTTGAAGTACAACTATTTTTTGAATTATAAGTGGGCGTTGTACTTCTGAAAAGATTGCTTTTTGAAACCTTAAATATTAATAATGATTTACCTTCACGATCCAAGGTTACAGATTCGCTGTATGATACACTTTCTGAGGTTCCATACCCAAGTGTCCATTTTATTATACATTCCCTTTTGGGTTGACAACGTGGTTGATTGAAACAGGGAAGTGTGCAATGATGATAATCCTTACACGTTTGTTGCACGTTCGATATTGGATAAAATTGGTCAAGACCTACAAGATTAATTTATGGTAACTTCAGTTCTGTTTGTAAACAATTCATCAGATGTCATACACAGCAAAAAAAAAACAGAAGCAGGAAATTTTGTGATAAAAAAATTAAAATTAATCAATGTATTCTAGTGGTTAATTCCAAATTTTAAAACCATCTGACACAACATTTTAGTAGCAATAACCTGAATGATTCAACAGTGAAATACAAGCATGTAATTTTAGGTATTGTAATTTGATTTTCGACTAGTACAGTATGTAGACTAATATTGTATCTTGGAATAGTTTAATAAATGGATTCAAGAATTCCTGTTGCAACTGCTTTGGCATTCAAAATGTGCAAAACTTTCCAACTATGTTATTCATAAATATTAAAGTCAAATATGATCTGAAATTGATATTTATCATTTTTCGATCTGACATCATGTTGAAAAATAATTATAACTGCTTTTCCTGCTTCCGATAATTTGACAAAAAGTGAGACTGAAATTCCAAATTAATTTTGTGCCGTGCAATAATAAACACCAAAGTCCTCTTTTTCAAGGTTTTTGAAGTTGATTTCTCCATTAGATGAATTAAAGGAAACTCGGTCATTTTCCACAATCTTTGAATAATTTTTATACCACTGATACCTAATTAAATGAATTAGACATGATAATTCAGATTGTTATACACATTTAGAAACTAGTATTATGAAGTATATAGTTTTTCATTATCATCACACCATGACCATTACAAAGGTAGATACACTAGTACTCACTTTAGTATTGTGTTTTTGGCTTGGCAAAACAAGATTAAAGGAGTAGAATGAAAGATCGGTACAAAATACTCCGGTTCAAAAACTGATGTTATTACAGGAGGCAAATTAATAAGTTCTGCTCCTAAAAATCAGAATATTTCTTAGTAAGCTTTTCAATCAGAATAAGTTTTTAGAATACAAAGAAATACATTTTTACCTTTGCAAAAGAGGGTTCCATCTCTGACACAAAGGGAAATAAGACTGATCACAAGGCTCTCCATCTTGATTCTTCAAATATTGTACTTTGTAGAAAAACTAAGGCAAAAACATTTACATCTCTAAGTGTTTTTGTCGTCTGCACTAAATATAAATGGAAAATAAATAGAATAGGAAACAAATTTGTCGAAACAGTGAAAATACTAGGCGAAAAAATTGCTTTTTAGGAAATTGATAGTTACATACTCACCCATGAATAGAATCTTCCTTGTACTATTCTAGAAATGAAATATAGGGAGATAATGAACAGTATTCAAGATCAGAAGTCCTTTTAAAAATACAAAATAGGAGCAGAGCAAACACGGACCTCCAAAACAACAGAGGTGGGATCAGTTGCCATGGAGGAGAGAGCATCCCCTGCCGACTGGTCACACCCGCCATGTGCTCCTTGTCATGATCAGAAAATAACAGGGAAATTCGTTATCAATTCAGTGTATAAATAATGGACTAACAATAAGTATGAAAAACGTCAGTCAGCATTTGACTCAATGATAAATTGTATTTACTGACATGACCATTGTATCGACCATAGAACTTACGAAATAATGACGTTAAACGAGACTGTTGATATTCTAGATCCATCAACTTGTTTTTCAATAATTTACCTCGTTTTCGAAATTATTCATAAGAAGAACATTGCTCTTGCGTATCGAATCAACTGAGATATATAAACTCCGTATTCATGCAATGAAGGTACATGTATATTGCTGCATAAGTAAAGGAAGTTGATGATAAAAAAGTTTAAAGTCATCACGTTTATCATAGAGATTGGTTGTTAGTTCAGGAATCACTATCTAGTTAGGAGACTATGCCGGGGCATCAAGGATAGTGGGAAATATGGGATGATTTGCATTTATGCTAAAATTATCCCATGTTTCCCACTATCGTCGATGTCCCTGGTATATAGTCTCCTAACTAGACAGTGATTCCTTATATTTTCATTTTTACTTGAAATAACAATCTTCATATAGATCAAAATACCATCTAAATTAGTAGATTTGAAATGCAAGAGGCATTCCATGACATTTTCCATTGCCCAGCCGCATGACATCAAATTTTACTATTAAAAAATAGTCCCATAAAAACACGAAACAAATTTAATGATTGTTTAGTTACTGTGGTCTAGGATCAACATTTATCAAATTAACAACAAAATTTTAAATTATGATCAAAGCAAGCTTGTTAAATTGAATTATATATGTGACTTGAATTATATATGTGACCTGGATTTAGGTTGTCGGAAACACAAGCACTAGGTCACTTCTCCGCCGCCGTATTAAATGCAATGTTGCAGTTGGTGAAACTTGAGAAGGTCAGGAAACCGATTTGTGTGGATGTTAGAATAGCAGAGGAAATTTAGTTGCTTACGAAATCGGATGATAATAACCATATACTGGAGAAAGCTTTTGGTGGTTTAACAATCTCTGAATTAAGAATTTTTGCTTTGTAATATTGTGTTATATTTCACACATATACAACAGAAATTAATAAAATTTCTACATAGGACAGAATCTGAGGGACAATGTTTGATTGTATGTGGCTTTGCCGATTTCTCGACGTGATTCAGATGGGCTGTTTACGAAGTTGAGTTCTCAGCCTCGAGAGGCCTCGGTGATAGTGGACAGCGTTGTGCTAATGACTTTGTTTGTAAAAACATACATCATATCTAATTACTTAGTAAAGAATGAAACAAAACATCTAGTTTGTATTTATACGCCACTCATATACATGCAGGTTGACATTTGACCTTTCAGTATATTTCAAAAGATAAATATACATACCACAGGTATTACCAAGAAACCAACAAGATGAAATTTTTTAGTGTTTATCATAAAGAAAACAATTTGAAAATGAATATTACCATTAACGTCTTTATTAAGTAAAATATCCAAATATGAAACAGATACGTCAGATTCTGTGGTATCTTTTATCTCTAGCTCACCAGGATATATTGTATCAGTTATTGGTCTCAGAATATCTCTAGATAATACAAATAAATTTAAAAAACCAAAAAATTTTCCATTAGCTGTTGGGTTGCAAATATATCGTCGCATGCTCAAGTAGAATATAAGTTTGATTTGAGTGAGATTGCGGTGAATTGAGTGATACTTCCTTTTCGTACTACTATCTGTATTGAATTATGTTTAAAGTTCAACAACACCAAGTCTAGTCTTCCTTGTGTTTTAAGAATTTTGCTTCCTGTAGAAAGATGGCGTATGGTGGCAGGAAAGAATTTTTTTTTTTTTTAGAGAAATTTGATTTCCTGAATTTAATATTAATTTATATTTTGAATGAGACTTGTGAAACGTGACTTAGTATTTTTCTTCAGGGCATTGATTACAGAATTTTATTACTGATTTTGAAGAAATTATTTCTTTTGCAGATATCCCACATTGTTGTACATGTATTAATGTTTACCTTTACAAAAACTATTTCATACAATTTTTAAGGAATGGAGCGCTACTCTACATTAAACCTTACATAAAAGGTCAGTTTCTTTTAATATAGTCATTTATTTTATGAATAGTAAAAGCTTATGTATGAATTATTTTAGACGAGTTTATTAGGAAACAGTATAATTATGATATGTTTATTATTATTTAGATCTACTTGATATATGTAGGTAGCTGTAACCTGATTGATGTAGCTGTAACGTACTAGTGTTCGATGTCATATATTGGGTAAGATACGTAATGTATATATTTTTGTATCATGAAATGCGTGTCTGTATATTTTGTGTTTACATGTACATTCCATTGTTATGTGAATCGTAACGTGAAGCATTTCTATTTCATTAAAGCGGCAATACGGCTGCAAATCGTGTGCTTTTTCAATCAAATTTACCCAATATATTATTCAGGAATAAGGTAAAAAGTTGAATTAAGCATTTGAGAAAAATTAATATTCCCTCCTCATACAAAATTAACGTAATTAGAATCTGCCGGAAAATCAAGGGTCGTACAACTTGTACCACGAGAAATCTAAAATGGCACGTGCATACAATGTAGGGTTTAGAATTATAATGGAATATTAAGAAAAATCAATTCTGAGAATCAAAATATCTTAACTCTCCGGTAAATTAATAATACTTAACATTTTAGTCTGCATTCAGACAAATTTGTAGTAGTTACCCCATATCATACTGTTGGTTATATGTAGATACCCGATGGGCGTGGTCATAATGACACGAGGGAGCGTAGCTCCCGAGTTGTCATTATGACCACGCCCACCGGGTATCTACACATAATCAATAGTGTGATATGGGGTAAATGACTTGTACCATAGTTTTCAAAATCATTCATATGTAAATCATCTTAGGAATCGGTCGGACTTAAGTTCAGGATTGAAACATAAAGTGTTTGGTTTCAAAGATGCATTTGGATCTTATATGATTTTACACTCCTTCGTGTCCTTCTGACCATGTCCATCGAATATAGAGTAAGTGATTTATATATAATATTTTTCAAATTTTGCTACAAATTTTGCCCTATCCTCGGCAATCAGGGTCCTTGAGCAGTGAGGGATCTTCTTCCTGTCAACACCTTCTGCGACACGGGACCTTTGTTTATACAAAAAATTAAACATATCTTGGCCCGTTTAAAATGTTTGATTTATGTAATTAATAAAATAACGAGTTTGGTTTGAATGATATATGTTAATTTGATATGATTTTTTTCTCGTAAATTTCAATTGTCAAAATTACATACAATCATTAATTTAAATCTATAATGAACTTGGTTTAACTTAAATTTTTGTAAACCTGATAAAAACTTTGCCGTGCACAGTGGTACGTTGCTTGAAATGTTTTTATGGGTTATGTATATTTCAATTTAATGAAAATTAGATCTTTGATCGGCTACATCCGCAATCGAAAAGGTTATTTCTAAAAGTACAGTAGTGTACCCTTGTTTTTACGTCAAGTATGTACCGTTTCCTTAGTTGGTTATCAAAAGAACGATATATTGGAATCTACTAAGCTAACGTCACCCTGCATGGTCATTACACTATTTAAAAAAATGTTTTACAATGAAGCGCATTGAAGTGGTAAAATTTTCCATTTGGACGAAACGTTCTGAGTCATGTTTTGAACGTCAATTATAACATAACGACACGCCCATTTTTTAGAAACGAAAAAGAAATATTCGTCGTAATGTTTTAGGACACTACACTTCCCGCGACAAGCAACATGAGTTACATTGAAATGAAGAGTTTTAAATAAGAAAGAGCTATGTATAGAGTTCCCGCCTATGTAAAACACGCATTGCAACGAATTTGTCCATAATTATGATTTTATCACGTTTATTGGAGTTTGCATAGCACATGTATCAGTCGAACACGTGCTTACTCGGTGTTTATGTAAACCGTCAATTTTATTGGATGTTATATTTATAAAATACCTGTTCTACAGGTATTCGATTTAATCATTTGACCGGTATTTCCTTTCTAAAGAAATGGGCGTGTCTAAAGATAGCTCAAAACTTTTCATCCAAACATAAAATTTAACCACTTCAATGCGCTTCATTGTAAAAATCAAGCGATTTCTGAAGTTTTTTCTTCACTTTTAACTATAGTTATTAATTGTTATTTATTACTAAATGCTGTATACAATTGAAAATTTTTACAGGCTCCTTTTTACTCTCCTAAATTTGGTATAACAAGCCCGTATGATTTAATGTTTATGCTTGCATAAACAGAGTTTGTGTCAGCAATCAACTTCCGGAAACTACAATTCCACCGTCCATGTTTTAATTTATTTTTTCGTATTCTGATTTCTGATTGGCTGTTATAAATATTCTTCTATTGTGAAAGCGTCACTTGATCTATGTACATGTTATTATTTACCTTTGCGTTTATTCATGTGGAAAGTATTTCTCTTACAACAACTTTGCTGTTTTACTGTGTTCCTTGACTACATCTGCCATTGAAAACGTATCGTTACTGAATACTATCACCGTTATTTGTGAAGTGTTTAAAGAAAAAGAAATCAAGCGAAAACTGACAATGGCAGAGAGACGCGGCCGTTCCCGCCATAGGACGAATGCTTTGGATTCGTCCAATCCACAGAATTGGACCCTATCTAAGCTAAGAACAGAACTGAAAAATATTGGAATTGCCGTCCCATCCTCGATGGACAGAAACACTACCCTGAAATTGTTTCTAGAAAATAAAGACAGAAGCATGCAGATCCCAAGTGCCGTCAACCGCAGTGCTAGTACCGACATCGCCGCCAATCTACCGAGTCATACTAATACAGAAACCAGTGTAGTGAATTCTAATACGAGAGAACTATTTTCCATCGCAGACTCCTTAGCCTCAAATCATCTACAAGTGCGCATGAATACAGACACTTCCGCCCAATCCAATATGGCGCCGCCCGAGGCTGAAAACATACAATCGACTCTACGAGCTATGCAGAAGAATATCGAGGAATTACAAAAAACTGTAACCAACATGGCAAAGAAAGACCAAGAAAATATATCATCATACACACTAGAGACGGCGAGAGACTCTACCACTCTGACGGAGCTAGGAAACGGAGCCATAGTTCAAGGAAGTCCATTATTAGGTGGGTCTCTTAGAGCTACTCAATTTGGCGTTTCTGCCGAATGCCTGCCTCAGTTAGACATAGTATCCGATTCCCTAAAACGTAAAATCTGGGAAGGCAAGGATGTAAACCTAGCTAGCCTTCTTATACCCAAATACGAAGTAAATAAGACGGTGCCAGAAATCTCAATGGGCCTCAATGTATTGGAGACAGTAGACCCTCGCCTTCACAAAACACTGACAATCAGCGAATTTATAACCGCTTTTGGGAAATATAAGAGAATCATGTGCTCAAAATTCCCCGAAAGAAGAGTTGAACTGGACAGATATGAAGGCAATATCGTAGAAATCTCAAATGTATATGGCCAGAAGTTCTACGATTATCACACACAGTTCTCTGCTCGAGCGGCTGCTGCCTTGCACGACTTAAACATCAAAGTCGATTGGTCCATCAAGGATAACGCCCTCCTGAGCATGGTCATGGGGAATGCCCGAGTGTCCGTCTATCATCTTTGTAACTCAACATCGCATTCCGGCTCGTTTTGTCCTCTTTTACGCATTAAACCATCCCAATACCAGATGCTAAAAAATGCTCAATCTCTCAACTCCGCTAAAGAAGACAAATATGGCAGACCACGAAAAACTTACAATGGCATGGAAATCTGCAATAACTTCAATGCAGGAAAATGCAGTAGAAAAAACTGCATTTTCTCTCATGTATGCAACACCTGTAAATCAAGCGACCACGGGAGCAGTGCATGTGATGAAAGCACGAACAAGAGCAAATGACTAGATAACCTTAAATCAAATTCCTTTCCACTTGCCGCTTCCACGCCAGTTGACATTGATCGTCTAGAATTGGAACTTAGACTGCACCCTGATTCAAAATTCGTTAAATATCTTTGTGATGGCCTGCGCTATGGATTCGATACTATGATTAATAACCTGGACATTACAAGTAAAGAATGCCGGAATCTTCTCTCTGCCACCTCACACCCCCAAATAGTGGATGATCTTCTAAGCAAAGAGGTGGAGAAGGGTTACCTACAAGGACCTTTTGTTGAACCCCCTTTTCCACACTACAGAGTTAGTCCCATTGGTGTTAGCTTTAAAAAATATTCAAATAAAGCACGTTTAATAGTGGACCTATCAGCACCTCATTCAAATCCTTCGGATCCCAGCATCAATTCCCTAGTCGACAAAGAGAAATGCTCTCTAACCTACGTCACTACCGATGATGCAGTAAATATTATTCAAAAACTTGGTTCAGGAACTACAATGTGCAAAACAGACATATCGGACGCCTTTAAGTTGATACCTATTTCCCCATCCCAGTGGCATTTATTCTGCTTGAAATGGAAAGGTCTATATTACTTTTATACCAAACTTGCTTTTGGCTGCAGATCTAGTCCAAGAATCTTCGACTGCCTCGCACAAGCTATTTGTTGGATAGCTACCCATAACTACGGCATCAAGTACATCTTACATCTACTGGACGACTTCATCACATTTGAAGAGCCCGACAACTGCGGGGAAAGAAACATGGCCTTACTTATGCTCATTTTTAAGAGGTTAAACATACCAATAGCCAAGCAAAAAACAGAGGGACCAGATACCACTATTACTTTCCTTGGCATCACTTTAGACCCTCTTAAGATGGAAGCCAGACTGCCGCCTGACAAGATTTCTAGAATCACATCTTTTATTGAAGAATTTCTTGAAAAGAAATCTTGCACTAAAACGGAGCTTCTACAAATACTAGGACATCTCAGTTTCGCTAGCACAGTCATAGTTCCAGGACGCTCTTTCGTATCGCACCTTATTACCCTGTCCACAACAGTTAAACAGCTCCATTTTCATATTACCTTGAATAAAGGCTCCAGAGATGACATGAAAATGTGGCTAACCTTTCTCAAACAATGGAATGGTATATCTGTGTTCTATCATGAAATCGAGGTCAGTTCAGACGCCCTGCAACTCTACACAGACGCTTCAGGAACCCTCGGGCATGGAGCTTTTTTCCAAGGACAATGGTTTTCAGAAGCCTGGCCACCTCCTTTACAACGTACATGTAAAGACAGTGACGAACTCTCCATTGCTTTCCGCGAATTGTATCCAATTGTCGTGGCCGCTTTGCTATGGGGTCAACTATGGAGAAAGCAACGCATCGTATTCTCTTGTGATAATCAGACTACCGTAGCAATAATCAATAAGGGTCGCTCCAAATGCCCAAAGATTATGGCACTCGTTCGCCGTCTTACTTTATGTGCAGCTACTAATAACTTTGTATTCAAAAGCAAATATCTCGAAGGTAAAAGAAATGTTATTGCTGATAGTCTGTCTCGTTTACAGATCACAAGGTTCCAACAGCTGGCTCCAGATGCCGACAAAACGCCTTGCAAAGTCCCGGAATACCAGGAGGTCCTCAAAGACTTGACATTATCGTAGACAACCTTCTCGACGCTGCCGTGGCCCCCAGGACTAGACAATCCTACCTGACGGGATTTCAAGCCTATACGCGATTTCTGCTCATGTGCAACATAATTCCAGAGATACAACTACCTCATGTTCCAGTGTCACAAGACTTATTACTGTATTTTGTTGCGCATTGTTATTCTAGTTTAGATCTTAGTTATGCAACAATTAAGTTGTACCTATGTGGCATACGATTCCATTGTATGAGACACAATATTTTGTATCCCAATGTAAATGAAATGCCAAGGTTATTTGCAGCCCTTAATGGTGTCAAAAGAAGCCAAATAAGACCAAACAATCTTCGACAACCTGTTACTTTTGATGTGCTCAAAAAACTGTGTCAATTTTTGCTACAACCTGATCAATGTATGGTTTTCAACAATGTTTTGCTATTAGCTACATGTTCAGTAGCTTTTTTCGGGTTTTTGAGATGTGGTGAATTCACAATTTACAAAGATTTTGATCCATCTTCCCACATTTGCTTGTCAGATATTCAAATTTTTGAAGATTTAGTACATTTACGTCTAAAGATATCAAAAACTGACCCTTTCAGAAAAGGGATTATAATTAAACTTTTCAAAAATAGCTCAGAAACATGTCCACATAACGCATGTTGTAAATATCTTAAATTAAGATTACAGTCCAACCCTTCACTAAATGACCCCTTATTTGTAACAGAAGATGGTATGGCCTTGACTAGGAGCCTCTTTATTGTCCTGTTTAGGGATACTTTAGTTAAAGTTGGGATTGATTCCCAAGCATTTTGTGGTCACTCTTTCCGCATAGGTGCTGCCACTTCAGCAGCTTCCGCCCACATTGAGGATCACCTAATCAAAGTGCTAGGCAGGTGGTCTTCAGATTCATACTGCAGATACATACGGACACCATCTGATGCTATTAGACAAGCAAGCACAACAGGCACTAATAGCAGAATAAGCATAAGAACATTATGCCCTTATACAAGTGTTCCTCAACAATTCATGTATGCTCTCTGCACAGACTGTTTTTATTTATTTTTTTTTTTTATAAAGTTTTCCTACTTATTATGCTATGTTTGTTCATTTGCGATATGTATATTTTTAATTTTTCTCTCATTTTGGGGCAACTCAGCTATTCAATAATGCTATACATCATTTCATAACTGACTTTCGGGCAATATTTACATGTTGTATCGATTGTTTCATTTAAAAACCGTGCATGATCGTTTTATGAATAGTTCTTTTGTCCCGACTAGATGGGCTGAGTTATAGAAAAGTGTGGGTTATGTACAGAAAACCCACACTTTTAACAAAAGAAATCACACATAACTATGGTACAAAATATGATTAAAGCTGATCACGACTCGTAAATAGGCATACGCCATATTCGATAGCATTATCGTAGATACATCAATACTAGGGTATACTCGTCGCATTCGTTACACCTGACTGCTTTATTGACACGGGTATCGGCGTGGAATGGCGACCCGTGTTCGTGCTGGTTATCTTGCATTGCCTTTGTTTATATTTTATTGCAGTTACATTTATCTGTGTTGTTAATTTGTATACTGCACTGACTTTTACAACTATAATTGTAAATTTATTTGGTATCTTATTTACCTGCATTAGACGAAGTATTACGTTATTATTCTCGCTACCGAGTTCTGTATACCATACGTCCGTTTACACCGGTGTCGACTGATAACACTGAACAGTGACTAAGTTCTGCCCTATTTATAGGGGTCTGCAGAGAAGCGAGACTCGGGATCAAAAATGGTGAACAGATTCCTTTTACGAATCGTGTTCACCTTTAAGTACAAATGTTGACGTGTTGTGTATTAGGGTGCAGGAAAGGAAAATCCACCAAATCATAAGTCATCGCGGCAAAAAGTCAAACATAATACCTTTCTGTAGTTCCAATACAATTTGCACTTCAAATGGCAATAAATTTTATAATTCATAAGTGCATTTTAACGTTGAGTTTACAATGATTTTTTTTTCTTTGAAAGCCATGGAGATACGAGAAATGATAGCATGTATCAACAAACCTGTAGGGTAGAGCCATCGCGAGTCCCACGTGAATGTCGCAGATGATTATATTAATCTCCTAACTAAATTTTTGTCAGCAAAGTTGCTTTTTAATTTCAAGCCCTATTTTTGGTTTTGTTTTTCGTTTTGGTCGACTTTGTCAATGTAGCAGGCCTACCGGGCTTCCCTCTCTTACCATGCTGTTTTGTTTATGAAAACTATACGCATGCTCGATAGCATTAAATGTGGAACCTCGAACACGTTGCGATGTATATATTTATGGACCATAAATAATTATTAATTTTAATGAAATAATCAGAATTACTTACTTATGAAATTTGTAATTTTCTGAAAGTGTATACATTTATGAGTATGAAAAAAATTCCAAATCCTATAGGAAAATTTTAACAAGTCTGTTTTTTGAAGAGATGCGCCGTATTGTCACTTTAATAGGAGTGATTCATAATTAAATTACTGCAGTACGTATTATTTTATCCACTAAAGTTTATTATGATTATGATATACAAAAAAGTAAATCATTTATAGATTATTCTAGTTTTATCCGAATAATATTAATATCATGGTAAAGCGAGAAATAACATTTAAGGAAGAAATATTTATAGAATAGGTTCAATTATACATAAAAGATTGAGAACATCAAAGAATCTTTCTTGTTACTATGTGAACCCGGTAATATCTACATGTAAGCGCTAAACAGCCAAAAACTTTACGTAAAATGTTCCTAATAATGGATGTATGGCTTTTCATATTTCACAGGTGTATTTCTTTTGACAAGACCTATCTCCGGGTACCACCAAATTTGACATCTTCAACATGACCCACAGAGTCCCAGGTACTAATTTTTTTTATTGACTGATTTATTTTCTCTACATAAGCCCCTGTGCATAACCTTCGAGAGTTTTACCTACATGTGTGCATGTACTTTTACAAAAACAAAAATACCAAACGTTAACCTTGACCACAACTTTTGAACAGGTGTTGCTGGGCTTTCATACTCAATATGGGTATATATATCTATTGTCGCAAGACATTTCAACGGGTAGGATATGTTTTGCCTTTTAACATTGACCTGAAGTTTGACCCACTTTTTGAAAAACTATATTATTATTCACTGTAATTTTGGCCAAACTTTTGAATTGTTAGTACTAGGGCTTCCATATGTCTAGGGTTCATGTATATTCCTTGTGACAACTGAGGTCGTCTTTTGATCTTTAGACCTTGACCTTGGACATTGATAAACACTTGAAAAAAATTCAACCATCGCTAGTAGATGCTATACAGGGGCATCATTGTTTCACAAACAGATATTTTTATTCATGTATTTTATTTATTATAGCGTATTATCAATTTTTTTGTCTATATAATGTGTTTGTTATCTGACCCATGCAACAGTGAACTGAGGAAGTCAACAAATTCAGATTGAATAGAAGTAGAAGTTAGTGGTTGCATCCACAAATTTTTTCGCTGTCCTTCGACTCGACAAAAGTATGAAACAAAAGGCATTCCAACTTCCTTATTGGGGATGTATCACTTCATAAAACACTCATAAAACACTCCGGAAATACAGACATTTTTCTTAAGTTTCAATCCTTAGTACTAATCACACAAACCGACAATTCTTTTTTCTGTACATATAATACAATGAAGCGCATTGAAGTGGTAAAAATTTCCGTTCGAATGGAACGTTTTGAGCTATCTTAAGAACGGTTATTGTCATTTTATGACACGCATAATGGATAAAACGGTCGTTTTGTTTATTCGAATACCTTTCAAAAAATATAATAACCTATCAAATTGATGGTCAAAATAAACACCGAGTAAACACGTGTTTACGTACGTGTTCGACCGAAACATGTGTTGTGGTGAATTCAATAGACATGATAAGTTAAAAAATGTGTACATATTCGTTGCAATTTGAGTTTTACAGAAGGGGGAGTCTCTAATTTTTAAAGCTCCATTTCAGTGTAACTCATGTTGCTTGTCGCGAAGAATGGCGTGTCCTAAAACATTACGACGAATATTTCTTTCTCGTTTCTAAAAATATAGGTGTGTCATTATGTTATAATTGACGTTCAAAATATGACTCAGAACTTTTCATCAAAACGAAAACTTTTACCACTTCAATGCGCTTCATTGTAGTAGTTCCTGAAAATTAGGAAGAAAACGTTCTTTTGATTTTAGATTGATTGATTGGTTGTATACTGTTTAACGTCCCTCTCCAGAATTTTCACTGATATGGAGACGTCAATTTTAGGCCTATGCTCGGCACTTATGGCCTTTGAGCAGGGAGGGATCTTTATCGTGCCACACCTGCTGTGATACGGGGCCTCGGCTTATACGGTCTCATCCGAAGGACCACCCCATTCAGTCGCCTTTTACGACAAGCAAGGGGGTACTGGGGACCTATTCTAACCCGGATCCTCGTGGGGCTGATTTTAAGAAGGGCGCCAGAAGGGCACCAGCTTAAATGATAGTAAGCCTACTTTTTTCAGATAAATAAGTACTTTGACATCCCACTGACTAAGGTCCACATTTCCTTTCGTATCATACCAGGAAGTTAATTCTTTCAAACAAAACTCTCAAACAACTGAATACTTTTATTTTAATTACATAGAACCATTCATTATCCAGGTTTCTATAACAATGGAAATGGAACTTTCGTTTCTCTTAACTATTCTTTTGTGGATTTACCAAGTATCAACAGATAACCATTTTTCAGGTAATAAAAATGAAATTTTATAGTTTTATCAAGACTTGAATGAAGTATACCCCAGGATAAACGGTTGTAACTTAGATGTAAAGTTTAAAATATAATGTTTGTTAATGTCCTCTCCCGACGTAGGCAGGGTCAACAAGTTGGGTCGATAAGTAGTTGTGGATATAGAGAAAAAAATCATAGTTTTACAAAGATTAAAACGTTTTTTTAGCCAGTCAGCCGGGAGAGGGCAAAGAAATGTTTTTGAGAGACGGACCTAGTTACATGTATGTCCCAGTCAAACTAAATATGGTACCGGTATTTTCGATAGGACTGCAAAAGCATTACTGACCCTTATTCAAAGTAAAATATAAAAGGGATGCTAGTAGATAAATCAAGTGGTTTATATCTATTTGTAAATTTAATTCATATCAATCCCGGATATAAAATTGACGACTATTCATATAATATTGAACCAGTATTAATTGTTTCCTGTAATTAGTTAAGTAAATATGAATAAACTTTAACTATTAATTTTCAGTTCAGACTACATGTACACCACAATCGAATGATATCGAAATCAGTTGTACTGTATGTGGGTTCAGTGGTCTAGATTTCTTGAATTTCGAAGTAGAATGGCATCTACAAAAATATCAAAGAATTACTTGTCCAGTTAAAATTGTACCTGGTATATTAGAAGGTAACGACACGAAGTACAAATGGGAATTCATTACGTTGAATGATGACGACTGCGATGGAAACAAAACAGTCTTCAAATTAGTTGACCAGGGTAAGCAAAACTAAACATGTAAACTCTACATGATAATTCTGAGAAAAATCTAAGATTTATCATTATATATCTTTAATATAAATTTTCAAAAGTCCACTGTTACATCTTTAAAAATACAAAGATTTACATATTGTATTTTACTTTACACTCTGAAATATACTAAGACAACTTTATACATGAACTATATATAAACATGATTCTGTGTTAAAGCACTCATGACACTGAGATAATGTTTTATGTACAATGCCTTTTTGCAGAACCTACTTTCACGTCACTCGGTATTTACACTTGTTATGTAACTCTAAACGGAAACGTAACAAAGCAAAGTAGTGTTGATCTTTCATGTAAGTATTTAGTATCCAAGAAGTGCTGATTCAAAAAAAAAAAAACAACAAAACATTATAAATATTTTTTGTCAATTTCAGACAAAGATTAAGAATTTCCTATTGTTATTGAGGATAAGGTATATCTAATCTTTTTTATTCTCCCGCAACGTATAGTTGGAGGGGGTATAGGAACACATTTGTTTGTGTATGTGGATATTAGTACGAAAGCCTATTAGGATCAATCGATAAAGAGAAAAAAAATAAAAGGCGTTATTTTGCCTTTCAAAAGGTCGAGAAAGGCGTTATAACGCGTTTTATCCTGCAACTACCCCTTGCATTGACCTAATAAAGGTAACCTAATAAACCAAAGCTTTATTCGGTCACTGCCCTAATAAAGCCTCGTGCATGTATTCCGACGTTCCAAAAGCATTGTGACGTCACGTATACTGCAATGTTTACGCCATGGCGTCATAGTTTCAACTGCAGAGATGTGCCTAAATCTGTCGGAATTATCTTGTTTTGGACGCTCAAATGTAAAATTTTGTTGCAGGATAAACAAAATACATGATAACTGTCTTGAAATATAAGCGATATTTGGGCTCGGGTCGAAAACGTAAGAGGGCTCGGCAAGCCTCGCCCTCTATCACGTTTTCTTACCCTCGCCCAAATATCGCTTATATTTCAAGACAGTAACCATGTATTTTATATATAACGCCTTTTGATTAAGGTATAGTCCTTTACTCAGATGACTAAAAATTTCACTGATAAGAACGAAAAACCACCTATTGTAAATCTATAATTCTGGTGTTAAATTTCAATTTCAAATTATTCAATGAGCTACTCTTCATGTAAGTGGTCCCTGAGTATTTCGCGGGAAATAATGTATACTGGGTAACTTTCGCCCCGTGTTATTTTCGCCCTTTCACACTTGCAAGCAATTTTAGCCCGTTTTAAATTTGCCCAGTAATTGTTTTGTTTAAGAAATTATACTGTATTCTTTGAATTTGCCAAGTTTTAAATTAGCCCAGATGAGGGTAAGGCGAAAGAGGCGAAAATAAAACGGGGGCGAATATTTCCT
The DNA here is from genome assembly GCA_003671525.1 of Saccostrea glomerata. Taxonomy (NCBI): domain Eukaryota; kingdom Metazoa; phylum Mollusca; class Bivalvia; order Ostreida; family Ostreidae; genus Saccostrea; species Saccostrea glomerata. The sequence goes on from PRKT01000288.1 coordinate 668,767, forward strand.
GTATACAGTACCTCAATTTTTCACACTATGACCAATTTTTCATTCACTCACAAAATATTACAAGTAAGAAAACTTTTTGAATAATGTAGTATTATAGCAATGGAACAGCGTTGCTTTATATAAAGAAACAATTAGAGTATGGGTCATAAACTTGATAATTATTACAGTCCGAATTCCCTCTGTCAAATTATATTTTTTTCCCATTTTTAAAAAAATATTACAAAAATCTGACTTATAAGAACTCTAAGTTATTTATAACCTCAGGTTATTTTTGTTGCCCTAATTCTCATGCTATTAATATAAAATAGGGTCAATGATCAAATTATTGAGATATCTAGTCTGGAATAGTTTTTGTTCATATCTTTGAATTTCTTTATTTCGTAGCATTCAATTATTTGAAACAATTTATGAGCTTAAACACACATAATATTTGTAAAATGAAGTTTGAAAATATATGTGATCTTTACATCGTGGTTAATATTGCAAGAAATAAAAGATTCTGACAAAAATTAAAAATTAAAGTTTTAGTCCGAATTTCCTCTGCATTAACAAACATTGATTGACTTTTGTTCCCGTACATTTTCTTCAAATAATAAAATATGAATTTTTATCATTGATATTAAGTTAACACTAAGTTATTCTATCCATTTAGAGCAATTTTTGATTTAACATACATGTATTATACTTTATAAAATTTCCTTTCCGTTTTCTGAAACCTGAGTAAACGACATCCCTAAACCTTTTTAAAGGGCCTTTATTACTCCTTTCTAAAAGAGGTTATTTTCAATACATGACTTACCTAGCCAACCGTGGTGATGGGGGGACTTAACTTCGGGACATGAATTTCACAATCACAAAGGGCTTAATTTCTCGTGTGCAGCATGTACAAAGTATGTTGTTAAACTTTTTTAAACTCTCTCGCCATTCCATTTGGTCCCTTGCTTCGCTCGGCACCAAATCTCGTGGTACTCGGGAAAAGTTTACCAACATATACTTGGAATGGAAAAGCGTAATGACGCCTTTTAAAAAGGTTATCACTAGATGCTATGGCGTAAAAGAAGTCGAACATGAGTTATCGTTCATAAGATGCGTAAAACGTCATCACTAGAGACCAATTCTCTCGTACATGGAATATTCCACATGTGTTAAAATATATAGAAATAAAATAAATATTCTTTAATAATATCTATTTGATTGGTAATATATATTTATTTCATATGTAATATACAATGGGGTTATTATATATCAATCCGTATGCCGAAAAGTAGAAATGTAA